>JBAMNC010000329.1:600000-1067500 GCA_037902135.1 Cetoscarus ocellatus | reverse complement strand
ACTGAAAGCAGTGAACGTCCATTTTTATTTTCAGCATCAATTAGAGCATAAACACACAGCCTTGTGTGCCTTGGTACCTGGTGAGCTTTTGTATGGATCCTGCTACATCCGACAGGACGGTAAATGCTGGAATGCTGATACAGAGGCACTTTTTGGTAGTATTCACAATTATCTTGTTTGTAAGAGTTGTTCTGATACAAGTAGGCGTTCCCTGTTTGTTCATTTAAATGTATATGAACACAACAATCAGTTCCTGTTTCTGTGCAAACAACATTGTGAAGTTCACCTAGTGCTGTATTCCATTTACATCGGAACAGGGAAAAGGGGATTGGGAATGACATCATATCCAACTTATCAGCGTTGCAGTTACAAAGTTGGAAAAAATACTTGCCAATCTACCAGGCTATTGTTAGCTGATGTTAGCACGCCCTGCGTTGTAGTTCACACATACCACATGAAGAATGAAAATGACACTAAAGCAGCATTTCCAGATATAAACGTCGAACAATACTATGTGTAGGGCTGATTTAATGCGACAAACACTAGTTAGAGGTGCTAATAAACAGAATATTACAGGAGCTTAATAACTGTTTACACCTGGGGCAGCCATCTTTGATTGTCAACTTGGGGGTGGTGAGGATCCTCTGACTATCCAGTAGGAAATTCCGACCTCAGTTGAAATTTCCCACTCGAAATCCTGAATTCCCAGTTCAACTGGAGCGAGGCATTGGGCCTCAGCTTGCTTCCAATCTGCATCTGAGACAGGTCTTTGCAGTGACGACACAATCGACCCAGCAACCGACACAAACAGGGTGACAAGTCAACTCATCTCGCTGCTGTAGTTGTATAAGCAGCAGTAGTAATAATGATTGGATTACAGCTACCAGGCAGTAAGGCTGATGACAAAGCACTAACTAATATTAATGTTTTTGTTTTTCCCACTGAGTCACTTTCTGTGCTCAGGAAAACGTACTGTATCATGAAAACACAGCATACAGCCGATCATCCCAAGACTCAACAACATGGACTGATTCAAAAACCTGTTCAGTTCCCAGAATTTAGTGCAGCTTGTTCAAGCAGGGGATTTATCCTTTTTAAAGTCTGTCTCTTCTTTTCTGCATTGGTCTCCCTGTAGACACTACTTCAGGTGCTCTGGTGTGAGAAGTTATCAAGCTATTTCCCGCCCTCTGAGGTCAGCTGTTGACATAGGTGACTGTTGAGAGCCCCTCTTTTTGTGCACTGAGATTACTTACTCTTACTTTGCAAGGCATGTCAGAATTGATGAATGTGTTCATCTTTTTAAACATTCATTAGACATTTGACCACCTCTATGAGACAGTGACTTGTTTTGTTGACAACTTAGCCTGATAGCTTTTTTCCTATAATGCAGAGTGTGACTCAGTCATGGCAACGCTGGCTGACATAACGACTTAAGGCCAGCCCTGCTGTTTTGTGAGATCTGGTCCCCTTTAAAGTACTAGAGCTGTGCATTTACTAGTTTCATGATTTGGTTCAATTCGATTCTGATTCTGATTATTAAGGTGATGATTCAATCTGATTCAGTATCAGGATGCAACGCAGTAGTTGCCTTATTTGCCCATATAACTGCACCAGGCTACTCTTTAGATAACAAATCATCACCGCCTGCATCATGATGAATTGATTAAAAGGCTGTTTTTGACTCCCCTACAAAATGCTGCTGTGGAAACATAAAATGTCTCAAAGGAAATATGCAAATTTGTAGCTTTTTCTTTCAACTCAATTGCAGCAACAAACGAGCAGTAGGTGCAAAAATCACCTTTGTTTTCTTTTCAAAATAAAAGCTATTTTTTTACTCCATGGTTGCACACCCCACTTTTTTACGTATTGTTTTTATTCTGAAAGCGTGTTCTGAGAAGTTATATAGTGACTGAGGAAACTTAAAGGCTTCTTTGCTTTGTATCTCAAGGAAACTTTATTCACAGACTGTTAATTACTGTAAAACATCAAGCCACAGGCAAGAGCCATTTTTTTCCATAATTTAGCAACCCTAGTGTAGATACACCTCTGCATATTTCCCAAGAAAAAAGATAAATAAAAAGTGTAGTTAAAGCATTAAGAACTGAGAGGCATGTCTCCTACCTCTATGTCAGTGGAGCATTACTGTAACAAAAATAAATCTTAAAGTCAAAATCAAAAATAGATTTCTCCACTCATTTGATTCCCAAGAAACTGATGAGGACTTCTGTCTGTTGTTTTTATGTACAAAACATTATCAAATGCAAAATGTTGAAAATGTGGATAGGTTATTTAAATATGCTTAATCAAGATTAACTACCTAAATCACTGATTAATCCACATTTTTTACAATACATTGTACAATACCTACCTAACCCCTCCTACACATAGGTTCAAGCCCCCCCTCCCAAACAGTCACAAATGGTTTTGAAAATGTCTTTAGATTGTGATACCATTTATCTAGACAAGGGTGCAATGACAGTCTATGTTTGTTGCTCTTATTTGGGAGATTTGATAAAAAGCTAACATGTTGCTGTGATATCGTAAATTGCACTGACGGAAATGTGGGCAATAAAAAGCCAATTTCCATGTTCCTTGAATGCAGCATGATAGCTTGTGTTAGGGGTAGTTCGATCGTCTTTATTTTATCAGACTGTATTGGTTTATTTGGTTTTGTAGTGACATGCTCAGATGGCAGTTGTGCTATGCTTATCTCAGAGAAAAACTGCAGATGTGTGCAGTGCAGTGTGTGTGTTACTCAGGCATTTACAGAGTTTACCCCTGCATACTGACTGTGTGAACATTAGAGCTAAATCCGACTGTATCAACTGTCTGAACTAAAATAATCCGACACTATGTCCCCGGTTCCTCTATATAAACAGTTAGCTCATTCATATGGCATTGAACTGCTCTGCTTTACATTACAGCTCCTGTTGGTGTGTGTGGGCATGCACAAAACAGAGAGTGTTTATTTCTACCATGAGTACACGTGTTTGTGTGTGAAAAGCCTGTTTACTTCAGTTAGATATCCTCCAAAGCTATAGGGGGATATGTAGGTAATCTTAGAAGCACAAATACATAATGTAATGATGATAAGATTAGCTTGTAGCCCTGTGTTTGCTGACTGGCTAAAGAAAAAGAAGGCAAGCGTCAGTAAATAGTAATGAAAGAGTCCTGCTATCAGCTGCTCCGGCTCAGATAAAATGCTGCAGGAGGGTTGTATATATATTACAAATTAAACGCAAGACAACGTGAAAAGCTGACCTTCCCAAAAGATACAGCACTCAAATCAAGTTTCCCTGGTAATGTGACTCAACAGGGCTGTGCTTCAGGACCATCTCATGGTGGCTGCTAGGATATAAAGGTAACATGAGCAGATATTGACAGTTTACTTAGGTTAGCTAGCCATAGTATTTGGTAAAGCTAATCTATATCTGTGGTCTGTTTGAAGAAGAAGCGGAACAGGGGGTGAAATAGACGATGACAGCAGTCGGTAGCAGAAGGGAGTTGTTTGCTTTTGTCGAGCTCCAGAGAAGAAGAGGGAAAGGATGCGCACCAGTCAGTAGAGGGTTTAACTCACTGGGACCCTAAATTTTCAACATACGTATGTATTTTCACTGTATGTCAAGTGCTTTATAGCGGAGGATCATAAAAATCACAAGAGAACCACAACTTCAAAATGTAATTGTAAGCTTATGAGAGGTTACATTTCCTGCTTGGTGTTGGTTTGCTGTAGTCATTATTATTATTTATACTATTTCTGCTGTCTCTTGAAACTACCTGCAAATTCTGAGTAATTATTTTCCTAGTTGATCAGCTTGGCAGAGATCCACGACGAGTTGAAGCGAATCCCACTGAAAATAGACTTGCTGTATGTTTCCAGTGATCCTGCGTGGGGGTGCACTGCTAGCACACACGGATTGAGGTGTAGGCTGTGGAAAACAACTGATTGAAGAAAGTGGGGGCAGTTTTAAATGTGGAAATTGGGGGTGAGAAGCTAACTCTATGTACATTGGAAGCTAAGTTCCAATTGAGTGTGTCATTATGGCTTTTTCCTAATTCCCCCACCTATTGGAGCTCAATTTTCAGCAAACTATCAGAAGTTTTCAAAATGGTGGTTCAGCCAGGTCCCATGAAAGCCATTTTTGGTGTAGTGGGAGACAGCAATAAAAATCTTTCTGGAACCAACCTGAAAATTACTTAAATCGGTACTTTGTTAGCACAAAAACTGATTCCTCTTAGTTGAAAAACCCTTAGCCCTAACCCTTAGCTGGACTCATTGGCTGAGGGAAATTATACAGCTCCTTAAACTTAAAAGTCGGGATTCACAGTACGTGGCTCCTTAGATAACTTAGAGGAAAATTGGAAGCCTTTCATGGACTATTTTAGAGCTAGGCTTTAATTTCCCTCTTGTGCTAATCTTTTTCTTTTACATTTTATGCAACCGTCTATTTCTGTGCTTGTTTTTCTTGTACAGTACCTTTATGTTGAGCTGTTAATTTTTCTTGAAAAAGCCAATAAGGATATTAAAAATAGAAGATCCACTGCTTTGGCCAAAAAATAAATTTAAAAAAATAATAATAGCTTTTTGCACAAATAATAGCAGAGGCTTTCTGTATTACCTGTGGAATAATGCAGTCAGCATCACCACCCACTCATTAACACTGTGAGGAAATATTAAAGGTGTTGTGCTTTGTCTGTTTATGCTCTGATGTACACAGAGTGGCTGAATAGCACATTTTGATGTGTGGAAATCAAAGATTCACACCTTTTGGAGTGACTGCTAGTGTAGGGAATACTTGTTAAAGCTGAGGTCATGCAGGTCATCAGAATTATTGTTACACATAACATGCACAGCACAATGATCACAGGTCTAAAAACAAGAGCTGATAATATCACATTGTTTTAATAGTCATGTTGTCCCTGTTAATTTCACTTTAAGTACAAAGTTCTAGACATTGTTCAACATGATCAGATCAGATGTGTCAGAATCGGTGAAAATGACACAAAGTGACCGAATAAATATGTTATCTTACTGTTGACATTTTAAAAGCCATCTTATATCAAGGCTAGAAAGCACTCGGAGAGCGCAAACCTCCACCAAGCTAGCTCACATATTGCTGTTACATCTATAAGCAATAGTTCCATGATAAAGTTACCGTCATAATATGATTCCTTCAACCTGAAAACCCACACCCAGCACTCAGAATCATGTTGATATTGTTATTAATTAGACAGTTATTGAGCAACAACGATCGTTTGCTAATGGCAGTTATCTGGATCACCATCCAAATCTAATCATTTTTAAGTTGGGCCATTACCAACATCTCCTGAAAATTACAGCAAAATCTGTCGGGTGGTTTTTGTGTAATCCTGCTAACAAACCGACAAACATACGCCAGCAAAAACATAACCTCCTGGGTGGAGGTAATGAGTGACGCGTATATTGATTAAATCAGGGTTAATGCCGATTAGGGCTGTCACTTTTCCCAAAAATAAAATGTAAATAAGCTTTGAATCAGTCCATATTGTTGCTGTGATGATGTGCTTCAGAGAGAGTGAGTAATGTAAACTTGTTGCTGTTTTCATGGTATGTTGTTCCTGAGTGCAGAAGATGACTCTGTGGGATCTAAAACATCACTGCTAAGTAATACTATGTAGTTTACCTGGTTGCTTGGTTTCTGTAATGCAATTATTAATATGACAGTACTGCTTCTTCTTACACTACTACAGCAGTGTGATGAGTTAACTCCGCCTGTTGGAGGCAGTTTTTTGGCCAATTGTGTCCTCACTGCAAACAAACTGCTCCAAGGGCTGATTAAAATGAACAGAAACCAACGACCTTAGGCATCAGAATCTGAAAGGAAAGACAGCAGGCAATAGATCATCTCTGAATGCATAATAGTTATGAAACTTTTTTGAGTATAATGTCTGGATATAGAGGCTTTGGATCATCTGATATTCTTTTCATAATTTCAAAATGCATAAAAGCTTAGATCAAAAACTAAGTGTGTATGACAGGCTATTGACTCAAGGATTTTCATGCAGAAGCATCGAAACACATCATTACATGGCGAGGAGTTTTAATCTTTTGAATTATAAAACACGTCACAGTCTCTTGTGGTCAATCTGTATTAAACTAAAAGAATAATTTATCCCTTTTTCATTATTGTTTCCCTTCCTCCTTTTTGTCATTGTCACACTTCATCTATGGAACCTAAAAGCCCCAGCATTGTGATACAAGGTCCTTACCTGTTATTGATTATCCTTCAACTCGCTTTGACATGGCCTCTTTGGAGACTTCTTCAACAGAATTAGAAACAAGGAGGACGAGGGTCAGTGTTTTTCTAATGCATCTAAAGTCTGTCATAACTGCTTCCTCAAACTGAATAAAGCAGCTTCTCTGCAGTCAGAGCAGGAGTCCTTGGATGTACAAGCTGCACACTGTGCCACAATATATCACATTTTATGGCTGCCATCCCTCAAGACGTCTAACTGTTCATTGGGGGATATTTTACCTGAGAGTGATGTAATGTCAAATATGTAGGACAGCACTGAAGATAACCTCTAAAATACGTGTTTCAGTTAATCTACTCCCGGCCTGTGAATGCTGCCATGCAGATCTGTTTTTATCACTATCTGCCGTCTTCCTGTGTCTCCAGTTATTTTACGAACAGAACTGTAGACGACGCTACACAACAAACCATGGGAGCCTTTACACTGTAACACACACTGCTGCTGTCACTCACACGCATGCCAATATGCACGCACAAACTTCAAAGTCAGTAGGAATGGTCACCTTCACGCTCGGTGGGGAGCTCTCTGCACTCGCAAAACAAAAGCTGAATTATTGGCATTCAGAGAGCAAAGAGGAGCCAAAGGGCGGGAGAGGACACAGCAACACACACAAACACAATCACAGAGGCAGAAATGGGAAAATAATAAATTAGTGCAAACAAGGCTGATAATAATTGATTTTTTTCCCCAGAAAAAAGTGTATTTACTACAGGACGTCACTGGAGTAAAAAAATTACACTTAATAAGTTGAGCATGTGATTGATATATAACAGCCTGCACTGTTAGCAGAGAGCAAACAGAGTGTATTATTAGCTTTTTCAGTACAAAAAATATGTTTGCTTTCCTCTGCTGGCGAGAGAAAAAAAATGTATTGGGTTGTAGAGTTGTAGAATCTTAATACAAGGGATTCACAATATAAGCGATACAATATCGGTAAAAAAATGAACATCAGATCAGTCCACTAGAGTCCTTGAAAAATCATTCACTGACCAACAATTTGTCAATAATGTCCCCTTAATGTTGCCCCATTTTTAAGTCATATACCACTTTATACCAACTCAACCTTCCTGTTAAACTCAGATTTAAAAACTTACAAATGTAGAGCTGAAGCTGAATTTCTCACTAAGTAAGAGAAGGGGAGACAAAAGAAGGAATAAAAAGAATCATAAGTTAGATATAATGAAGTCCCGCAACTACTCTGGAGACAATTATCCAGAACCAGGCCCAGCTAAATTTTAATTGATGACCCCTGCCTGAGCTAAAGTCATTACAAGTTACAAAGTAAACGCAAAACAAAAAGCAGTTCCTTAAATTTTAACAGCAAAAGCAACCAAACTGAACCTCCTGAAAAATGTTGTCACATAAACCAGGATCATCAGACTTCAGTGAGGCATTTTCTTCAGAAATGGACATAGCTGAATTTTAAATGTGACTGAAAATGTTGCCGCTTACAGTTACCTTGTGTGATTAAAGAAAACATTAGATGAATGCAGTTAGAGTATGAGTTACACTTTGTTTCAACACTTATACACCAGAACTGCAACATTTAGCACCGTATTCTACTCTGTAACTTAACAAATGCCTCACATTTCCTCTTGTGGTGTGTTTGAATGTTGAGAAATTTTGCTCAAAGAAACATTGAATGCATTTAATCCAAGGTTAGTCATAGTAACACAATTGACTTTGCTTAAATAGACGTGAAAGTGTTCAGAGCTCTGTTGGTGAAAGAAATCTTAGACTGTGGGTTAAATAGATGTGAACCAAGCATTCTGTCGTATTACCTGGCTTTATTAATCGACCGATACTGCTCGTTAATTATGGCACCCACTCCACCAGGCCAGACTGTATTGGTGTTGCTGCCTGATGTAAACCAGGTTATTAAGGCCATCTAGCCATCCCTGTCTAGAAAAACCATGGAAGAATGTATGGAAGAAATATATCATTATTTTGGTTGTATTGTTTTAAATTAATGTGAGTTTGTTCATTTATTCAGTTAAACCCTATTCAGTTTTAAATAAGCTGGAACTGAAGCTACATTTTTTAACAACTGGTTTTGTGTTGTCATTTTGGCAACTTCAAAATTTCCCCAACAATCATCGTCAGTTCTAAATTATCACTGTACTGTTACATGAAGTACTGCTGGATTTACGTTTGTGTGGTTTTATGTTGTGTTGAAAGAGGTCTTATTGGCCTTTACTCAGATTCATACAGATGCAGCCTCTTCAATTTTACCCTACTAGCCAAAAGCCTGCTGAGTTCCAGCCATCAACCAGCCAGCTCCCAGCCACTGGAAGTCTCCACCGCCTCTCTAGGGGTGTGCCTAAATTGAAGTGACATAAGTTGGTTCTTAGAAATGATCTGTTAATGAATGAATCTCTATTACTATATTATTACTCTAACATCTAAAAGTGTGGGCACAAAAAGTCTGTGCCTCACCTACTCAGGCTCTGCCTACAGTTACAGACCAAAAACCAACCCATCAACCCTGATCATGACTGCAAAATATTTTTGTAAAATGAAATGCCATATTTAATTAATTGTTGAGGGTCTTTAGAGTGCATATTATCTCAATGAAAGAAAGGAAAATAAGATTCATTGTGGAAAGAGCCACTGCTTTAAAACCCAGCGATCTCATCAGCCCCATAGTCACTGCTCCTCCTGGTGGATAGAGCAATGACTGCAACTAGTCTTAAAGGGATAGTTCAGGTTTTTGAAGAGCGGTTGTGTGAGGTACATGGCATGAGCCTGAGCGTGTCCCACAGTGTCACAGCTCAGTTCTATCTCTTTTCGGAAGAACTCGGCTGAGACGCTAATGCTACACATTGCTGTCCATTAGAAGAATTGTGGGGAAAAAACACGTATCGTGAAAATAGCAACAGGATAATATTACTCACTCTCTCTGACTGCAAGGGTATGTTCACAATCACTAATGTGAAAAAAATGTCTAGTTTTCATACATAGAGTACCCCTGATAGTGTTGTGTTCTCAGTCTGTCTGGGACACTCAGTTGGAGCTCCTGCCCCTTTAAGGCTCCCTTCCCCACTTGGGCCCAATCAGCTCTGATTGGTTAATAGTTATGGTAGTTGGTCAGTCCAGCACTGCATGGCGCTGTATTTTCTTCAACTCTGCCTTGATTCTAACATCTATGCTCCACAAAGGGCTTTCTACCTCAGGCCAATGGGCATAAACTGATGATAAAATGATGCTGGGACGTCACACTGGTAGGTCTATTCAAGAGGATGAGACATTTAGGCAACCTGTAGCGCTGAAAAGAGGTATAGTGGGAGAGGTCTTAATGCTGTGGACTTTCTGTGTTGTTCTCAGAGGTGCTTTGTCACATGTTAAACACACTGAGGGGGATAACTAAACTAAACCACAACATGAACTGTTTAAAACATTCTACCATGCATTGTGGTGAAACATAATACAAAACCCCATTAAAAAAAAGAGCTAATTTAGCCATTTGACCCCTGACTCCTATTTTGGGGCACTTTCTCTAAAATTACATGCCCGTAATTTTAATAATGAAGGTCTTGAAAACTTCTGAGACTTGTTTAGATGTGTAAATGTAGTTATGCAGTTCAAGTGACAGAGCAAGAGTTCATGAGGTCAGCACACAACAAAAATGGCAGATTTAATTTTCAGTGTTAAAATATTTAATACACACGCACACTCTAAAAATAGCCTTAGCAAAAAAAGGGGGTCAGAACAAAATAAGAAAGGTTTTATTACAGGCAAAATTTGTCTTGATTTTACATTATTCAAGTACCAAATAGGGCTGGATGATTTTAGGGAAAGATGTAATTGCGATTTTTCTGACAGATTAGCAATTTCAATTTGATTCACGATTTTCTTCAAATCAAGCTTCAGCGCAATATATACTATATTTACAGTATAGACAACAGTAAGGAAATTAACGATCAAAAGCACATAACATATTATTCATCATCTAATATTGATGATAAATAATCTGTTTTCATTTTTTAAGGGATACTCCAACTTATACTCCTAAACAGAGGCTTTGTATTGTTGACCTGCTTACCAGCACTTCTGTAAATGCAAATTAATTTCAAATTTGTAAAATAGTATGTGTAAAAAAGCTGACACAACAGATCCTGGGTCAATCAGGAGAGCTTAAAAAAAATTGAAGCTTTTGCGACCACAGGATTGCGTTGTCTGAAAACGATAAATCGTTCAGCCCTAGTACCAAAGAGTATGCTGCCATCGACAGGTAGAAGACGGACACTGAGAACCAAAAAAACGTGTAATCTTCCAAAAAGGGATCAATACATCTAAATATCTTTTGATAATTTATCTGAAGTTAAATGTATTATTTATTGTGTGAAGCATGTAGCAATATAACACTAGTGATCACAAATGTTTGTCAAGTGGCTCTTTATAGACATTATTTCTTCACTGTTGTCGTCATTAATCTGCATGGTGTTGGACTTGTGCCTAAATCAATTAAAATAGTTTACTTGAGCTTGTGCTTGAGTTTGTTTTGTTTGATTTTGATTTGCATTAAGTAAATGTTTGTAATAGTGAACTCTTCCATGCCCTTTTTTTCAGGGCTCAGCATGAGTGTGTTCCTGGTTTGTTCTATAAAAACACTGTTTTTAATTTGTTCAAGACTGATAATGAAAGATTTGAAGGTTAAATCTTGTATTTACTGATGCTTAATGGTTTTGAATATTAGTAATTAATCCATTTGCCGGACTCTTGAAGAGCACACAGTTATGAGTTTGCTGGACTTAAATGAACTAAAAACCTATGTTTTACTGTCGAAATTTGATAACGGCTGTAATTGATGTTCAAAAAAGATTTCTTTTCAAAAGAAGTAAAATAATTACAATACACAACCTCGTTTCAGATCGGGGTTTGTTCCTCTTTCCGTTGAGGACGACCTCCAGACCTCTTAACTGAAGATAAGCTGGACAGTTTATTTTCCGTCCCCTTAATCAAATCACCCCCATACCCCGACCCCAACCCCATAAAAAATAGTCATGCATTAAATGGACTAAAATAAATCAGATTTTTCCCTGTTCTTTTACCCCAAAGAAGGGACTCTTCATTTTTTTCCACAATCTTTACCTCTGCCAAGGAGGTTATGTTTTTGCTGGTGTTGGTTTGTTTGTCTGTTTGTGTTCAAAATAACTTGAAAAGTTATGGACGGATTTGGATGAAATTTTCAGACTTTCAATCAAAGACCAGAACAACTTTGTGTGAAACTTCAAGGGACAGAAAGTGCTCCGTTGTCATGGTAACCATAGACTGGGGGATTTCCAAAGCAGGAAATACAGACATGTGCATACTGGTATCTGTCTAACACATGTATGCATGTATGTTAGGGGTGGACTGAAGCTGCTTGGCGGAGGTCTGCGCTCTCTGAGTGCTTTTCTAGTTTAATTATTATTATTATTACTGGAGGAAATGTTGTTTACCTTGGTCCACATCAATTTGTAACGCAAATATGCTGTCACAATGAGAGGAACAGGTCAGCTTCAGTAGATGGGAGAAGATACCTTGTTCTCCTGCCAAAAAATGTTGGTGTAAGTTTGGAAATATTGGCAAAAATTCAGTATGGTGCATCCCTAACATTAAAGACGTCTTTAGTTTGACTGTGCCTGACAGATAGAGTTTTAACACAAGTCATGGTGGACCAACAAAAAGCAGGAATTGGCTTGGAGTTGTGAGAGTTAAAAAAGTTAAATCTTGGATTTTACATATTTTTGGCTCCATTTAAGATCAGTGTTGGTAGTTTTTCCTCTACAACTGAATACAGCAAAAGACAAATAAGGCAATTAATTAAGTATTTTTTTATTTTTTTTGGTTAAGAGTTTGTTTTGTAGGGAACTGGAGTACTCAGAGAAAACCCCACAGAGGCACGAGGAGAACCCTCAGACGCCTTTTTTTTGGAGGGTGGGGAGGTCTTAGTGTGGGGGTGGAGGAGGAGGAGGAGAGGGTTGGAGGGGAGAGTCTTTCTTCTTCCTCCACCACTGAGGTTCACGCAGCTTAAACCAATGTCTGTCTGAAGGTGTTTCCAATGCCACCTCAATGCACGTTGGCTCCTGCAGCTTCTTGGAGAGCTCTGTGTTCAGCCGAGTCTGCAGCTTGTACTGTCGCCCGCTTTTTGGTGTGAAGAATTTTTTGGCCTTCCTCCACACAGTGACCTCCTGGCTCTTGTGGAACAGTTGTTTGACTTCCTCTAGTTTGTTCTGGAGGTCATCAGCCCTGGACGTCTGATGCTCCCTTTCCTTCTCTGTCTTCTTCAGCTGTTTCTGGAGGTCATCAGCCCTGGACGTCTGATGGTCCCTTTCCTTCTCCGTCTTCTTCAGCTGTTTCTGGAGGTCATCAGCCCTGGATGTCTGATGCTCCCTTTCCTTCTCCGTCTTCTTCAGCTGTTTCTGGAGGTCATCAGCCCTGGACGTCTGATGGTCCTTTTCCTTCTCCGTCTTCTTCAGCTGTTTCTGGAGGTCATCAGCCCTGGACGTCTGATGCTCCCTTTCCTTCTCCGTCTTCTTCAGCTGTTTCTGGAGGTCATCAGCCCTGGACGTCTGATGGTCCTTTTCCTTCTCCGTCTTCTTCAGCTGTTTCAGGAGGTCATCAGCCCTGGACGTCTGATGGTCCCTTTCCTTCTCCGTCTTCTTCAGCTGTTTCAGGAGGTCATCAGCCCTGGACGTCTGATGGTCCTTTTCCTTCTCCGTCTTCTTCAGCTGTTTCTGGAGGTCATCAGCCCTGGACGTCTGATGGTCCCTTTCCTTCTCCGTCTCCTCCAGCTGTTTCTGGAGGTCATCAGCCCTCAATGTTTGATGGTCCCTTTCCTTCTCCGTCTCCTTCAGCTGTTTCTGGAGGTCACCAGCCCTAGACGTCTGATGGCCCCTTCTCTTCTCCGTCTCCTCCAGCTTCAGATTCAGAGCCTCAATTTCTTGCTCCAGAGCCTCTATCTTGTAGAGCACCCTCCGCCTGCTCTTCTTCCTCTTCTTTGCAGGCGGTTTCTGCTCAGTTGCAGTCAGCTCACCGCTCTGCAGGGCCTTTATTTTCTCCTCCAGGGCTCTGTTTTCAGCCCTCAGGGTTTCCTCAATTGTTGGGTCACTTGAGGCTGTGCTCTGGAGTTTGAGCTCCTCCTCACACTTCTGTCTCTTCTCCTGGTCCTCCTTCAACATGTTCTTCGAGTTCTGTGCTTCTTCCTTTAGCTTGTCCTCGAGGTCGTCAACAAGAGTTGCGTTCAAATCTGCATGCAGGGCACCATTCCTGCAGGTCAGCTTTTCGATATGCCTACCAATGAGATCTTTCAGCTGTTCGACCACCTCCTCACTCTTCAGTCTCTTCACCTGCTCCTCCTTCAACATGTCCTCCAGCTCCTGGATTCTGTTTTTCTGGACGGGGCTTTTGTTCTGCTCCGTGTTGCTCTGATCCACGTCCTGTTTCACAATAACAGTGAAGATCCTGTCACTGCTGAGGTCCACTGTACTCTGCAATTTTGGTGGGTGCTTGTTGCCTGATGGACAATGGGGTTCATCCTGATAGGACTGGTTGTGATTGCAAGGGGCATCCCCTCTCTGTCCTTGGTAAGTCAAGGGACCTGACTGGTCAAGATGCTGCCTGTTGTCAAACTGGTGGCTCCTGCTGTTGGTCCTGTGGGCCCAGTTGTTCGGTCTAACCATGTTATGTGTGGGGTTGTAGTTTCGCCTCATAACTATTTTTTTCGATCCGTAGTTGGATGTAAATTTCTGCTACAATGTGTCTCAGTGACAAAAACGTTCTAGGTCAGTTCTGTGCTCTGTTAGAGTAGGCTGTGATTTATAACAGTGACTGTGTTCTGTGCTTTGTAACAGTGACTGTGTTCTGTGCTTTGTAACAGTGACTGTGTTCTGTGCTTTGTAACAGTGACTGTTATGTGCTTTGTAACAGTGACTGTGTTCTGTGCTTTGTAACAGTGACTGTGTTCTTTGCTTTGTAACAGTGACTGTTATGTGCTTTGTAACAGTGACTGTGTTCTGTGCTTTGTAACAGTGACTGTGTTCTGTGCTTTGTAACAGAGACCGTGTTCTTTGCTTTGTAACAGTGACTGTGTTCTTTGCTTTGTAACAGTGACCGTGTTCTGTGCTTTGTAACAGTGACCGTGTTCTTTGCTTTGTAACAGTGACCGTGTTCTGTGCTTTGTAACAGTGACTGTGTTCTTTGCTTTGTAACAGTGACTGTTATGTGCTTTGTAACAGTGACTGTGTTCTGTGCTTTGTAACAGTGACTGTGTTCTGTGCTTTGTAACAGTGACCGTGTTCTTTGCTTTGTAACAGTGACCGTGTTCTGTGCTTTGTAACAGTGACTGTGTTCTGTGCTTTGTAACAGTGACTGTGTTCTGTGCTTTGTAACAGTGACTGTTATGTGCTTTGTAACAGTGACTGTGTTCTATGCTTTGTAACAGTGACCGTGTTCTGTGCTTTGTAACAGTGACCGTGTTCTTTGCTTTGTAACAGTGACCGTGTTCTGTGCTTTGTAACAGTGACCGTGTTCTTTGCTTTGTAACAGTGACTGTGTTCTGTGCTTTGTAACAGTGACCGTGTTCTGTGCTTTGTAACAGTGACCGTGTTCTTTGCTTTGTAACAGTGACCGTGTTCTGTGCTTTGTAACAGTGACCGTGTTCTTTGGTTTGTAACAGTGACCGTGTTCTTTGCTTTGTAACATTGACCGTGTTCTGTGCTTTGTAACAGTGACTGTGTTCTGTGCTTTGTAACAGTGACTGTGTTCTGTGCTTTGTAACAGTGACTGTGTTCTGTGCTTTGTAACAGTACTCTTCTGAAACTGTGGTGTTCAGGTGAGCTCTACTATTTTTGCTATCAGCAGGTCTCTGATCCTTTGATACTTTTATGTGTTGAATTCATATGGCATAATCAAAGCACAGAATGGCACAATCAAAGCACAGAATGGCACAAAGCACAGAATGGCACAATCAAAGCACAGTCACATGACCTTCTATAGGCAAGGATTCACAACAAAATGGCCGCTATTCAGGACAGAGAGCAATGGCCATTTTTTTAAACCACACACTACACGACCATCAAGTATTGATGTTTCTTAAATGTAGTATGTAGTATGAAAACATCTGCAAAATCTACAGTATGCCAATTTATTTTTAAATTCAACAGTAAATAATAAATACAAATAATAAATAATTAAAGAAATAGATATTTATTATTATTATTATTATTATTATTATTATTATTATTATTATTATTATTATTATTATTTATTCAGATTTATGAATACATATATTTTATCTACTAATTGTTTTGTATTATTATTTTTTTACTTTTTGATATCCTGTGTTCTTTTATGCCTGTGCTCTGTACAATGCTGCTGGAATATCAATTTCCCTGAAGGAATCCTCCCAAGGGATAGATAAAGTTATATCTTATCTTATCTTAAATACCTGGATGTCATCCTACTTCTGGAAAAATTAGCAGTATGCATCTGAGCGGTCCACATCACGCACTGTTACCCACAATGCAAAGCACCAATAGGTTGGGGGGGGGCGTTGATGGCAGACAGCCAACTTTGGCAATCTTAGCATTGATTCCAGTGTATTTAGAAAACAATAAAGCCAATCAAACTCAGTAAATTCGAGATTTTTCAAGTTGTTATGTGGATGTTCCATTGCTCATGTGAGTGAAAATCATGAAAATTAAAATAAATCACTTGTTCGACAATTTTTAATCCACTAATAGACATTAATTTTTTATTGCAAGCCGTAGCGGTTTACTTTTGTATTCATGACTAGAAACAGAAGTCATCTCAATATTTAATTTCTATTTGATTTTTATGAAACCACAGATGATGGAAGATACAAGAAAGTTTTTTTGTCAATGTGCAACAGGTTGCACAATGAAATTAAATTGTGGCTCCAACACAAAACAAAAGCAAAACTATTTGTTGATGTATGAAGAAGGGCTGGGAGAATTGACCTAAAAATAAAATCCCAGATTTATTTCCTCAAAACTTAATTTATGATTTTAATCGTTTTTTTCCCTCTCAAAAAAAGAAACCTTCCAAGTGACACCGAGACACATGAATCAAGTTTTGCCTTTATGTTATCTAAATATGTTCCAAAACTAAACAGACTTTCTACTAGTTAAAATTCATGCTGTAATTTTATCATAATATGTTGATTATGTAGTTTGAATGTAGGGAGTCCTGTCTACATAAACACTGAAGCTTGAGCTCTTTTCACAGTATATTAACATGAAACCATCTGATTAATATTTAATAGCTTCTGAGAAACAAATAAAGGCCTGAACATGTGCTTGTGCAAAACCTGACAAGGCTTATGATCATGAAAACTGTACATTTTCAGTAATTATATTTTCAAACATTTCAACAACTTACAATTGGAATAATTCAAGAATATTGTTTTATTGTTATTTTTAAATCTTCTGCAGAAAATAATTGCATGAGTGTGTTCCTGGTAAACCAGGAACACACTCATGCAAATTTTTTAAATTTTGGGGGTGATCTGGATCACCGTCTGGATCCAGGAATTTTTTAAAGGATTCTTTAACATTGGGAGATAGGATCATTTCGCCAAAGTGGACCGAAGCTGCTTGGTGGAGGTCTGCGCTCTCTGAGTGCTTTTCTAGTTTTGTGATGAATCTAAACATCAAGAATGTGCATCTTATCATCATTCTACACAGTTTGCTTCTTTCGTGATTATTACTGCATGATCCCTATTATTTATTAATATTTTCATTTATCTATTATTTATTTTTTATTGTATTGATTTATTATTATTATTACCTCCGCCAAGGAGGTTATGTTTTTGTCGGCGTTGGTTTGTTTGTCTGTTTGTCTGTTTGTGTTCAAAATAACTTAAGAAGTTATGGATGGATTTTGATGAAATTTTCAGGAAATGTGTGGAATGGGATAAGGAAGAAATGATTAGATTTTGGGACTGATCCAGATCACCATCCGGATCCAGGACTTCTTTAAAGGATTCTTAACATTGCCGAGGTAACTAGACAATTTCCACGGAAATTGTGAGGGTGGCTCGTGCGGCCGCCGGGCATTTCCGGAATTCAACATCAAAGGGCTAAGCATCAAAGGGCCAATCAAAGACCAGAACACCTTTGTGTGAAACTTCAAGGGACAGAAAGTGCTCCGTTGTCACGGTGACTGTAGACTGGGGGCTGTCCAAAGCAGGGAATACAGACATGTGCATACGTGTATCTGTCTAATACATGTATGCATGTGTGTTAGGGGTGGACTGAAGCTGCTTGGTGGAGGTCTGCGCTCTCTGAGTGCTTTTCTAGTACTATTATTGATTTTTTTTTTGTTTTACAGCATATAAAACAACATACAATAGAGGATACACTCACAGCAAAGAAGGTGGTATTGCTAGGTGTGGAAGTGTCTACACATAAAATTCCATTCTCGGTCAGACCTACCCATAACATCACCCCCCTACCTTCATTGCCATCCCACCCTGCCCTCTCAGTCAGTGTGAAACCATGAACACAAACAAAACAACACGAGAGGAAACAAAAAAACAAAAGAAAGAGATAGAGTCAGTGTTCTGGTAAAACTCAGGAAGCAACAACATCAGATTCAGTTATGGTCAGACTGCCAGTGTAACTCAAAAGTGAGTTCACGTCTCTCTTATTGTTTTTCAATATTAATGCAACCCAAAATTTCCTGTATCCCCCTGTTATGGGTAATAGGCAAGGCATGTTTCCATTTTAAAAGGGTGACACGTCTGGCTAATACAGTAGTAAGTGCAATAACGTTATAGTGTGGAGGGTATGTTGGGGGACTAGGGTAGACCTAAAAGAGCCACTAAAGGCCTGATTTGTTTTTCTTTAAAAAAAAAAAAAGCCAAAAATGTTTGTGTGTATGTTAAAACTGTTGTTGATTTTGTAGGGGTGTAACAGTACAGGAGAATTTCGGTTCAGTGCTGTTTGGTATGTTTAAGTCACGGTTCGGTACACTTTCAGCACAACTCTTTCATCCATAATTTCTTTCACACTCTCAAACATCCACACAGTTTCACGAAGACAGACGCACAGTCCTTCACACTAATGCAACACAACGCGATCACAAACGCTTACTCATATGTCTCAAGCTCAGCAGCTCTATATCACTCTCTGTGCAGCACGTACAAACACAAAAATGATTTGGTAGTTCAGACTTGTTATAATTTAGAGCTCAGCTGAAAACATTGATTTTCCTCTGATCAGATGAAGCTCCAACAGCGCATAATATCTCTTGTTTGCGTTACTAGCTGATAGAAACTTTTTTAAACAAAGCTTACCTGTCGAGCAGCGCAGATGGAGCAGACATGGTGGATGTTTCTGAGGCTGTGAAGTTTCTGTTGGAGTGTAAGCATTTAAAATGACTATGTGATCATTCCCATAGCCCACAGAATAACGCTATCTGAGAAAAATCCTTAAGGGGATAATTACTGCTGGCATCAACTTTCAAAAACAAAACATTTACCACATTCACAAACTATTTCAGCTCCTGCAGATGACGAATAATGTCCGCTCTTCACTGTTGCCTTTTCTTTCTTCATTGCATTTCTCAACGAAGCAAAAGTATTCTCTGACAGGAGACTTGTGGGATAGAGGGTGAGGGTTTTGTTTTTCCTGGTTTGAGCTTGTATTTTGTGCTGCAGTAAAAGGGTCTGGGTAGAACACTGAACTAAAGCAAAGTTCCGCATGCATGCAGGTATGCGTATATTCAATCCAGTACACCTCTGTACCGAACAGTTCAGTGTGAATACATGCGCTGTTACACCCCTAAAATGTTATATCAGTTGTTTAAAGTAAATAAATATTGATTCAATATACTACTTATTGAATCTTATCTTTGGCTTTTGTCTCATGATTTTCACACCCTACACTGAACTCTGAGAAACAAATCTGATTCAGACTTATTTCTCTTAGTTCAAAATTTTTCATATTTTCTAAATTCTCATTTCTAATTCATTCCCGTTTATTTATACTAATGATTATTTTAGTTTAATTTTTAAAATTTCCAGCGGCAGAGTAGTTGCGCTTAACCCCACTAATGACAGCCATCTCGTTGTAAACTCCCAATCAGTGGACTTGTTCTTTTGCAGAAGTGTCAAATTTCCCTAAGAGTGCAATGAGATCAACTGAATAGCTGAAGATGCACGCCAATGTTTTCAGTAGCTTTAATTATTCATTAAAAATGTGCCGTCTGTTTGTCCTGATAAGCCGCCGGCTTATTCAGCTCTGTGCAGCCATGTGAGCATCGCTGAATAAGCTAGCAGTACTGTAGCTGCTCCTCTCAACACTCCCATCTGCCCAGAATCAATGTCCTCCCCCACCAAAACAACAACTTCAACTCGGCTGGCCTCGCATTGCCTTTCTCTTGCAGCTTTTCCATTTAAAAAGTCTTTTATTTTGAGTTTGAGCCAAAAAAGTAGCAGTATTCTTTTTCCAAAAGTTATTTCAGCAGTGCCTTTTCACAGCAGTTTCTTTATTCTGCTTTAACTTTCTGACAAAAAGGCAAAAGTTTTAAAAATCCAGCGTCAAAGCTTTGCCAACAATCGAGCTTGTTAGCAGTGGAGTGTAAGGTTTAAATTGGCAGCTCAGAGGTGACAGGTGTGTGGTCTTGCATTGCCTGTATTTGTATTCATCTCACTTTTTTTAAGAGGAGGTGTGCGAGAGGGAAGCAGAGGGATGAAAAAAAGACAGTCTAATCAATTAGACTTTCAAGGGCTCGGCTCTGCTCTCGCCCTCCTAATCAGATACAGCTCTAATTCTCCTCGGCCTAAAGAAAAAACGCACAGGGAGGCCACCCTAATGAAGAGTGAGGGGTCGCTGTGTCAGCCCACCATGGAGCTGGGGCAGGTCAGTGATTGTTTTTCCAACATTTCCAGCGCTCTTAAAGACGTTGGAGATGCTCAAGTGGCACCTCCACGTCTTCCCCAACAGAAATGAGGTGTTTATTTTGGCCTCAAACCCCAAACCCAATCCTCTCATGTACTGATGTGACAGCTGCGACCTTCATGGGAACCTGTCCCGTGACCCTGCAGGTGGGGAAGCTGCTCCCGCTGCACTGGTATTGGCAGACATACAGACAGACGGACAGCTCTTGGGGGAATGGAGGTTGGAAATAAGAAGAGGAAATGTCTGGTGCAGAGGGGAGAGCAGCTTGGAGACACAGTAATTTGTCTGAGTGTGAGCCTGCTGAGGGGAGTCAGGGTCGTGCGGGGGTAAGGGCAGAGTGTGTACTAACAGCACATGATGAGCGTGCACTGGTGCTGGAGCGGAAAGTCACAGAGCGTGGTGGAAATAACCACGTGTTGAACTCTGAATTTGGCTCATTAACAGCAACACAGAATGTCTCAGCCTCTCTCCAGAGTCAATCATTGGCCCTTATTTGAAAGTATTACTTGTGCTAGTCTGGACTGGACAGCTGTAACATGGATCAGTCCTTCCAGGATGTTGTCTTCCCTTCAGATTATTGTGACCTCAATGCCACACACACACTGCAGCTTTTTCCTTTATAGATAGCACCTGGAAATAGAGATCCCTGATCAGGTGTTTTCTGCCATTACAGATCACCTATGTGTGAAACTGGCCAATAACAGAAACAATACATGCTACAGTTTGTGTTCTGTTATTACAACTGGTTCAGTGTTTGCTCAGCAGAGAATTAAAAGATCAGTTGAATGGGCAATACAACAAGTCTCCTACAGGCGGGGCAACTGAGTCTAAGTATGTTACCTTTTATTAATTGTGTGAATTAATTCACTATTATTATCAGACTTAAAAAAATAATAAACCTACCCAATAGACTAAACAGTGCAAATACTACAATACGATATGCATTGATGTCCCAGGCTGGCAGAGAGCAGCGTGTAGTAACAGATATTGGTGGTAAGAAACAGTGCAACGCTTGAGTTGTTGTCTTTTTACTAATATTTGTAATGCCTGATTATTTATGATGATGTTCATCATGGAATATGTAAATTCTAGTCTTATTTGTATAAGAAAAATGACTAAATAAACTTTTGGAGGCATAAAATTAGAGTTATAATGCAGCATTAACTCACATAGGAAGAAGCCCTGAAATGATTAGAACTGTATCTGTGTGATTTTGTGTTTTTCCAAAATGAGATCAATGTACACAGGCATTCTCTAAGGTACTGATTTAGCATCCGTTTAACTGACGTTGCCTCCCATTTATGTTTTTTTGCCGGTGTTGGTTTGTTTGTCTGTTTGTGTTCAAAATAGTTTAAAAAGTTATGGACGGATTTGGATGAAATTTTTTTTTAATGTGACACATGACCTGTACAGAAAACCTTTGTCAAAGGTTTTTCATAGGGTTACAAACTCCCACACAAACCCTAAATCTCCTACTTTCTATAGGTGCAGTTGAACACATCATGTACTTATATTTGTCTAAAGTCATCTTACTTGGCCAAAATTAGCACACCATTATATTACCTGCTGAACCTTAAATTCCTCAGAATGTGCTGCTGTTGCCTGGAAGAGTTAGCCAAGTAACTTTTATAACTCAAAATTCTAGGGTCACCATATTCACCATTACCTAGCTGCTTGTTCTAGTGATAATTAGTAGTATAATGACTTCTAATCAGTTATTATGAAGGGATTATTAGTACATAATTCTACATGATCATACTATACATACAGAACGCTATCAATGATTAGCTTTGATAACCTCCTAATTACAGGTTATTGGAAGTAAGTTAGGAAGTTGGCAGCATGGAGGCTTAAAAATCAGCGTGCATGTCAACTGGTATTACTGAATGTAAAATTAATCATTGATTGATTGATTTGTGGTAATCAGAAGAGCAAGTTTCAAGGTCATGCAGAATGAACAAGGATTCCTTTGAGCTGCATCACTTTTTGCAGTGCGCTGATAAATCTGAAGAGTGGCTTTGTTTTGCAGAGATTCACAACTCTTCATTAGTCTTCTCCACAGTTCTCTGAAAAGCATTCACCCTCTGCGTGTCTCGGCTTTTGCTGTGCGGAGCAGAGGTGTATTCTGGAGGCCTGTGGCACTGTTCCGTTTACCATACTGTGATTGTAATTAAATCCAAGAGCTGCCAGTATTTACTGGCAAAGGAGGGGGTTAGACTCTCCCTGCTCCTCAAACAGCCCTCCATCTGTCTGATTGGATTGTGGTCCCAGGCAGTACCAGACATGACACTGAGGCAGCCCTGACTGCACCCCCCCAACACACCCTCATGCTGTTTTTAATACAATATGACCTAGCCGGGGGGATTCAGACGCCGATAAAAGCAAAAGATATTAAGTGTATGTTTGTTCATGTATATAAACATGATAACAGCACAGAGAGTCCCTTGAGGTTAGCACACACACGATTAATGTTTTCGCTGCGATGTGTTTCCTTGATAGAGCGGCACAGCTCTGACGGATAGCGGATGCAGCGGCGGCCATAAAACGTTTAGTGTCAGCAAAGTACTGAAAGGGGAAAAAGCACACAGATTTACTGTCTAGTGGGTTTAACGGCTTAATGGTGCAGAGATCCGATAGAAAAATTGCAGCATGAGACACGGATCTTGTTCATATTGAATCCCTTGACAACATAATACATGTTAGAGGTTTAACAGGAGCCACTGGGCCGTCTTCAACTGGAGTGACTTGCTGACACTGTGTAAAACGGACTTATCAAACAAAGGGGAATTTTTTTTTATTTAATTGATATCATCATCACAGGAGTTTAGTTTGCAGCACCATATTTAAAACAGCAAAAATTCCTATGATTTTTTTCTTCTATGTAAATGAGCCCAGAAGCTTTTTATCTGATTTGCGTGAAGAGCCACTGAAAAAGATCAGATACGAGCTGTTTTGAGTGTGAAAGTGTTAAATTGTTTTCTGCATCTGGCAACTTTAATAATGGTTGGAGATAAGACGTTCTTGGAAGTGCAATATGAGTTCATTTAACAAGAGGAACCGACATGTGAGAGAATTTTAATCAGTTAATGTGTCAGCTCCACTTTAAAGATTCCAGGCTGAATGGGATATATTTTTGTGTTAAAAAAAGCAGAAACGGGAAAGCTTCCTTTTATTCTGTGTGGTTTTTTAGAGTTTAAAGCTCTAGTTGTGTAAATTACAATTACTGCATCCTGCAATCATGAACACCGAACAATCGAGATTAAAGATTACCATGCCACATGACATGTTGCACGTTTTTTTTTTTTACATCCATTATTAATTTTAGGGTTTTGTGCTTTTCACATATATTTTCATATATTGCCTGTTCTGTCATGTCCAAAATGCTTGTGTCAAGAGCATGAAGTTAAACTTTTGCTTGTGGTGCATGTTGTAAAATTATTGATAAATTCTTTTATAATCTCATTATTTATCAAAATAACCAAGAGGATTTTTGCCAGAGTCAAACAGCCCAACATTTTTCACATACTTTATTTGTTTTTATGAATAATATAAACTCATTCCAGACATGTTTGGATATAAAAACTCTAAATGTATCACTGGTATATTTTACTTTACCATAATGTACATGTGAATTTGAATGTATGTACAAGGAATCTGTACAACTTGACTGGCTGTATATACGAAACATAATATCTTACAAGCAATATATAATCACACAATCCTAGGATCTAACATGTTATTTTTCTAAATACATAAGAAATGCATATTAAGGTATGGCTGATGCGACTACAAAACAAGTATGCTGTAGCTGTTTGTCAGGGGGCGTAATGTTTGCCTCAACTCTGCGCCTATTTCCATTTTTAGGTGAATCATGTTTAATTGAAGACAGTGTTTTCAATGGCAACTGGTGTGGATCAGCTTTAATGCCCCCTTCAGAAACCGAAGTTTCTGCCATCAGTTGAAATATTTTCTTCATATCATACATTAAGTTTTTTTCTTTACTTTCTCTTTTTATAAACAGATAAACCCTCCTTAGTTGAATATGTACAGAAACCCTTAACGGACATGTTGCCGTACATTTTTCCTCGCTCTGTTTTCTTGTGATAACTTTTATGTTTTGGTATTTCCCCTAGATCTCAAAGGAAACCAGAAATTTGTTGTCTTTGGGTACAATAAGGACAAAAAAAACAAGATCTAAGAAAAAAGAAACAAAAATTACTAGTCATGCAAAAAACAGCATGGATTATATGTGTGGATGTTCGTCCTTTTATGTTGCAATAAAGACCACCATCATTTCATCATTTTGTGCTGTTGTACAACATGTTTTCTCTAAACATTGTCATCAGTCAGCAGAGACAGAGCCTGGTATTTGAGGTTTACCTTTGACACTATAATGTTGGACACCAGATTGTGGCTTTTTCTTTGGTGTGTGTCTCTGAAAGGCATGAAATAGCATCACTATTGTCCTATTTTCTGCTGATAAGACCCTGTTACCTCCAGTTTCTCGGGCAGTTGTTCTGCAGTGACTACAAAGACTATGAGGACAGTGTGTCCTTGTCATTAGCTCAGCGTGGAAGCACCAGTCTTACTTGTTACCATCCTGCTTTAGCTCACCAGGAACTCTGTCCAGACGTGTGAACAAAGGAATAAAAAAGGAGAGATGGAGAAGAGGCAGCGAGAAAGATACCCCCTGATTACAGCAGTTATGGCACTTATTGTGTATGAGGGAGGATAAGGCGATGATTGAGGTGAGGGGGAGGGGAGTCCTTGGATGTCAGCAAAGCTGGAGTGACGGAGTGAAAACAATGACAGTTATGATGAGCTCTCTCTTGATGCGGGCGCTCTGCTGAGCCAGCGGGGTCGGAGACTGAGCAGTGGGAGAGGGCCAGAGAGCCTCCTGTGGAGACACTGATCAAATATGGTGTTCAGTGCAGCGATGTGGCGCTCAGAGGGGGCAGATAAAGACACCGCCTTTGGTCTGAGTCGCAGGGAGGAAACAGAACTCCTACAGGGGAAAAGAGGAAGAAAATGAAAGCTGTCTTACGAGGTTTGTGTGTGGCCATGCACCTCTAAGAGTGAAAGACGTTTTGGAAATATCTGCGCTTTTCATTCCCAGCTCTCCTCCCCTGCATGTGTTCCCCTCATACTCACACTCTCAATAATAAAATGGCCCTTTCTCCCCCTCCTGCTTCCCAATCTCTTTCCACAGAGTCAATCTAGGTGAAATCATTTTTGCTGGCAATTCACCAAGGTTACGCTGGAACAAACCTCAGAACACAGCCATTTAGCCGTTTACTGAGTCTTTTCCTCAAACATGCACAAAGGCGCGCAGAGGCGGAGCATAAAAAATCCTTCCAAAGCCCTTTTCGCCTCCAAACATGCCAGCAAATATCACTTTAATCTGCTGTAGCGTGCATTTATTGCTCCTGACGGTTTGTTTATCGAAAGGTTTTATGCAATTACTGCAGCCACAGCGGAGCACAAAGCTCAGCAACTTCCCGCTCTCAGTTATTATTAATGACAAATATTCTTCACTGTCTTCATCTGATGGTGATTTAATAGTAACAAAATCCTTTTTTAGGCCTCCATGCTGGGAACAGCTGTGGCAGGGGGCTCTGTCTCTTCTGGTTTTCTGTCCATACCTACAAATCTTTTGAACATTATTTACAACATATTTTAAAATTAAAATTGGGTTTAATAATAGTCAGGTGCTGTTATTTTGCCCCCACAATGTAATAGGACTTATTGCCACATTGTGATGTTAGTATACAAGGTGTGTCAGAAAAGTTCCAGGACTGGTGTCACAAAAGATTTATTTAGAATCCAAACTACAAACTACAAGTTTTCCCCTTCGAAGTAATCCCCGTGGAGTCTAATGCACTTTCCCCTCCTTCTCTGCCACGCTTTCATGCACTCCTGGAAGGATTCTTTTGGGATCCTCCACACCTCCATCGTCACAGCCTTTTTGATGTCGTCCACGTCTTCAAAACGGGTCCCCTTGATGACCCCCTTGAGCTTGGGGGTCCCACGGAGCCAGGTCAGGTGAGTAGGGAGGTTGCTCCAGCACGGCGATGTTCTTCCCGGTCAGGAACTCTCAGATGCTCAGGGCATTGTGAGCAGGCACGTTGTCATGGTGAAGCAGCCACGACTTGTCCTGCCACAACTCTCGCCTCTTCCCGTGCACTAAACGAGACATGCTGGGAGTACTTTGACGGGGAAAACTCTTAGTTTGAAGTTTGGGCTTGAAATAAATCTTTTGTGACACTAGTCCTGGAACTTTTCTGACACAGCTCGTATATTTAGTACAGTTTTTTAAAGGTTTAAAAAGTAGGCTGATTGTATCTCTTATATCTCTAAAAAGGAACTAAACACATTCCTGTATTCAAAGATTATTAATGGAAATATAGTTATCTTATGATTATTGAATATTTTCATTTCAGATTTTCGCTTTTTCACTTAAGGTAACAGTTTTTTGATATTTTGAATTAATCAGTGGCCCCAAGAGAGTGAGAAGGAGGGCCGCATTATGGATCCCAGGCACAGGTTTCCCAGCCCTGATCATGTAGGCATGTGTGTGCACATCGTGAAGTGTTGCTTCCCGTGTGTCGGAGCTTAAATGACATGTGTGCATATAACTACACCACATTTTCAGAGTTATGATATAATGCAGCACCGCTTAACAGAGTGTGTGTGTGAGCCAGTTTCAAAACAGCAACTCTTTGCACTGACATGATCTGAACATGACCTCTACAAATCACGGATCAGCAGTATTCAGCTGCAGTGAAGGAAAACAGCCGTGCACAATGGTGTGTGTGTTTGTGTGTGTGTGTGTGTGTGTGTGTGTGTCAGTGTCTGTGTGACTCTGTGTTTCACTCCAATAGCAGAAACACAGGAGACAGAAGCTGCAGTTACACCTGTAAAGCTTAAAACCTGCGTAATGTTTGTACAACTGTTTAGTTACAGACATTTACCTACAATGTGGAGCACACCCCCGAAATCTACTTCACAAACAGAAAATTGTTTGCTATTAGTCCTTGGTGAATGTTATTTCAGACCCTGTGTGGTTTTCTTTTTTGTACTGTATAATCTCAAGTTTTTGGAATTTGGTTTCTTGTAAATGTATGACCTTTTGAACTCTAAAATTCCGTGTTTTTCTTTGAAATTCTTGAAGTTTCTTGTACATTTACCCCTGAATAATTTCAAAGAATAAAGTTTTCTCTTGGAATTCACAGAATGCTTTTATAAATTTACTTTCTACAGTGGATAATACATGATTTAACCATGTTATTTGATGTGTGCCGCTATCTTTTAATACCCTCAAAGCCGGACATGATGTTTGTCTGTGACTGAGAATACAACATAGATACATGTATAAATTCATGCATGTTTTCTTTATAACTTATGGACCCTCACCTAAAACGTTACCAAAATATCTGACATAAAAGATGTCAAATATACATGTGAGTTTTGTCACAGAGAGCTGTGAATAATGACATCCAACCTTAACCATGTGACAGAACAGGTTAGAAAGAAGCTACAAGGGGAAAACTTAAGACAATAATACGTTAGAGGGCTGATATACATTACTGCGTTGAATAAAATATGTATCTCCTCCATGTGATATCTCACTTTTATCTCCCACAGCCACGCAGCAACATCTCATACTGCATCTCAGACAGCCACATGTATAATCCACAGTGTGTGTGTGAGTGTGTGTGGGCGTTGTGCATGTGAGAGAGACTGTGACACAGGGACACGGACTTAAAGAAGAGGCCAAAGTGAACAACTCTTTATTCCTAGAAGCACTTTGTGCGCTCGGTGAGCAACTGGGACAGGAACTGTGAAAATCCTGCTTCACTCTTTTCCCTTTTTTATCTCTGGCTGAAGAGTTTTCAAGTACCAAAGTGACTGAAATGTACTTTGACCAAAAAAAAAAAAACGCAGAAAAGATTGTGCTTTCTACAGAGAATTGTCCTTATCATATGGCTCGACTGTGATTTCCGTAGATAGCTTTTTCCAAGAAATAATTAAACAACAAATAACCACTTGTTTTTGGAACTAAACGAATCAAATGATTGATGATGATGATGACACTATACAGATTATACATTTAATTAAGGTCTGTTTGTGCTACAGTCATTTGATCTTAACAAATTAGTTCTTAGAGAAGAGGAAATAAACACAGCCAATCCCCAGCTCTCACTTCACTTTCGAGCTAGCTGCTAAACACCAGAAGATGGTTTTTGGCTTAACAGAGAGATACATCACAGAGATAGTGTTCGATAATTTCTCTCTTTATATGCCTTTTTTTATTTTGTGGCATTAATCTCAAATTAAAGTAGATGACAAGTGTTACTGCCATCATTCTACACTTTTTTTAAAAATTAAAGAGAGCATGTTTTGCCTTTGATAAGGTTCATATATTAATTTGTGATAACTGCCATGGTATACTCACAACTACAGATGTTAAGAAAAAAAAACCCTAGTTTTCAAAAGTACTCTCATCAGGGCTACCCGCAGAAATGGCTGGACCCCTTAAAGGACTGGTAAATTGGCCCTCCTTAGACATTATTCACATTATTTTCATGCTATGTGCTGTCTTGTTCCTCAAACAAACTATATCAAAGACCATTAATAAAATACATGCAAAAAAGACACCCAGACAAGCAGAATATGGGCTCTTTAAAACTTGGTTGTTCCCTTATTTAGAATTAATTGAAATAAATAATTCAGTATGCAGGCCCAGCTTTAGCCTGGTTTAAAGCTCCTGTGAGGAGTTCCTAAGTAGTTATGAAAAAAAATGCCTCTAATTTATTTAAAAAGCAAAATAAATGATTTGCAATTGGACTGACTTCTTATTTTTAATACCTGTTAACGTTGCCTTAGGGCAGGTGTCAAATTGATGAAAAGGATGCTGCCGACAAGTCTTTGTTTTTCATTTCCAGAGGCAAATATCCAAAAAGGATAAAATCTCTTTCTTTTTCTTTTCAGGAAACACAAGGCATGAACCAGACAAGATGAGAGATAAACAGAGAAGAGGCGTCATAAGGTATCATCTTGAGCTTTTATAAGTAGTATGAAAGTAGCTTTAATAAGTCGACTGATGTAAAATGGTTCATTCCTCTTCAGTTAAATCTAGGGATGGGAAAATAGACCAAAATTTCTATCTCAATATTTGTTGGCTGAATGGCGATAATTGATGTATCAATTTATTTTTGCAGATATGTAATTTTCAAAACACAGGTTGAAGTTTAAAGTTGAATCTTTTTAAATGCAGAGGGCTGCAAAAGCTCGAGGGTTGGGGCTTCAGCTCATCACATTGCGCTGATGCGAAAAAAACATCATGTTCGAGCTTTTTGTCTCTTGTTGTGTCATACTATGCAAAAACATTATTCTGCCTGTCATCTGAGATCTTGAACACGAATCACTGAGACATTTGTTCTTAATTTTAACCATCTAGCCTCCTCTTCAGTAGCATTACTCCCGTCTTTCTTTACCCACATGTTGGCCCTGTTGACAGGACTACTGGAAGTAAACAGGGGATGGGGATGGCGGGCTGTTGTGATACTTAAATGGTGTATCTAATGGCATTAATCCACTATTTACTCCTCTCTGGATTGTCTTACAGGGATGGGGTTTTGCAGAAGTACAGGACAGTGCATACAACTGATAAACAACTGTCTTTCATTTTAAACTAAAGAAAAAACATGACAAATTGTGGGCAGATCTGGTGAACTTTATCAATAGTGGGAGGAAGAGCTGAAAACAGGGAGGAGGGAATGATATGCAGGATATGAGCTACAGGCTGCATCTTAACCTCAGCTGCCTGCTTCAGGGACTGCTGCCTCTGTAGATATGGCAGAGACATAACAGGCTGGCCTCTTGCGCCCCGTATTTGTACTCTTTTGCTTAAATGCTCATTAAGGTCGAATGATCCATTCTTTAAAGAAACACAATCATGGAGAGGCTTTGCGCAATAAACTGTCATCGTAAGACAGTTGATCTAAGAATTTTGTCTCATCTCCTTACAAATCGGAGGAAAAACTGAATATATCACAACCAATTGTGCTTTTGTAGGATAAAGAGAGTAGTACATTTTAAGAATTTTCCCACAGAAGGAAAGAATGGTGTATCTCTGGAACATGAAAGACAGAGACAGTCTCTTGTTTTGCGTAAGCTGCATGCCTTTCAAGTTTTTTTCTCCTTTTTTCTTTGAACAAAAGTAAAAAAAAAAAAAAAAAGGTTGATTTCTAGAATAACCAAGCAGACATTAAAGATTGCATCAGTCTCCAATTGTACTCCTCTTTTCTGATATTCAAACAATTTCCCTGGACAGAAAATATTTTTTATTTTTGCAGATTCACGAACAATAACAAGTCCTTCCTTCATTAAAATGAAAAATAATTCACTGTTTGCATCATCAGAGCATTTTGATCACTTCAGTTTGACCTCTTCCTTCATTTAGATGTTCATCACTTAGCTCGATAATCCAGCTTTATTAGCATCACAGAGAAATCCTCCAGATAAATATAGCCCGTCATGTAGGCAGATGAATATGGAAAAGAGAAAGGTTGCTGACACGTGGCACCTCTGTTCAAGTAACATCAAAAAAAGATTAAATAGAACCTGAAAGCTCCCCCACATCCTGTCTGCTGATAAGATTCTGTTTCATATAGAAGATGTATCTTATCAGATCCCCAGGTGACTTGTTTTACCAGCAGGTTTCCATGAAAAACAGCTGGAGATCGTTTTCCTGTAATGGACAGTGTGCGTGTAAAACACCCGTATGTAAACAAGACCTCTGTAGGAAACAGCTAGCCTGGATTTTCAGATCCTTTTTAAGCTTTTCTAATAAGCACCAATGAAATGCTGCTGGCATGTCCCGGGGCAGTTCCTGCACCTAATGCAAGCTCAGTAGGATCTATTTTGAAACTGTAAAATGTTCTTAGAAAAAGTGTCTAGCATCATTTAGATCAGGAGTGGGCAACCGGCAGCCCTGGGACCACATGAGGCCCCATCATCCTTTCTCACTGCGGCCACAAATCAATTTCAAATCTTAAAATTGTGAATGTGAGCAAACACAACATAATTTCCACTACAGACTCAAGAAGGAATAACCAGCCTGGATTTCTGAATATTTTAGCCTCTCAAATTTACTGAAGAGGAAATGTTGCAGTTTGAACTTTGGGTGGTACAAAGTAGGGCTGCTCAATTAGAGCAAAAATCATAATAACAATTATTTTGGTAGATACTGAGATCATTACTATGAAACGACAATTCTCTGATGTTAAGACATAACATTTATGAACCCATGGAGGTTTGCCTCCTGATTTGTTCATATCTGATAAACAGGACCTGAAACATCACATCAGTGGTGATCTTTGAGCTGACTTTGGCACACCTGTTTTTGCACATAGCACCCAATATTCTATTACTATGAAAGAATCAAACTGTGTATTAATGCCGTTAAATTCAAACTTATTCTGTCTTTCTGGCATGTCTGCCTTGCCATTTTGGTGCACGAAGATTTAAAAATGTAGTCCAAATAGCATTATTAATGAAATATAAAAACATAAATTAACTATATTGACATTTTCTATGTGCCATTGTGCACGTCAGGGGTGTCAAACTCAATCAGAGGAGGAGCCAAAATTTTGAACACGGTCTAAGATGCAGGCCAAACAGGATCAACATCTATTTAACAGTCTAAAACTGACTATGGTTTATTTAAAAATATTAAACTTCAACAGCATATTTATTTATGGGCAAGTTTAAAAGTCACTGTAAACACACTGACCAATGCATTGACCACTGATCATTATGATAGTAAAGCAATGGGAGGAGGGACTGGTGCACAAGTCTTGACCTGCATGGCAGCTGTTGCAGTGCATTGTGGGATTTGTAAGAGTGCTATTTAATGGAGGGCCATTAATAATAGACATATGAAATTATCTCCTGGGCTGGATTTGCCCGCAGGCCTTAGGTTTGACATGTCTGGTTTGTATTGTAAGTGTACACGCAAGAGTCTGGAATTTTAGATTCTTAGGTTAACGCTGGTTTTAGGTTAAAAATGATGTATGTGTTGTGTTCTGATTTTGTATATTATTTTATGTCCGTGCCCCTTAAAGCTGTTATATTACGTACCTGTTAATGTATTTGGTCAATTTAAAAAATTGATTGATTGACTGATTGATTTGCCATCAATAGCTGTATGGACACATTGCATGAAGAGCAGCCACAACATCAGCAGTTCATGACAACAAGAACAATTCAGAGCCTGAGAAACATTTTTCAGGTGATCACTCATAAAATTAAGCTCTAAAAGAGCAAAATATCTCTGAATGATGAGACTAACTGTCTTGAAGACACCAAACAAGTGCAGAGGAGATCACTCCAGGAGGAGCTGAAAGTCAAAGATCAGCGAACAGAACAAAACAAAGTTCTGGAAGAAGAGCTCCTCCTGCTTAAAATGTCTAAGGAGACCGAGGCAAGCAAACTCCAAGAGGAGCTTAAGATCAAGAATGATCTGAAAGAGCATAATAAGGCTTTAAAAGACGAGATCGACCAGCTCAAGGAGTCAAAGAGGCAGAGTGGAGCAAACTTCAAGAGGAGCTGCTTAAGGTCAAGAATGATCTAAAAATCCAGAGAAAGGCTCTGAGAGACGAGTCTGACCTGCTTTAAAGGTCTGGACAGAGCTTCAGCTTCAGGAGGAGCTGAAGGGCAAAGATGACCCTCTGAAAGTGACGGAACAATGGAGCAGGCTAAAACCAGAGCCTCTCTTGAAATGTTGCACAATGCAAAAAGAAATGGATGAAGAGATGAGAAAGAAACTGACAGAAAGGTGGAGAGAGGAAAAAAGAAAAACGTGGAGAATGAAAATGGAAAGACAAAAGGTTTAAGAGAAGATTTTATTATCTAAAATTAAGAACTTTCATACTTGAGGGTTGAAAACAGTTTACAAGGTTTGACAGTCTTCCGAGTGAACCACATTAACACTCTCACTCATGAGTTTGACATTGACTCGGGTTTATCAGAGCTGTTAGCACATTCAATGAACCCATTTCATCCATAACACTTTCTGTAGCTAAGTAAATTAATGAAATCTTTGTTGCCACTAAGTGAATTTGCCTTGCAGAGAGAGCATAAAAACACAAACTAAAGAAGGTATCTGGAACCACACAGGACAGCACATAATAACATGAAACAGCTATTCAAGAATAAATAAATGAAATAATAAGTAATACACATCATTAAACTGTCCTGTGATTCATGACCAAAAATTCTCCTTCCCCTAAACCTCCCTCAGTCCTCCATCCACCCTTTAACACTTACACCCCCCCCTTCACTTCCCTGCTTCGATCATTCATTCTTTCTTGTAAAAAATGTAAAAAATCAATAATACAATTCTGCAAGCAAGTCTCTTGTGTTTGCATTTTTCTATTTTTTTATTCTGTCTTCAGTGACTTGGAGATAGCTCATGTGAGGAATAGTTCAGATTCTTCTTTTACTAAGCTGGATGTTAAAGTGCTGGGTAGTCTGTGAGCAGCGCTTGCGACCATCACCAACCACCATGGACCAAGGCTCCGGATGGGACGGAGTGGAGCTGACCAAAGCCTTGGGCCGAGCCCCGAGAGGAGCTCACGGGTCAGCATTAGCGGTGAGTAGAAGAGGATCAGCAGCAGGATGATCTGCTGCAGCACTGTCTTGGGGTGAGGCAGCACTGGCGGATCCCTCATTGACAGAAGCAGTCGAGGAATGGACTGAGACGTCCTGCACTTTGGCGCAGGCATTGTCTGTTATTGTTGGGCCAAAAATAATAGCGTCCAGGAGTCTCTCGGATTCCTGGATCTGGTATAGTGTGGAGATCCGTTTTTCCAGCTCTGCTATTTTAAGTGGAGCCATAATATTAATAAGTGGGCCAACTTACGACAGGTTTCAGTCAGAATCATATAGAAGACATTTTGATACAACTGAGAACAGTTCTGGACGTTGTTGTTGCTCCTAAAGCCAAGAACAAGCTGGTTCGCTCACCCCGGCAGGTCTTAAGCCTCGTTTCCACCAGAGGGTTCAGTTCCGTTCGTCTCGGTACGGCTTGCTTTTTGTGGCGTTTCCATAGCCTAAAACCGGGACAGGACCCCTTATAAGCGAATCGTACCGTCCTACTTTTTGGGACCCTTCTGTCTGGGTGCCAAGCATACTGATCCAACCCCAGAAGTTGGAGCTAGAAACACTGCAGCCCGTTGATCGGTCGAAGGAGACGTCACTTCCCGTGCGACAGTGGTAATAAAGAACAACACAGCCCCGCCATGTTTAAATCTCCACTCCTCTTTGTGGAGATAACCCTCAAGGCTTTTTTTTTTGGAAAATTGCATCAAGATTGAGCGTCCCATGGTCTACTGTGGAGGTGCAGACCTTCCTCAGTATTCTGGGTGAAGAGAATCGTTGCTCTTTGTTTACTGTGTCGCGTTTTCTTCTTTGTTGTATTTAATAGACGGGTACACTGTGTCGCGCTGCTATGACGTCATGCTATCGGCATCCGGCTTAGACGCCGCCTACCAAGTAGAGTACGGCTGGCTGTGGAAACACAACCAGGATCAGGCTTTACCGATCCGGCCTGAGCCAAACCGTGCCGATCCATACCGGACTACTTGGTGGAAACGGGGCTTTAGTGTACTGGCGTAAGATAAAAACATTTAATACCAAGTCTTGATGACCAAGACCTTTCGCTGTCCAGCAGCATATACGTTAAAGCAAATAATCTTCAAAAATAATGTTGATCAGGACTTGTTAAAATATGTTTAAATGGGAAAAACACAATACTTCACAGAGCTACAGGCGTCTCATGTGGAAGCGGAAGCATTTTTTTTAATTAAAAATTATAAAATGTGTGAACAGCAGGGCCTGCTACTGCTGCTGCTCTGTTTCTTTATTTCATTCATATTTTGTGCTGCCTAATAGTGAGGGGCCACCATTATTCTCTGCTGCCCTTTCTGTCAAAACTTCCTCCTGTAACTCCATCCACCGACCCTCATAAACTCACATTTAAAACTGAACGTAGATCCACTGTCTCCTTTGTCAGCCTTCAGTGTTCCTTGGGACTCTGGTCAACAACGTCACTCCTCAAGGTGTGCTCACTGCAGAGCAAACCAGTGTTTCTGTTTCATGGATGAATTTCACGTAACAAGGGAGTGCCTTCACTATACTACAGGAAATACTACAACTACCACAAATGTACTAGTAGTCCTCTACTTTACATGACTTTTGACTCAATATTTATTGATGACTAAATTGACTAAATTGCAAAACATACCTAACTTCAATATCTGGTCATTAGGGGAGACTGGGAACAACTGCAACAGGCTGAAGTTTTAAAATTTTCAATATCCACTATAAGAAGGAAGCACGAGTGATGTCAAGTATGAACATGCTCAGTAGTTTTTTATATTCAAATATAATACGTTTAGGGCAGCACAGTTGCGCAGCAGGTAGTGCACATTCCACACAGCAAGAAGGTCACCGGTTCGATCCCCCCTTTCTGTGTGAAGTTTGCTTGTTCTTCCCTCAGGCTTCCTCCCCCAGACAAAACAACATGCTCATTAGGTTGACTGGTGACTTCAAATTGCTCTTAGATATGAGCGTGTGTGTGAATGGTTGTCTGTCTCTCTATGCGCCCCTGCGAACGGCTAGCGACCGGTTCAGTGTGTACCTCACCTCTCGCCCAATGACAGCTGAGATAGGCTCCACCCCCTCACGACCCCGAGAGGGATAAGTGGTATACATACTGAATGAATAAAAAAGATAAGTGTATGACAAATCTGAGCTATGGGAGAAAATCAAATGTAATGTTTTACCAAGGAAATGTTTGACGCTTAGACCAGTAAAGATAAAAAACGGTCATTACGGAAATGTTAAAAGCATCCCAAGGCAATTTGAGGAAACAAAGTTATCACTGGCAGGCTTGCTAGATTACCATTACTCTGTGAGACTAGAGGGGAGAGTTTTTTTACAGTATTTTATAATCATGAGTTTGGACCAAGTGTGTATAAACACTAATATACTCAAACTCTTACAGTAGTGTCATACATCTTATAATGCTGGCATTGTATGCTGTTACTATGGGTTGGCATGGGAATGGATATGATTTTACGGATGCCGATGCCATTATTGATTCTGCTTATCAATTCGATTCTTTATCAATTTCCTTGTAAATTCCTGGGGATTTTCAGCAGGTTCTCTGGGTCAACACCACCAAAGGCCAGTGAAAAGAACTGTTTTATTCATGTTGCCAGTTTATCTACCCTTCCTTAAAATTGCACTGAATGTTGTGCACTTAGCATCATGTTGTATAAAATTAAACCACACTTCTATTACGTGTTTGCCACAAAAGCATTTCTCAGATGTCCTTTGGGCTGACTGCCACTGATGAGAGCATGATGCCCTTGATTTGCAAGGAAACCAGATTCCTTGAAGGAATGGATAAGGGAATTGTTAAGAAAAAAGACTAATGGTATTGATTCCTTTACTTATTTGTTATCGATTCTCAGCTGGAATTGGTTTTCGATTCCCATCCCTTACAATACTTACCATTGTTTTATATGCATTTAGCAATTTTCAGTACTATAAACTAAGCAAGCCACTTGAGGGACTCTTGGCTGCCCCTTGGAGACTTGAGACTTGACTTAAACTTGCACCAAATGACTTTGCCTATCTCTGACACACAATGACTTTGGTGATCTTACAGAGGAGTGGCTGCATACATAACTAGAAAGCACTCAAGTGCAAATCTCCACCAAGGTAGCTCACATATTGCTGTTACATCTATAAGCAATAGCTTAATGATAAAGTAACCATCAGAATCATGTTGATATCGTTATTAGTTAGACAGTTATTGAGCAAAAATGATCGTTCACTAATGGCGGTTATCTGGATCACTACCAAAATCTAATCATTTTTAAATTGGGTCGTTACCAACATCTCCTGAAACTTTCAGCAAAATCCATCCAGTAGTTTTTGCATAATCTTGCTAACAAACAAACAAACAAACAAACAGACAAACAGACGCTGGCAAAAACATAACCTCCTTGATGGAGGTAATAAAAGCGTAGACGAAGCCTCCAGTGGTAAACTTTATTAAGAGTGCCTGATTTTTTTAGTGAAATAAAAATGATAGTGTGGGCCTATCATTATAACCCCTCAGGAGGAGAAATAATAAACCTAAATGTATTTGGTTGACTTCTTTTATTCCACATGTAATGAGCAGGTAGTCAGCAGGTAGCTGTTGTTTCCCGCTGTGCCTTTTTCTGTATTGATAGTTTCCCTTTCAAACACACCTCATCCACCCCCCCCCCGCGGGCTGCAGGGCCACGTCGACGCTGTGCTCAATAGTTCGCCTTGACACCAACTCTAATCCTCAGACACTGCGAGCAAAGAGGCTGAGGTTGGCTTTCAAAGAGGAAACAAGGGCAGGTTTTGTTCATAAAATTTGACATATGTCTGAAAATGGGTTCCTGTTATGCTGATATGGCTCATCCTCAGGCGATCCATTGACAACCCACAGCAGGTGACCGGAGATTAATCTCTCCAGCGCACCGACATCCAACCCCAGATTGTAGCAGAGGGACGTCTCAGACGGATATCGCAGAAGTGCAGAAAGAGAAGTGAAGAAGGGAGCTGATACTTCATCCAATGATGGCTCCCTAACACGGCCACCAAAGTGCTCCAATGGCACATGTATAAACAAAACAGATTTTTTTTCTCTGAGTTAAATGCCTGACATTTATTGCAGGGCTATAGAGTTTACAGCAGCAGGAACTTCAGTGTTGAGCAAAAGAGGAACAACTTACTTTAATGCAGACATCAAAATACTGAAACTTTTTACCTTTACTTCTTCTGGTACAGTTTCAGGTGTTATCTGGTTAAAGATAATCTCTACTGATAGATTTAGAAAGTGCAATTATACCACATATATGGAAAAACACTACCTTTCCATGAATTTACTAAACTACTTGTGCATTAAATTTTATGCTTTGACGGGAGGGCTAGCTAATTAATTTAGCTAGACTTAGCCCTCTGGATAAAGAAGACATTATATTGAGATTCTCAGGATCCTTTTTGATAATGATTATGAAGTTTAAGATTCAATTCTATTCAATATCACAATGCAACGCAGTGAGTAGTATCCTTGATTTTCCATATTACAGCAGTTCAGTATTTTTTGGTTGAAATATACATGTATATGCCATCAGATTAATGTGATCTAATTTTATTAATTAGAAATGGCTTTTGAGATCAACTGAAGCAAAAATGTCTTTTCATTGCAAATTAAAAAAGATTTTATAGATTTCGTCTTCCTCTGCTTGTTTTTTTCTTCCTCAGAAACAAAACCGGTTCTGTAGTCTAGAAGCATCCACTGCAAGATTAAACAGTTATTGACCATCTCTGCATCCATGCATCTGCTTCTACGTCCACATCACAACACGTTGATTAAAAGATTTTTTTTTTACTCCCCTAATGTTCAGGCTTCTGCCTTGTACCTCCTGTGACTCCACTTAAAAAATTCTGAACCACCCCTTTGACAGCGTAGCTCATTTGGTTTATTGATAACTGGCACTTTAGATGCTCACGTCAGCAGGAAATCCTCAATCTTCCAAAATGTAGTCACTTTAGTCCATTATCTTTTATGTCTAATGTCAATGTACAGTTCTTTATCTGTGTTTGTTTGTGTAAGTAACTTTGTGACCTCTTGTGTGTTACAAACACTTAATAAACAAAACTCAGTTACTTATTTACCTACTCTGCCAACACTGCTTGGAGTTCAGGGGCCTGCATTAGGCTGTGTGGGGCCTATTAGATTTGGTACTTTGGTGATGGATCGGTGAACAAACTGGAGCTGATCTGGTCATTAGTAAAGAACACAACAACTATTTTTTTTTCACGCTGGTTTTATATAGCCGGTCGTGGTGGGAGTAATTAACAAAGGTGTATTAGTCTAATGAGAAGCTGTGCCGGTCCTCGTGAGAGAAAAACTAAGGCTGCACATTCTGAGGTATGCTCCAAGTTCATGGTGTTGGAGGTTGTGGGAAAGCTTATCGATTGTCTCCTGCTGTTTCTGTCAAGTCTGAGAGAGCTGGGCAGAGGAAATATGCAGCTCCAGCCCTGCTTATCCCAGGTTCAAAGAAACAAAGGGGCTTTGGCTGTGCTTTGAAAGGGGCAGAAATGGATAAATTCCACGGGCAGAGGTTATTTGTGTTTTAATTACTTTGGAATGAGGCATACATACATGGTCAGAGGTGCAAATTATTAATAGAGGAATAAATAAAAATGCATTATTTGGAAGAAATTAAAACATATTCAGGCCTACATTCAAGTGGGGCTTTATACTAATTAATACATGAAAAAAAGGTGATCAGTGAAGGGATCTGGAATAATTAGCTGTGAAACTCAAGCCAGGGTGGAAATTGCATTCACAATATTTGTTGCCCTGCTGTTTGGTTAGCACTAGGATTAAATATAAGCTTTTCATGTCTTGAGGGCTTATAGTTCATCAGGAATATCACACAAACAACACACTGCCATGAAAACCAACAAGTCATGTATATTTGATGATGTTCCACCCATATGCACAGAAAACAACATATGAGTATCAAGTATAAATTATGTTTTAAGCTTCACTTCTCCCACTCCCAAACCAAAGTGCCTGTCAGTAATTAACTAAGCAAGAAAAACTTTAGCACAGATTCTGAGCAAAACAACAATGACTACCCTAATATGTCACCTAATTGTTCATTAATTATGTCATAAATCACTGTGACAATGACAGCTAGTCCCAATTTACAAAAGTCACGCTTGGCCTGGCCCTCTATCAAGCTTCATTGTCCTCAAAAAAGCAGATTGTGAACAAATCACCTTGTTTACTCAGCTCCACAGGTCATGTAAAAATACACAGCGATTCTTACAAAGGGAAATGAGTTCAGTACAGGTAACAGTCAACAATAGTGTTCGAATGACTAATATTGTAAAGAAAAAAGCCAAATAAAGAGAGGAGAAGCTGGTGTGTCAAGGTTTGTTTAATTAAGCAGCAGGAAGCTGTAGTTTAGTCAATATTTCCCCCTGATAATTATGAATATTGGTTACTGGAGTGTCTGGTACATATGGAGCGCTATGCAGTCGGACTATATGGAAATTAGGGGTAAGAATACAGGTGGATCAGGTGTACTCAGTGTGTGGAAACTAGAAGGTTTTTCTGAGCATTAAGATGAACACAGGCATCTACATTGAATGAAATGGCAAAATATGGGCTGTGTAACAGTCAATTCCAGCTCAAATATTCCAATCTCATTTTTGTATTTATGCTTTTGTGAACCAAACAATAAACACAACATAATAATCAGTGTTTTTGTAGGCAGAAGAAACCAAAGGCACCACATAATATCCGTCTTTTTTTGAAAATAAATTCCCTTCCCAAGAAAACGAGTTATTTTTTAATCACATTACAATCAGTGAACATGTTTTTGATTTTATTCACCAGATATCACACATTTCTATTGGTGATTCTGATGCTGGTGCTTACTTTAATAATGCATGCCCTCTTAAAAAGCAGGTCTGTGTTGTTCAAGTGTTATGGAGCCACAGGTTGTAAGGGCGTCCTCTCAGCCTGTTTCCTCTCGAGCCCTGGGGATTCACCAAATAAGAACTTAGCCCTTAGTCCATATGATTCTCCCTGTTTTTCCCCCTCCACTGTACATTTGTATTCAGTTTGCGTGTGAATGCCGGCAGTGACAGCTATTTAGCATTATATTTGAATGCCTTTAAAAGGACCTCTTCAAAGCAGCACAGGCATGGTAACAGGGAAGAGAACAAATAGCAGATGGTGTTGGAACTCGACGTTCACATCAGGGGGTGATGCAAATGTTCATCACTCATTAATACTCCAGACAGTAATTTGATAATAACTGAATACATCGAACACACTCTCTTCTTCATGAGTTATTCGGTGCACTGCGAGCTGCACAAGATAAGATTAAATATGTGTGTAGAATGATGAAAAGAAGTCGATGATTATAGATGCAGCGAGGGACGGTCTCTTAGCTAAAGAGGTCATTATCTGCTGTGTACTCTGAAGAGATGAAAGGATGGACGGTGAATAACTATCAGTCTGTAAACACACAAATCTATTTATCAGCACCAGTAATTGATGTGGCTGTTTTTTTGACCACATGGTCATTTTCACAGCTGTCCATGTGGCTTACATGGGCAGTCATGCAGAATATGGAGGTGTCACTTAACCCTTAAAGATGAATGTGTTCATAGTTGGCTTACTCACAAAACCAATCAGCCCAGTCCTCTGATTATGACTTAGACTTTGGGAGTGATTGCCAGTTTTGTGGAGCTTCATGTATTAGCCAGTAGGGCTGTCATCTTAAAACAAATACTCAAATTTCCGTTCGAGCGTGGGGGTAAGAATCTGTACTCTAAGTGTAAATAAATACTTGAATATGAAATAAACAGCCCAACAGCACATTAGAGTGCCTGGAAGCACTTGATCTAGCAGAGGGCACTCTGCAACCCATTCGACCTGTGCACTCTTGACCTCAACAACTGCTCAGTCTGCTGGAAACCGACAGAAGAAGAAAACACTTTGAGAAAACGGAAGACTGGCAAAGCCGCTCTGAGTTGACAATAACAACACCTAAATATGTGAGGAGCGCCGTGTGGAAGCACAATGGGCTCCACTGTGTGTCAATTCTGTGCAAAACAGCTGGCCCACTGCGACAAATCTGTGGACCCATTTGTCGACCTTTAACCCACTGCAGTCCAGCAGTGCTTAGCCCAGTGCTTCTGCATCCCCCCCAATATACAGTGTAGTAGCATATATGTTTGAAAACCGTTTGATCTCTGGGAAAAGTGACAGCTCCATCAGCCGGTCAGGGATTAAGTCTTCGATGGCTTCCTTCTCAATGCGTCCGCCTGGTATGAAAGAATCAAGGTTGGAAGACAAATGAACAAGATGGAGTTTTATTATTATTTTTTTTCCCATGAAGCACTTAAAGTCTAAATGTTGAGAAAAAAAAGTTTAGATTTCCAGAATAGTGGTGAAAAGTGAATCAATAAAGAGAGGAAATGGTTTTTCAGAAGTTTTCAAGTGTGGACGAGCGAGACTCTCCTGTAAGAATGTAGTATCTCACGCTCTTTAACAACCTTGTAAAACCGTCTTTGTCTTATCTTTAGGCATTTCTTTCTTTTCTTTTCTGTTTTACATTTTTCACATCTTATTTTTCATCACTGTCTTTAAGAAGTAAGGGGGTGAGTGATCATTGAAAGATTGTAAGTAAATCATAACATCTTTGTCCTGTCTTAAATGTTTTGAATATTTTTTTTTTCGACCAAAGCGGTTGTGTTTTAGCCTGTGTCTGTTAGTTAGCTTGTTAGTTTGCAGTGATGGGCAAGTTACTTGTAAAATGCAGTAATCTAATGGCCCTTTTCCATCAGCACGTCTTAGCCCTACTCTACTCGGCTCGGCTTTCCCCGACTCGGCCCGGCTCTACTCTACTTGCATTGTGCTGCTTTCCCACCTGTCCGGTTCCCTGGCCAGCGGGGCGGGGTCGCTATAAAACAGCTGCGTTCATGTCATTTTGAGCGCAACACAACAATCAAAACAATGGAGGACTTGGAGGCAATTGTCACAAACTGAATGAAAGAGGAAAGCAGAAGAAGGCTGCAGGCGGCGAGAAGAAATACCGAGGACGAGAGCAATTGAGCTGCAAAGAAAAGACATACTAGGCAAAGCCAACGGTAGCTACCGCTAGCATGTTAGCTAGCTCGTCGCGCTCATGAATCATTGGTGACGACATTCTCTGACCAATCAGTAGCCAGCAGTCGGTCGACGTCAACTTTTAATATCGACTCAGCTCGCTTAGAACCAGAGCAGAGTAGGTACTAAAAACTGGTTTGTTTTAGGAGGTACTGTGCCGGTGGAAACGCAACGCAAACCAGGTAGAGCCGAATAGAGTAGAGTAGAGTAGGGCCAGGGCGTGCTGGTGGAAAAGTGCTATAAGTTACTAGTTACTCATGAAAAATATCAGCTTCACTACACTAAAGCTACACCCTGTGAAAGTAACAAGCTAAGTTACAACTACAAGACAAAAGTAGCTCACTACATCAAGCTATTTTCATCTGTTTTGCAGATATCATCATCACTATTTTATTATTATTATTGTCACTATTGTTGTCCTTTTTTGTACCGTTATTATTACATACAATCATTACATTTTTTTCACTTATCTATATCTGCTATACATTTTTTCTGGTGCATTTCTTTAATTTGCCTTTTCAAATATTTATGTTACTTTGTAGTTCTGCTTCTGTAAGGTTCTGTATTAATAAACCTAATTTTCTTAATTGATTTCTTATATACATTTTGAAAAAAAAATCAGACAAAAATAATCGGAAATCATTTTGAATCGTGTATTACTTAAATATTACCTAAGTACAAAGCAACTTTTGCCAGCAAAATCTCATTCTAAAAGAGTAGTTTTAGACATAAAAATATCTCTGTGACTGATAACTGACCCTGTCAAGGAATTTGCTGAAATGATCATAATAGCTCCTGTGTTCTTACAAAGCTTTATGAATTACTTTTGGGGAAAAAAAAAGCAAAAATTTCTGTTATCTCATCCATTTACCATATTTAAAGTATTTGTGTTTGGTTGATAACATAGCTCATGATTCTTTGCAATTCAGTTAGGCAAAACAAAATTTAAATTTATTCCATTCTTACATAATTTCTTTTTTGTGAAAATATGACTTATTTTGTTTTTTTCATCAAAACCCTTACAGCTATTAAGGGGAACTAAAACTCCTCTGACACCATAAATAGTCCCTTGCACATGACGTGTTCTGAAACCAAATCTCATAGACCTTCAGTATACTCATCAATGACTAAAACTATTTATCACCTCTCATGACTAAAAATAAGGATCCTACGTCAATACCAATAACTTTTGAGCCCCTATGATTAGAAGGGACCTTGAAATAAGGAACATTAGATTTTCTGGACTGAGTCACAGTGAGGGGGTTGGAAGCAGGAACCAGTTTCAGTGTTATGAGGAGATCTACTGTCTGATGTGCTGTGTGAGCAAATTACACCACATCCATATTAAGGTCAGTTTAAGACACCTCCTGCCTCACCCTGAGTCTCTGATATCTAATCAATAGATAATCTGCTGGTGGATCTGCACTACCAATCCCTCATCTATCACTCACTGATCTCTCTTTGTGTCATTCTGTGAATTTACGGGCCACTGCCTGCATGCTAAATCAAACAGCAGAGTGTTACCACTGCATACATCCTCAGACTGGATTTTTAAAGGTTAGTTTGAACAAAAGGGAAGCTTGTGTAAGAATTTTACCAATATCTGTACCAATACCTCAACTGCTTAACATTACTGTAAATTATCAATACACTTCATCACTGTAATCTGGTGCAAATAAATACATTACATTTTTGTGTTGCATCTGCAATGTCTCATTTCCACCACGTCTATCAAAATGGCTGGAAAGCTCCTCATATTTTAAGAACTGTCATATTAACCCCATAATTTTAATAGATGATAACAAAGGTTTATGTAGCTAAAATAAACAGCTCAAACTGACTGACTGATATTCAACACACAGCTCAAGAGTCTGTGAGTGGTGTTAGCAGCTCCACACCACAACATGTGATGTAAAATAGAGAAACACAACCCATGGATTACCAAATTAGTTGACGAAACACTAAATTAGCCGATATTATAGATTTTATTGATTTGTTATTGTAACCCTAATTTCCACCAGGGGCCCCACTTCTCCATAATTGTACCACACATCCCAGGCTTAAGTGAAAAAGGGCTGCCTGTGAAGCTGTGCTATCTGAACCATCTTTATGTAAACCTCTGGTATCTACTTGAGCTTAAATTACTTTGAAGCTGTGCTTGTCTACTAGGGTTGTCACCTTATAACCAATATTCGAATATTTGTTTGAGCATGGGGTACTTGAACTGTAAACGAACATTTGAATATAAAATAAACAGCTCAACGGTGCATAAGGGCGCCTGGAGCAGTGAACAACTTGATCCAGCAGGGGGCAATCCTAGTGCGACCCGTTCTGCCAGTGCTCTCTTGACCTCAACAATAGCTGCATCTCACCTGCTGGAAACCAACAGAAGAAGAAGACACTTTGGAAAATGACGGGTCAACAAAGCCGTCAACAAAACCGAAACATGTGAGGAGTGCCATGTGATGTGCAAAGCAGCTGGTCCCCTTGCGCTAAATCCGTGGACCCTTTGTCAGACTTTTTCCCACCACTGTACATAATGAGCTAACACACTAAAAACTATGTTTTTGGTAATTAGCATGTACGCTTGAAAAACAATCGGATTTGAGTTTTGGGAAAAGTGACAGCCCTATTGCCCACCTCTCTAATAGTTCTACAGATTCTTGTAGGGTCCCTCTGCTCCCTCACTTCTTTTTTTTCAGCCCCACTGGCTGTAAAAATGCACACAGTGAACTTTTTTTCCCATTGTCTTTGCTCAGAAAGGCTCATTGTTCTGCATCATCCGCTTGTCTCCTGACCTTATCTCTGTTCTTGCCAAATGGACAAAGCAACAGAACAGTCATGCATCCTGTCACCAAGTGCCGAACATAATTGGATTGTTGGACTTGGCGGCCTTAGATTGAGCACCGAGTTCTCATTTTGTTTGCTGTGTTCTTTTGTTTCTCTGCCTCTTTCTCACTTTGTTATCACTTGTTTCCTCCCTTCTCTCTTTTTTAAAACATCTCTGTCTGTCCCCTCACCCTGCCCTCTCCCCTCCATCTAATCCCTTCTCCATCCTCTCTCTCTTTATATAGACCTGTGGTGCTAAGCAGTGGGAGGTTCAGACTCAGGCAGGATTCAGGGGTCATTTTACAAGTGGAGCAGCTAATTAACAGAAATGGGATGAATCATTTCAAAGGGAGACCAAATTCAGCCCTCCATTTCATCCTGTTGTTGTGGGGTTTTTTTCTCTCTCTTGCCTGGTGTTGCTTCCCATTCGAAAGTACTCCAAAAACACTTGATCGCCTCTATTTCTATGGACACAGACACTGCTAACACGGCTGGATTAGCATGTTCTGAAGAGCACATGACACTCAAACAAATCCACCAAATTGTGCCATTTTTAAAGTGACATTTAATTTCACATGTAGAGCTTGTGCTGTTTTCAACTTTATTAAAATTACTGACCTCCTGCGTGGGTCTCTGAGACTCAATATGCTTTCAACATGTCGAGTATCATGAAGAGGAGGAACAGATATTTTTTAATGTTCCTAATAAAGAAATCATGTTTTCCAATCACACTGCTCCATCTATTAGCTTGTAAAGAGATAGTGTTTTTTCGTTTTATTTTCATAGCAAGATCAAAATTGGATGTCATTTTAAAGCTAAAACACTAAAGTGAGAAAGCACTTAAGTTGAAAGGTACTTTATAGTTTTGTGAGGCTTTAATTTGACTTCTTTATTTCAAAGAAAAATATTAAACTTTTACAGGTCCACCTTTATATGAGATGTGGCTGTTTGCATGTAATGACTTCTTCAGTTTTTATATACTCCAAAGTGTTTAAACTCTCTTTTCTTTCATTTTCTCTACCCATTTATTACAAATCAAGGTTTAATAACCAGCCACGTTATTAAAGGGACCTCTGAAGCTTTATATACATGTATACCATTCTGGATTGTGCTATAACTTCATTTAACTGTGTTAAACCTTAACCTTGTCTGTTTTATTCTGTTGTGAAAGTCAAAATGTATATGTTTTGTCTTCTTAAATGACAGTTATGAATTTTTCATGGCTATGAAATAGACTGAAATTAACTTTAATGCCCCTCTATGAGCTACAAAAGCTGAAAACCAGGATGTGATATTTATTTCTTACTTAATTTTTAATGCTAGTTTCTGCTGCCCATCAGGTGAAGTTATTTACAGCACACAGATCTGAAGTGCCTCTTTAACATTCTCCTAGCAAAAATGTTGTGATTAAAGCAGTGGTCAGTACTAGGGATGGACATTAAGAACTATTTCCTACTAGCTTGAGTAATCAATATCACATGCCTTTCTGCTTAACAGATTCCCTTAGGAGTGCCTTTCACTTACTTCTGCATGCAAATCAGTGATGCCACACCACGTGATGAACAACCAAGGAGTTAATGTTGTGAATAAAAGTGGATCAGGGTCCTCAGTGTTTGGAAACTGGGAGGTTTTTGAACATTAGAGATTGTGAGCATGCTTCAGCAGTTATCAAACACCGATGAATAAACCAGAGTTAAACGTTGCCACTTTAAAGGCTAGCTTCTGTGCCAACCCTCTTGGCTGTCCCTCCTTAAGCATCTCCTGTGGCCAGTGAACATTTTTGCATTGTACACAGTGATGATAAAACCTGGCCCACCAGAAGGACTGTTCAATATATTTCAGTAGTCCATCTAGTGAAGAGCCAAAAGAAAGTGTTTTGGGAGGGTGGAACCTTTCAGAAGACCACATATATTACAGGCCAATCAGCTAATTCAATATGCTGGTGCTACTGGGCTACAAAACATGAGCCACTTACTAAAAAACAAACTCTCCTCAAAACATGTTGGAAGTGGAGCAAATATACCCTTGCTGTAGAGAAGTTTGTAGTGTAGTGTGATCTGACAAAACTGCTACGGAAGCTGTTAGCATCAATGCTAATCTCTGTCACTTCCTGCTGTCTTCACGCTTGTATCTCCCATCTCTTCCTGCTCTAAAAGACTCTGTTTAGGATGTCCCACATTGGGCCACTCGGCGAGATGATCTGCCTGATTAAAGACATTGAATTAGGCAGGTCCAGCTGCTGTGCAAGGTTGGTGATGACATGTTTTGTAGGCAAAGACCTGCTGATGGGGAAAATGTTTCAGTTGTTCAGTCACATCAGAAACTCTTGGTCCCCTCTCATTTTAAATGTTTGGCAGCCAAGTTGTCTTACGGTGCATTTTCACGAAGCAGTATGGTTCAGTTTGGTTCAGTTCAGAATGAAATTATTGGTGTTTGCACTGTCAAATGTTGGGGAAAGTGCCAGAAAAGAGGGGAGCTCTGCCATCCCTCTTTTCTGGCACCTTCTGTCGGGGTACCAAACATACCAATCCAACCCCCCAAAGGTTGGAGTCAAGTGGTGCCGTCTGTTGGTCAAAAGAATTGTCAGTCCCTCATCCCAGGTCCCAAGTATGGTTTCCCTTTGTTGCATAAATCGGCTGTAACCTTCTCTCAAACAATCCTTGATTTCTTGTTGGGATAAGCAACCAAATGCAAAAAAAAAAAAGATCACAAATTGCTGGATGTCCTTCATTGTTGCTCGTGGTTTTCTTAGTTTAGTGACTGTAACGTCACACTGTCCCCGAGTTTTCATGACCCATGCTCACTGTGAGCTCTGGTGGTCTACAATCTAGTTATCTGCAAAAAGTTACAGTAGGGCGTATTTTAGTAACCTCTGCTGAAGCCCAGAGTGAACATCAAGAATAAAAAGCAATATACACTAGGGCTGTCACACTTCCCAATAATCATGCTCTAACAGAATTTGAGCACACAATGTAATATTTGAAGATGTTTGAATATTACCGTACAATATTACCTGCTGATGAGAACACTCTGAAGTACCTGGTGATGGCCTTTCTTTCACAATCACATGGGGTTGAGCACTTGATGAAGTGACACTGGATGGTGGTACCTCCTCTGCTGCCTCACTTGGATGAAAGAATAAACCAGCTGCTGTGCACAATCAACACACATCGCAGTCTTTGTTTTTAATTTTGCCTTCAATGAAAAAGAACCCATCTTGCTTCCACACAGCGCTCCTAAGATGTTTTGGTGTCCCTACTGTCTGTCCAAAGTGGCAATGCTGCTTGTCCTTCATTGTCTCAACTGTTACCGTGTGTAACTTTTACTACACTGTGTAGTGCTGAGTGGCTGAGATGAGACGTCAAGTAAAGTTTGACGTGTTTAGAACATTAGCCGCAACATTTTCCTGTCCAGTGTGGCAGACAGGGTTTGTCATGTTGACCATTTGACCAGAACAGACTTTTCCCGTTTCTTCTGTCCCTCGGCTACAGTGAAGTTAATGCAATGTAGCCTCTTTGTGGACAAAGACGACAGATGAAGCAGGAGCTCCTGCTTCCACTTAATGGTCTGTGCAGGTTGTTCGGCCAAGAGAGCAACATCCTAAGTGCATCGACAGTTGCGCCCACTGTAAACAGTTCACTGATCCAGGCACCTTGATATACCACTGCGGTGTATATTTTCAAGTTAAATGGCTTCCTACAGTTACAGTATGACTTTTACCTCCAAGTTTGAAAGCATATCTGAATATGGAGTATAAAGTGACATCTGAAACACTGACTGCAATGATTTGTCAGATGTATTAAGAACTGATTCCCTGCAGAGCTGGTAAGGATATATGTAGTAACTGTGTAAGATGTGGCCTGTCAAACCAGTTAAGTACTTACATACTGACAAATTTTCCTTTAATGATTCAATGAACTGTATAATGTGTGCTAGAATAACTGGTACTGGTATTGCTGTAGATGCTCCTTTATGAGCCACAAAAGCAAATTTGACCATGATGATATTATTTCTTTTGTTTCTTTTAATGCCTGATTCCATATAGAAAGACATAAGTGCTGACTATTAACCTATCTATACCTCTGCTTTGACAGTAACAGGAAATCAGAGCACTCAACAATCCAGAGATTCATGGTATAATTAAATCTCCCCCATCACTAGAACAGCTCTTATTGTGTAGACTACAGCCATTATCACATAGGCTGCAATTTCCCTTTAAGTGCATGATTCACAGCAGGCTCCAAAATTATTAACGAAGGTGAAATTACAGTAAAAATGAGTGGAACCCTGTGGAAGATTGGCAAGAAAAGACTTTCCTCAATGTAAAAAAGTGGCTTCTGTCATGGATTGGCTCACATTACCTACAGCTAAAATGTTCAAGTGAACTTCTAATCAATAATTCAAGCGTGTGAGAACCCATCCTCATGGCATACCTTTTTAGTGAGACTTCTTTGAATGGCAGGTATAACTAAGTACGAACGTGTGAATGGTGTGTGTGTGCATATGAATGTAGTGAAAGCAGAGGTGTCTCGTTACAGGTGATGATATTGCAGCTCAGATTGATGTCATCGTTCTGCCTCTGCTAAGGAATCAATGATACGGCTGCCGGCACGAATCAGGCTCACAGCTGCCAGGAAGGTGAGATACAACTCAGGGCTCAGCCTGGAGATGGGTGGATGGATAGTTTTTGAACAAAATTAAACAATAGGATGTGAATAGATTGGAAATGTTTATTTATTCCCATGCGTGAGGGAGGTTGTAGAGAATGAGATAAGAATAATAGAAATAGAAAAAGTGAGAGGACAATTTTGGTGAGGAGTTGGAAGAACATAACTGTCAAACTGAGCATTAGTTTCTGCTGTAACATACAAACCTGTACACTATTCTGATTTGACAAAAAAAAAAAAATCCAGGTACCAAATGAAATGATTATATTTTTCATACTTTTTGCTATAATTTTGAATCCCCCAAAGTGTCTAAATAACTCTTAAATTTTTGTTTAACCCTTTAAGTGATTTCACATGAGATAACTTATCAGACTTTGTGTCAGGGCACAGACAGAGAGGACTCAGACGCGGAGTAGATCGTGAGCCAAAACTTGAGCTTTATTCAGAAACAAGTCGATAACAGGCAACAGAAAAATCAGGCAGAGGTACGGAGTCAGGTAGAGAGGAATCAAAAACCTGTGCCTGAAACTTTAGCAGTGTTAATTTTGTTGATTAACTATTTTCGCCATAGTGTCAACAACTTTTTTTTCCCCCGACGAAAACAAGACAGTAACTAATAAAAACAAGTGCACATGGACAAAAACTAAAACTAAATTAACTGACATTTTCATCAACAAATAAAAACTAGGCGAAAATGTTCGACAGAGACTTAATCAAGTCAGACTTAATTTGGTCATGTAGAAAGTAGGGACAAGTTAGGAATATATCCAATCACAGCTACTTTGGTTGTGTGGAAAGGTTGGATGAGTTAAGAGGGACATCCAATCACAGCTGCCTTAGCTTTGTGGTGGTGGGATTAGTTGGGGAGCGATCCAATCAGAGCTCCTCTCTTTATGAATCGATATATTCATGTAGAGCAGGTTCACTGTTTGTTGTCAGTTCTGGTATTGTAACTGAGGCGCTCTACCAGGTAGCCTATATAAAGGTGACTGCATTTCACACTAAAGTTAAATTTGTTTCTGTTAATTTATACGTTCAAACTTTACTAGCATTCAATAAAGGGTTATGCATCTGTTTACTGAGGCTCTTGTAAAATAGAGTATTTTGGGGTTTATTTACAGTGATATATTTTTTGGGTAGAGCCAAACTGATGGCAGACAGCTAGCTGGCAGTAGCTTGGGGTTGTTTCACATCATGAATTTCCCGACTATCCAGAAGATTTTTCTAGTTATTTCAATTATTTGTAAGCAGAGGCCGAGTTGTCTTACAGTAACAAGCTATCTCTTAGTGATGGGTGATGTTTCTCTAGGTGGTGTTCAGCTCAATGAATCAGCTATCCAGTTAAGACTGTTTCACACAACTGCAGCAGCAGAGTCATGACTTACACTCCAAATCAGTCTATGATGAATAATTATTGATGCATGAAGCTGAAAATATTTCATGCGTTATAAATGTGGAACAAAAATGGATTTGAAAAAAATAATTAAAGGAACTAATAATATTGTTCATTAAAGTTTAAACTGTAAAAGTCAAAGTACTGAACAAACATTGTACTTTGAGCAAATGTAATCTAATTCACAATCATATAAGTAAGTTTTAATAAGAAAATACCATGTCATGATTAATAAATCAATTTGAAAAGAAAAGACAGTTTTAATCTGATTCAATTAATTTATTTGTACTTTATTTTTCGATAAAACCAAATCTATTGAATACACTAAACTTATTCAACACATATTTGTATTTTTTTTTACTGCTGTTCTTGTTTATTTGACCTGTATAGGTTGTTTAATTATTGATTAAGCCCACTTAATTCTAATAAATTAGGAATGTATGATAGTTAAGTCATCATCGCCAATACAAATATTTTTTGTTGAGCGCACAAAGTCTTTTCTTTACAAAAATTTACTTGTTGCTTTCAGTGTGACAGTCTATTTGTGAAAGGAACAGATGTAAAACAAACAAAGAAAACATTTAACTCTTGAAAAAATGAAACTCTTGATTTTTAAATGCTATGCAGTGATGATAAGGTAACACGCTGAGATACATTTAACTATTTTGCTGGTATTACAGCAAACACCTGGGGTATATAATGTTGATATACAGTATATGGTCGATATAGCAGCTGTAAATATCTGCAAAAATGTCAATATCTGCTGGTACTGATATTTAACTTTTTAGGCCAATGTCTGCTGATACCATTATCACACTGATAATGTTGTGCATCCCTATAATAAATGCATTTTTTGCCATCATACCTTTAAGTGTTTGTAAGCGTAAAAATTAATGAATTCCTTTGTTAGGCAGTTGACATACCCTCTATCAGTAATTGTCAATACTGCATGTGTCCCCAAAAGACCTCTTCCTTATCAGTTCCTCTCATTAATAATAAAAACCTAATAAGTTAAAAAAGGCTCTCAAGCGTGAATTACTATTCCTCTTTTCAGCTAGCCTCTACAACTTTATTGCTATTAATTTCATTCCTGTTAATTACAGTATGGTTTGCGCTTACTCTTTGAGTTTTTTTTTTATCACATCAGCCTCCTTGTAGGATTTATTTCCTACCCTGCTGGATTTTTCATCACCACTTAGACTCTTAAAAAGCAAACTTACAGCTCTGCAAAATGCCCAAAGACTTTAGAGTTGGGATGCAGCCAAAGAGCTGAAGACTAAACAAAGTCATAAAGCAGTCCTTTTTCTCTGCCTTCACACTCTAGCTCATGCGCTCTGACTCACTTCAAAATGTGTGGAGGTCAATGTTAATAGCAACAAGAAATAAAAACGGTGTCTGTTGTTATTCCAGGAAATCTCTCTGTGTCACTTGCCTCTGCTGTCGGACACATTTTATTAGTCCCATCAGCAAAGTAATTCAGAGTAACAAAAATGAAGGACAGATTACTGAGAGTGGGAGGCCTGGTGTGTTTTCACAGTGCTGACTGTAGCCCCATTTGAGGAGTGTTTAAAAAAAAAAGAGAGAGAAACTGTCACTTTTACAAAGTAGACTGAGATCATTTGTTTATAGTTTAGGGGAGACTGGGACAATTTTTCCATGAATTCATCTAACAAGACACAAGGAGGCGAACTGAAACTTATTCAACAAGTGCTTGAGTTTGGAAAGCTCACTGCACTACCTACTGCACCACCATGCTGGCCTGCCATTAAAATGTTCATCAATTATTGATAAATTCTCTGTATTACTTTGAAATTACTACATACATCATTTTCTATCTGAGAATAACTGTTTTTATTTGAGTTTAAAATGTATGAATGCTGCAGTTATAAATTCTCATGAAAGCTATTTATGCCTTTTTTCTTCTTCTGTTGAATTAAACATAAGTAGATCAGTTAAATTGTGGGTGTCTAATAACGTGTTACGTTTGACCCTCTGACAGTAAAAACCACATTTATAGGCTCTCATGGTTATCAAAATTACTCATCTTTGCTTTGTATGGACAGAGTTTAGTCTAATGTAAGTCATCTAGAAATTTAAAACTGAATGAAAACACTGAGAAAAAAATATTCTGTGATGTTTGGGACAACTTTGGTCTGTTTTTGTTAAAAAATGGAGAAATAACCCACTCAGAATTTGTACTTACCTTTTTTTTAATAAAATACTATCAATGACATGATGCAGATAAACCTTTAACATGAAAACATCTTTTTTGTGTCATAAATGAACAAAACTTTCTTAATATGGAAATAAAAAAATTAAAACTTTAATGCAATACATCAACCAGAACATCTCATAAACACGCTTCCCACGGATTGAACACTAAGCAGGGAGTCAGGGGTTTGAATCACAAGCCTACCTTGGATGTCAGTGTTTTGGGCAAAAGCATCTGTTGAATGAAATTGTAACATTACAACATTAAGCTTGCTGTATTTTCTTTCTGTCCTCTAAAGATGGATGGGATTACTTTAGCATGGCAGGAGTTTCAAAAGTCCTTTACTCCCCACAGGTTTTCACTGGTCCTAGATGTCCCCAGAACATATTTTTGAAGTCTTTTGCCAAAAAATCCTCCCAAATATTGGATTTAGGCTCCTCACTGTTTCTGCCCTGCTCAGAATAGCCTGTTTTGGAGTGAATTCTTGTGAACTGTGTCAGATCATGCCCTTCTTAAGAAGTGGATGTGGCTTCAGCGTTCAAGCACTGTGCACAAATGTTTACTGTGGCTGAACAAACATGCCTAGAGATGTGTCTTCCTTTGGGCTGCAAAGTATGGACTGAAAACATGGTGCAAAGCAGTGCTAAACTGAGCAATCACCACAGAACAGACCAGTCAACCAATCAGTGGGCTCAAATGGGGGAGGGTCCTTAGATTGACAGGAGCTTCGACAGAGCATCTCAGACAGAAAGATAATAAAGCTGACTGAAAGCTAGCTGATGTGAAATCTAGAGGGTTTGTTAAACATTAGTAAAGATACTCTTGCAGTCATCAAAATAACATATATGAACTAGACTTTAGGGAAAAATATGGGATTCTTTAAATAGAGAGAGTGTTTATACTGAGAAGCGTGTCAGACGGTAAATTAGACAGAGCATTGGGTGTACAATAAAGCAAACTTCTGTCACTATGAAATAGCCATGTGTAGTCCCATGACATTGGATTGTCGTCTTTTCATGGCATGATACATACTTGCCACTAAAATTGCCTCATGCGCTTTGATAAAGATAAAGCTTTTTAACTTGTACAAATGGATGTAAAATCTACAAATGTATCATTAGAAATATGCTGTCAAATAGTCAATGTTGTTTGTAAAATAACCAATGTCAAAAATCTCACTACTCGCTTCAGCTAGCATTTGTCTCTGATACATGACATGATGGATAGCAAGTGTTCTGCCGCAGTCTCCCACAGTGACTAAATTGAATACACACACTGGGATAAAGCTAGGGGATTCACTGGTTTGTGACTGTCAAATAATGTGCCAAATGTCTCTTTGCACCCAAATCACAGAGGAGGGGGCACCATTCTAAAGTAAAGCTGCTAAATCATCAGATAATGCAAATGTAAATATAATGGGAAAACAATGGGGGCCATGATGGAGAGCAGGTGCAGTCAATTAGAGAAAAAAGGGATTTTTTGAGTTTAATTAGAGAAATGATAAATACAAGTACTTATATAAAGAAAAGAAGCACCCAGTCACCCAATTACTGGGTTATCTATTGTACTCCTATAGGCTTTTTGAGCAAACTTTTCATTTTTAATCCAATTACTGTATTTTTACCACAAGCTATGTAGTGATTAAAAGAAATGCTGCTTACTGAGGATCTCATTCGAAGTAAAAAAAAAAGCTGATATCAGTGGTGCAGGTCTGTGCCACCGGAGTTTAGAGTGTAGAGTTCTGCAGGCGGTTATCAGGTGAATAAGAGGCAAAGCCACAGAGGGAAGGTAGTCATGGGAGCCACTTCTGCAAAAGTCATTTTGGCAGGTAGCAAAAACACTTTCTGCTGAGCAAGGCCAAAAAGTTTTAGATGAAGAAGAGACGAGCAGACATGCATCACAATGTTGTACAATTCTACAGGGAGGAAGACTAATCGCTTCTTCAACTTGAGGTCCAGCACCAGAGGAGCTGCGCAGTATTCTAATGAATGATATAAGCAGAGAGTTTGAGTGAAGGACATTACTGTGCTGCTAGTGCAGATGAAATTAGAGTCTGAAATTGGATTAATTTTCTATATAAGTTCAGAACTGCCTCTTGCAGCGAAGTATGTAAGTGCCATACAGTTGAAGTACAGCAGTGGGTTAAGAGGTGAGGGCGTTTTCTGTGTTAGTGTGATTCCAAGTGGGTAAAAGACAAGGGATGAAAATGAGAATCAGTGACCGTGCCAGATGACCTCATATCACCAATATGTAACAAGTTAATTGTTGGGTCAAGTTAGACATTTGTGCAAACTTTGACAGATTCCCCTTCAAGAGGACCTATGGTATGTTTGGTGCAAATTGCTTTGGCATTTAGTGCAGGTGTCTTTTCTAACTAAGTAATGTAAATGACAGGTGTCATCTTCACGCAGAGCGCTCACGCTGTTTAAATAGCAAATGATCGTACATTCCTCTCTGTGCCCATGGATGTGTTTGTCTGAAAATGGGGTGGGTCAGGTGCAAAGCTGGTGTGTTCCTAACTTGAGGACCAGAAAATTACTTCAATTTAAACCTTGGTCTAGGTCTAAAGTCAGTGGCGCAGGATATTTCTGCTATTTTGAGGATATATTAGAGAGGTTTAAACACATCCGTGAGTTCAAAACACACACTTGACTGAGCTTGTTTTAACCACACAGGTTTTTTGACAACACACCTCCACAGCTACAGTGCTTAACACATTTATTAGACCACCATCCATTTTAATTACAGCAAGGGTTATTACCAAAATTTTCGTTTTCTCATAATGGTTAAGACACATATGTAGAAGCTCCTTAATCAAACTGTTCTAATCAATGCCAAAATATAATAATTATTATTATCTAAAAAAAAAAAAATAATCGAAAAATAGTAAAGCATGTTATTGTTCTTGATTAAGTAAAAACATTCATTAACCACTGTAAATATCAGAACTTTTGTTGATAAATTCACTGTGAAGTTTACTTCTGGACATAGAGCTGGAAAACAGCCTGGCTTTTTTAAAGCACTCCTCACTTTGCTACTTGATGCACCTGCACACGTACTGCTCCCAGAAACAAGAAAAATGCACAAACAATTAAAAATTCTCGTGCAGCACTGAGCTATATTTTTAATATTTGTATACACATAAATGACTATCACTGATAATTATGCTCACAGATAATAAAACAGACTTTCCAGTGTGTTTTATGGATGCAATAGAGATCAGAACCAGTGATTCCTGATGGGAAAGTTAATTGCTTAAAGCCTACACTCATTTAATGTAGAGTAAACAGGGCCATCATAGACATTTATAGAAGTGTGATCTTGCTGGTTTTTACTGGATTTAAATGATTCATGTCGTTTCCCTTGTACGTTCATGTGGAAGTTTCATACCAGGTCAACTGTATATTCACAAAATACATTTTCATGAAGCTGTTTAAATTCTTTCATGTTAATGAGCCGATCCTCAGCTGGTGACTTTGTCTCTGTTGAGGGGAACATTGACATCAAACAGCATATGACAGAGATGTAACTACATAATTGTAACCTTTGCATTTTAGAGATATTTGTTATTGTTTGAAGTCTCTCAATTAAAACGAGATGAGACAGATCGGTGTCTTCCGCAGTCAAGTGCTGCTCTTCAGCTCAGAGGGTCGGAAGCATGCACAAAGATTCAATCTGATGATGGAAACCAAAGTCTTTGATAGTGTTCCCCATGGGTGGCATCATCTTCAATTCTGCAATAGACTTGTGTGAAAGCCTAACAGGAGGCTCCTTCTGTAGGGTCAAAGCTGCACTGGGAGACAACACTGAATACATTTGAAATACACTACGCTTTGATATTCAGATCAGCTGTTTCTCCAACGGAAAGATCATCCAAGGGAGTTCATGTATAAAAATGGGTGTTGACTCTGCCCTGATTAAAAGCATACAAGGATGATACAACCTAGCAGCTTCAGTCTCACTTAATGACCTCTATAGCTGTAGAAACATTCCAGTGGGACAGCAGTAAAAACAGAGTGAAAATAAGAATTAATATGGCAACATGAAAGCGCACAATTTTGTCTGAAATGTATCAATTTGTTGCCATATTACAGCAGAAACCAGTCAACCGTTATTAGAGTGCTATCTTTTAGCATCATTTCCGTGATTAAGGAGGTAATGAAGTTACTTCAGTGTTTCACATCAATCAGGGTTTCTTCTGGAAAAAAAGAAACACACTCATATTTTTCCAGTGCCCTTCAAGGAACTTTACAGAGAAATCAGCACATCATAGTTAGCCCTATCTGAACCTATAGTACATTGTGTTCCACCCTTTTTGTAGATTTAATAACCACACAAAACTATTTTATTAAAGAGAATATGGTATAACCACGAGGTCTGTTTGGGTTCAGTCCTCTTATCCAACAGAAGTTATTTTAATCGTTGATAATCAACCCTAGCTGCGCCACTATGCCACTAAGCCATTATTTGCATTAAAGTTACACTTTTAACTAAATTATATTTATCACACAATTAAAACACCAATTCACAATAGCCACACCCATTTATGGATGATGTTAATCGAAACATTTTAGTGGTTTTGTTGCACAAGCATACTCAGGGGAAACAAACAGATTTTCTTTGGCCTGAAATGATAAAAGATACAATTGGAAGTAATTTTAAACAGTTAGTGATTATTTGATGGTGATTGCAGGACCTTGTCTGGGTAGGTTGTTACTAACCCAGGTCCTGGTTATCTGGCTACTGGACTGGTTAAGTTTCTTGAGGATGTTTCACCTCCAGTTGCAACTTGGATCAGCGTTTGATTGTAGCACCTTGTTTTTAAACATTTATTCACTTTTCTCTGCCTGACTCACAGAAAGTTGCCTGTGAATCAGAGAGTTGTGGGAAAGGTAGATACAGGAGGGGATGGACTTTAGGGGGTTACATGACTCAAAACATTTAAGGTCGACTTTGAGATAAAAGTCGAGTTGACTTCAACTAGTCCCTGATGATGTCATGAATAAAATCATAAACTAACAACAATATTGAAAGTGCAAAACACAATACATATACTACTGGCAGCAGCTATTTTACAGACAGCAAACACAAATGACAGGATTTAACTTCAATAATTTATGCATCAAACAGGTGTGTGCAACAGCATGTTGACTTACTCTCTATCATACTACTGCTCACTCACAGTTTTTGATTTATGATACTGGTTTGCATTGAAGAGGGAAAGCATATCGGACACACTATGTCATTACCTGCTGTCCTCTCTAAAGTTGCGTTCACACCAAGTGCAAAACATATCTGTTTTGATCGATTTGCATGACTAAATTTCACATATTTATTTGTGTGTTCAAATTGTTCGTATTTATTGGGGCAAAATCTCACCCTTCAAAGTGACAAGAGCAGTCACAACATGTTTCCGCCTTCTCACTTCATGATTAACAATGGCGGATGTTTCTAGAATCGCTGTCTTCTTCCAGTTCTCCAAAAGGAGAAGCTAAATGGCCCAGAGAAGTCTGCAATGGCAAGGCATCCATTTGATGATCCCCACAATCCTTTGGAGCCGCACATGGAGAGTTTCACCACAATGTCCAGGTGATGGCGCCCCTATTGCCGAATCTGCCAGGACAGCTGGACACCCACTCCTCCTTTCCCTCGGTTTATTCTTTGTCTTGTGGGTGCTCTGGTACTTTTTCTGTGAAGTTCAGCATATATTCTCAGGTGAAAAACACATTAAATCACAGCTAGTAAGCCAGAAAAACACATCAGTAGCCAGCTAGCTGTGCTAACTGCTGTTGTGCAAGTTGACTTCATTAACACTACAGCCCATGAAAAGTTTAGTCAATTTGAGCCAAGCTTACCATACGCTCAAAACTCTCCAGTGACTTTCTTCCTGTTTCTCATCTCTGTGGTTCGGTCTCTGAACACTAAAATAACTGTGGAGAGGAGCACCAGTGCCGACGTGCAGCAATGTTTACTTCTTCCCACTCTCTTTCAATGTATTGCCGTCGCATGACAAACTGATATTTGCGTTTGGTGTGAAGACAGCTTTAGAAGTCCCTGATGTTAATGCCATGTAATATGCGACAGGTGACCTTGAAAAAAAAAAAAAGTCATCGCAACAGAGAAGTCGGCTTGTCAACTAGGCAACTTACCAATGTAGCCTCTAAATTTTCATGCATCACATAGAAAGAGACCCAAGGTAAGGCTCACTGACACCATCACATAATAAAATAACTGTTTTATGACATGTATGACAACAAGATGACCCCATACCTTTTCAAAAGCACTCAATCTTAACATCCAATGCTTCATCTGGACATGATTCTGTCTGATGTGTTGTATCATGTTATATCAAAATGGAAGGTATGCACTCTTGGTTGTGGCTCTTCCTCTGCATACAGTTCAAAAATGTCGGCTTATATCAGTCTCATCATGCCCCAGCTCTCATGTTCCCAGTCTCATTTCCATCTTCTGACCCAGCCGCCCTCCACTTGAAAGGCTGATGGTGGAGATGTCGCTCTTTTCTTACTTGGAAGTTAATACAATGCCCCTCAGCCACTCCATCAATGGACCATCACGAGTGACAGGACAGAAATTTGACGGACAGCTCTTTGTTTACACATTAAAGATGCTCTGCTGGCATTTTTTCGTACACATCACATATCGATCTTGAGAGAAAATTAGACCCAAATGATGCAAGTGAAATTAAATACTAACATGAAACAGATTTAACACTGTTGACACTTTGCTAGCTTTGACTGACATCATGCTCTCTGCACGCAGCATGCTGTTGTTGTTTGTCCCATGATTGGATTATTGTATATGCTCACACACAGAGCACGCATGATTGACAAGCACTCTTACAAGCACCACATATTTGCATCCACGTAAACCTAAAGAAAAACACACATACTCCAACTTGAAACATCATCTCTCCCTGTAATAAGACTACTCGTGCTGAATGTATTAGTGAAGCGATCAGGCCTCCAGGGCTCATAGGCTTGCTTAGAGCCTCTTCATCCCCCTCAGCGGCTTGCAGTGGTTGGCAGAGGTTTTTGATTGGCCTGACAGCTCCATTAGAAAAAGCGGAGGTGATTGCGTTCTGTTTCAGCCTCACAGCATGCATGACTAACCAGGCTCAGCAGCAAAGATGGGAGGAGAGACCCACTCTAGCAATGTTACACTGGGTTTAAGTCAGTTTTAATAAAAACGCTCTCCTGCTGGTATGACTTTACCTTTCACCACTGTCATAGGCAATGAAGGGTAAAGGGATTCACTGTGTTAGCAGATGCTGAGAAAAAAAACAGATCATTTGGAGACCAGGAGAAATCTTAATAAATAAGATATGACCAGTGATCAAGTAGTCTGTCATGAAGTTAATTCAGGAATGAATAATACAATGTCATCAAAACTAGATACCAGACATTGCAGTTAAAGTGCAGGAATGTGGTGAAATAAAAGGTTAAAAATGTAATCACACATGAAATGTAAGATATAGACCTAATTAGCATCAACTCATTACTTGGTCTGGGGTCCTCTTCATGGTCATGCATACATGCAGGATGGCCAGGGATGCTGCCAGGAATTGTGGGCCCCATGAGAGGACATTACTTGATCTTAATAGGCCCCACCACCTCAGCTGGGTGCATAGTTATTATGTGAAAATCTCCATTTTACAAAAAAGAGAAGACAGCTAACTAATGGGAAACATTTTTTTTATTACCTATGCCACTGTTGATTCAGCTTAACTATCTGATTCTTTATTGATTCCAGACACACAAACATAAAACACTGAGCAGTTATCATGTATATATATATATATAAATATATATATATATATATATATATATATATATACATATATATATTTTTTTTTTTTTAATAAAAGTAGGCTACAGTTTTGTCCAATACATGAGCCATGATGACTTCTTTGTTGTTATTTGAGCTGGCCACATCTGATGAGAGAGCGTGGCCACCATGATTTACAAGGCATGCAGAGCAAATTGAATGAAACTGATAAGTGAAGTGTTAAGCAGGTTAACTAATTATATAAATTCCTTGAACATTAACTGTTTGCCATATTCCCCTTTCTTAAATTTAGTAAGACCTTAAATCAATATATCAAGCCATATCTTAACACAGTCTCAGTCTCATTCAGAGTAATCATCAAAAAATTATTTAATAATTTGAGCTGACATTATTTAGTACAGTTACATCAGAACCAGTTTACTGAGTGATTTCTGAACCATGCATTTTTTGTAATCTACCCTAAACCCCCAAGTCTTTATGCAACTGCCTAATAAAAAATAACAAAAATAATTAAAATAACACTGGGTAGCCTTGTGAGTCCTCATATCCTGACAGTTACAAAATACCAAAGTAACATTGTTGAGTGATTTAATTTGACGCAAATCAATCTAAGCTTTGAGTGTCTGATTCAAGGCAAGCCTGATTCAGCCTTAACTGCAACCAGAATTTAAAAGTTCAGTTTTAAGCCTAGTTTAAAAAAAAAGAGGAGTTGTCTGTCTCATTTACTCAGACTTCTTGGTTTCATGACAGAAGAGGAGCCTGATAACTAAAAGCTCTGCCTCCCATAAAACTTTTGAAAGTGAGGACAGAATCACTGTGTGATTTTTTTTGTCCTGGCTGTCAGATGGAATCCTTTTCAACTGGTTATCAAACACTTCAATGTGATTTTTTCAGAACTTCCAATGCAAAATAAGTATTTTTTGTGCAATATATGATTCCGTTTTTATTATTTCCTCAAACATTTTCTATTCTAGCTAAATGAGAGAGAATGAGGAAGTGCTGTTTTTAGGTTAAATCAGTGAGAGAAAAAGCGAAGTGCATCCTCTGTGATAATATGAGGTGTGGGGATATTCATTTTGAAGGCACACAAATATTTAACACATCCCTCTTATTATTGCTGCCAACATAGCCAGAAGCATCATTAAGTACAAACAGGCTCCATGTTTGAACATAGGCACCTCGCTGTTTATTTTAAGTACACTAATTTTTCAAGCACACCTACGAGCTGCGGTGAGGTAGTACTAGAGACGATTTATTTGAGGTTATTTATTTTGGTTTCAGTTAATTTATGTTTCAGCTTCACTTTCAGTCTAGTTTTGATTTATTTTCCATTTTTTGGCTGCAGCACCAGGAGCTATATTTTTTTCTTATTTCATAACACCTCAGTCAAAAGTGGCATGTTTGAAGTCTTCGACACACACATACACACTCACAAACAGACTCCCAAAAAATCTTCAAAAGCTGGATGTAGATTTTCCCATGGCTGATGCTGTTTTATTCATTGGCAACAGGGATCATTAAAAAAGGTAACCCTGATTAAGAAAACTAAATTACACTATAAGGAAGTAGGGCAGAAGTTGAAAATGCCGCTCAACAATACCAGCACAAAATATGGCTGTGAATATATTTACAAAATTGTACAAAATAGGGATGGACACTTTAAAAAATGTATCTCAATATTTTTATGGCAGAACAAGAACTTCTCCCTTGTGCCATAAACACAAAATTCTTGAAAATATCATCAAAATCTAATCTAATCTAACCAATCGAATCAATTGGTCCCTGGCCCGTTTTGGACCCATCCTGAAAATGTATTCAAATTTCTTTAGCCGGCAAAAGCATAACCTCCTTTGCAGAGGTATTAAAGACAAAGGTAACAATTACACCCATAATGGAATTACTTTGTGACACAGTCATGCAGGAAACAGACAAAATCAGCATATTCTAGGATCAGTTTAGTACTGATTATTAGGGATAAGGATTTAACGACAGATGGAGCACTGACGATGTTTTCCACTCACAAACACACAAAGACACGTGTCTGCTGAGGAAGACTGAGGAGTATGACTTCCACTACGTATGCAGTCATAGTACATACAGCTACCAAATACAATACACTGTAAAGTTCTTCTTCCAACTGGGGATCACTGCTGGGAAATTGGGAGAGATGCGGAAATCCACCACAGACAATGCTGGTTGATCAATGGTAGTCATGGTTACTCAGCAATACCTGGCGAAATACGCTCTCCTCAGAATTACCGGGAGAACTTGGTGAGTATTGTCGTTGACAAGGTTCACGTCGCATATAAGTGGTAAATGATACATCTGTGTTGTATAATTTAATGTAAGACAATAGTCTAAGGACTAAACTGTAGTTTAAGCTAACGGCTAACAACAGGGTCTAGCTGCTATGTCATATTGTGGTTCGATATGGATTGGTCTGTGGTGAGTATGACTCACAGACTGATCGTCCAATCACCAGCTGTAGTTGTTTTTGAAGGTTCTGCCCTCTGAAAACTTTTCTATGGGCTCTTCTCCAGATGGACTAGTGAAATATTTCCATGGCGGATATATACAACTGTCTGTCTGGCGTGTCAGGTTACCTTTAACCTCCACTTTGACAGATTTAAAGAGACCAGCTCCCCAAGACCCAGTTTTTTCTGTTGCAAGTTCCAGTCTGCTGGAGCAGCATATCTGAAGCTTCTCTTACTCATTTCAAGATGAACTTTTGACAGATAGCGAAAGCCAGTTTTGTGATGCAGTTACAGGTGTTATCTTAACAAGCAGCTAACATTCAACACATGCTCTGTTTCCTGCTAACAGCAGCCGTAGAAACACATTCTGAGCTGACAGTGGTAATACTTTCATTGCTTTACTCCCAGGGAGCAGTGCACACATGAGAAATCATTAACATGATATTAGAATTGATCCAGCAGACCCAGTTCACCACAGCTACATTACAAGCAAATTGCTTTGGAGAGCTATTTATTCTAATCTGGCTGTTGAAAGCAAAGTGTCACCATCAGGATTAAACCCAAAGCAGACAGATGGAAATCTCCTCAGCATCCCAACACAAATGGCTCGCAGCATGCACTGTCACTTTATGACATCTACATTTGTATAAAACATCTTTGATCCAGCCTGTGGAGTGGCGCTGTGGTCAGAACCCATCAGTTTCCTTTGTGAAATCAGAAAGTAAAGCAAGACTCATCAGTGAGTTATTATGACATGACAAAGGAGAGGATGCACAGGACCTTATTGGTCAGGTGGTACTCATGTTTTTGTGCATTAATAGCAGGTGGGATTCTCTCTCTGTCATATCTTTTGAATGATTTGTATTATATGAAGCAGGCTAAGTGAATACTTGCAGCGTCTTTCAATGGCAGAGTAGTGATCATGGTGAAGCATGCAGTCACTAACCATTAAGCAGGATGTCAGAAACAGTTTCAAGAAGCCAAGCTGTCCCTTTGTCAACAAGGTCAGCAGCACTTGCTGTTCAGAGTGCAGCAGGATCCAAGTGGCTGCAAAGATGTACGTTCATGTGTTTGTAAGAGGCTTATGAAAAGATTCAACACAAGAAGAAAATAGAGGGTGGGGAAGAAACCTTGAAGAGTCTGTGCAAGATCATAAAGCAGAACAGTTGCGTAAGTAGTAAGAAATGTTTCAAACTGTTTTATGAAAACCTATGGATCAGATCTCTTATTTGTTTGCATGTCTACCCTGAGCAGGAACACCCGATAAGATCTCCAGCCACTTAACTGACTATTGTCAAGTACCTGATACAGCCCAACCTCAAAATACTGAAATATCCCTTGAAGATGTTTTGAATTGCCAATTGTCTCATAATGTCATAAAATTACATTATCATTTATTCTTTTCTTTTAGATAAATCTTGAATGTCTCACTGTCTTTTTGATTATGATTTTCTTTCTTGAGCTTGAAGCTGGAGGGGATTTTTTTTGCAGCCTTTTCAATAAACAGAATAAGGTTTTAAAGGTTTAATATTAAAACATGAGTCCATACAACTGAACAGACTTAAGTTTAGGATGTTTCTTTACTGGACTTCTATCTGCTATATTGTCAATTTGAATTCTCACCTTTTGGAAACAATTACACAGCTGCTACAGTCTCATCAGTCAGGGAGGCGGGCAGAGAGACAGCTTTTAGACAGTTTCAGTCTTATCTGTGCTGCTCCCTCTCCCTCCCGCTCCTCCGTCCTCCATCTTCCTCCGACCAGGAGGCTGGGGCGTCTGCTGACAGCATGTCCTTGGCTCTATATCGAGGCTCTTCCTTTCAAAGTGCAGAAATTCGTTGACAATTATCGTAGCTGTGTGCTCCATATTACGTGACATTATTTGCCCTTCCTGCTATCTGTCATCCTTTTGCTATGTGTGAGTCAGTGGTCAATAAAAGTAATTTGGCTCTGTGACAGTACTAAGACATCAGCAAACAACTAAAGTAAGATTTAAATACACATCTCCAGTGGTAAATCCAACCTTGAAATTTAGCACTTCTGCCTGACAGTTAAATGGCTCTGCAAGGTATGCAACTGTAGGACAGTAAGGGTGAACTCACACTAAGGCCGCTAATCACAGCATAGTGTGGATGGCTGTTCATCATCAGACTGGGATCCACATTCAAGGTTTCTGACTTCTAAACAGAGGTTTTTTTCTTGCCGTCATGATGAGGAATTCCTGATAGGCTATTTGCATTCATGTTGGATGCTGGATGTATGTATTTGTATATATATATATATATATATATATATATATATATATATGTGTATATATATATATACATATGTGTGTGTGTATTTTATATATGTATCTATGTATCGATGCATATGTGAGTATCCATAAAATAAAGAGTTTGTCTTCAGTCTGCTGTCTTGTAAAATGTCTTGAGATAACACTTGTTATGAATTGGCACTATACAAATAAAGATTGATTGATTGATTGATCGGTTGATACATGCCGTATTTGGAATGATTGCCCACTGTCGTGAGTGCCCTACCATCCCACAATCACATTGTCCTGGAAATATCCTGACACACTCACACCTTGTGCAACACAGAGCAGCACAGAGACACAGAAAAAACTTGACCCTTTTTGTGCCATTTTTGAGTCATTTTGATGAAACATAGCCCTCTGATGCTCCACCAATTTAAGATTATTTCTGTAGGTAGATGTGGTATCTCAACTGAGCTGTTAAAAAAAAGAGAGAGAAAGGCATTTGCTGATCTGCTCTTTTTTATTCACTTAAAAGAACAGATTTCATTTGTTTAATAAGAGCCTTTGCAGCTGACATAGTTACAATTATCTACAGGCATATCTGTATTGTTTGTCACTCTTTCTCTCCTGTTTGGATCGCTGGTTTTATTCGCATCAACAATAATCCTCATCCGCACGCAGTTTAGCTCATGTGATAACTAAATATTGTGTGACACACATCCCAAAACCAGTCTTGTGATCAGTGTTAATTTTGTCAACAACCTCTTTCCCCTGACGAAAACTGTGACTATAACTAAGAAAAAGAAGTGTACATTGACAAAAACAAAAACTGAATTAACTGACATTTTTGTCAACAAATAAAAACTAGACAAAATCCAATCAGACCTAATTTCCTCATGTAGAAAGTAGGAACAAGTTAGGAATCAGTTACTTTGGTTGTGTGGAAAGGTTGGATGAGTTAAGAAGGACATCCAATCACAGCTGCCTTAGCTCCGTGGTGGCGGGATCCAAGTGTAAAACATGAAAAAAAAACAACAACTAAAACTAGACTGAAATTCAACAATTCAGATGAATAAATTATGACTAAAAACTAAACGATATTTTTGGCAAAAGATTAAACTTTAACTAAATTACAAAGTGCTGCCAAAATCAACACTGCTTGTGATATTCTTGTGAATTAAAAAAAAAAACAAAATCAAAGAATATTAACAGACGATCAGACTCTGTTAAACTGCAGCAGCAGAATGGAGAACGATTTGCATAAAATGGAGAATTGAAATTCTAATTTGTGGATGAACACTTAAATATATATTGGAGAAAAACACACTTTAGTTGCCCATATATAGAATGAAATCTCACCAGCCCGTGGTGTTCTTGAGCAAAAAGACAAACAGACAGAAGAAAAGGAAAGAAATATCACCATCCTGAGATGCTTTAAGTTTTACTTTTTTGCTGCGCCCTGCTGGTTAGAAGAGAGAAGTAATGAGTTAGCTATCACAGTGCTTGGACGATATTTGTCAGTAAGTACAATATTTTGGTGAATTTCTGACACTAGAGTCAGAGTGGACACTTAAGAACTTCAGCATGTACAAACCCAAATTCCAATGAAGTTGGGACATTGTGTAAAACATGAACAGAATGCGATGATTTCCAAATTCCTCCTAAATTTGATGTCTGCTCTATGTTCCAAAAAGCTGGGACGGGGGTATGTTTATCACTGTCATGTCACTTTTCTTTTTAACAACAGTCAGTAAGTGTTCAGGAACTGAGGACACTAACTGTGGAAGCTTTGTCGTTGGAATACTGTGATGACCCCTCTCTGAGTGACTCTTTGTGCAGCCATGTTGTTGCTCCTGCTGCTCCTCTCCCTCCATTTGTGGGGGCGTGGTTTCCTGACCCTGAAGCTCCCTGCTGAATCACACCTGTCTTTCATCTCCACAATCACCTCACCCTTTATCAGCTCCTCACGGACTCGACTTGGCTGCCACATGATTCCTGCGTGCACACGTGGGAAAGTGGCCATCTCAAGTGCTTAGTCCTTGAGATCATTGTTTTTAGATTGTGCTTGTGATTTTTGTGCTTGTTGTACCCCTACTTACTTGTGCTTCTCCTCCTCTTTTGCAGTGTTTACCACGAGCCCTCCCCATTGTTAAACTCCTCATCCACTCTCTGCTGCAGTCGTGAGTCTCAGCCCTCGTCCCCACTGGAGTTGCAAGCATTACATTCAAAATGAGTCCATGTATAAAGAAAATAAAAACAATGTTCAACTTTATTAGTTTAAACCTTAAGTGTCTTGTCTTTGTTGTGCATTCAATTGAATATACTATATGTTGAAAAGGAATTGCATATCATTGTATTCTGTATTTATTTACGTTTTACACAATTTGGATTTTTGTTTTTAGGTCATCCTTGAATCAAAGTGAGCATTTGTGCAGGTGGACTTACACCTAACAAAAAAAAAAGGGATATGGGCTGAAACACCATCTTTATCTTTGAAACTTTACGGAAAAACCTACTCCTTCAGTTATGAAGTGAAAAGAATTAAAAGAATCTGCTGTCGGCCTTTTGTGTGCTGAGTAAAATCTGTTTCTGAGCCTGTTTTCTTTGTCGGAGTGATACCTCCTTGGAAGTGTGTAGTCATGAGTTTGGTATGGCAGCCATGTTTGTTTTGGATGACAGATAAAGTCCTCCTTAATGCTAGCGTACGAATCAATCTATATCTCATTACTCTTTCCAAACAATATGATTTGAGCTCAGATTCACAAGTAATAACAAAGATACCATCAACCCTGTGACAGTGAAGGACCAGCCATCTGGAATTAGAGGAAGTGCAAGTGTAGACGCCCTGCTGTAGACTGTGGGGCCAATCCCAAAGTAGGGACTCATCATTCATCAGTTTCTGTTTCTATGATAAAATGAAGGTGCTACTGACCCCTTAGCTAGTGGATAATTCTCCCCAGTTCATTTTGCTTTACTCCAAATAATTTACAGGGGTACTCCACAAGCAGAGCCTGGACAAGTATAAATGAACCACAGGTCATCAGTGCAGACGTATTGGTAATGGAAAGTGAGAGTGATTGTCCTCGAGACAGTCAACCTTCTATGTAATTGCCCAGAACAGGTATTAATCTGTGTTAATGCATGTAAACATGGACTAAAAAGGAGATAGCACAAGCTAAAAGCTGCAATACAATCACTCCACTCTTATTTTTCAGAGTATAATTTGTGTTTTACAAGTAACCTCAACAGAGACAAGTTGTATTGATCTTTCTTAATTGTTCATGATAAGCCAGAAATAACTTGCTAGCCAGCTGCTGTCCTACGTGTCTGGGGGATCATTTTGCCTCTAGTTAAGCCCAACTAATAACTGTCATTCTGTAACAAACATGAGAAGCAAGGAGACATCAAGAGAAGACAGAAACAGTGGAGAGAGGTTTTGGCTTTGCATGTTTCAAGTAAAATGTTTCAAATCATCCCACCATGGTGGGCCCAACTATGTTTAATGCTCCCTCAGCTTGCTGTGCTAACGTTAGCATGCAGACAGGAACACTCCTGCAGACAGGATCTCAAAATGGAGATTTTGAGCTTTTTCCAGATGATGATGCTATGATGGCTTCCACAACCAAGGACCTTCAGAGGGCACTGGGGGGTTTTGCGGCTGAGTGCCAAGCGGCTGGGATGAGGGTCTGAACCTTCAAGTCTGAGGCCATGGATCTCTGCTGGAAAAAGGTGGATTTATCCCCTTCAGGTGGGGAGTGAGTCGTTGCCTAAAGTGAGGGTAAAATGGATGAAGAGATTGACAAGTGGATTGGTTCATCATCTGCAGTATTGGAGGCACTGACCTGAACAATCGAGGTAAAGAAAGATCTTAGCTCCAACACTCACCTGTAGTCATGAGCTCTACATAATGTCTGAAAGAATGAGGTTGTGGATACAAATGGCCAAAACTAGTTTTCTCAGGAGAGAGACTTAGCCTAAAAGATAGTGCAAGGCGCATGGACATCCTGGGGGACCTCAAACTAGAGCTGCTGCTTCTTTGCCTCTTTGCAGAGGAGTCAGTTGAGGTGGTTCGGACATCTGGTTGGGATGACTCCTGATCACCTCTCTGTGGATGCCATTTAGGCACACCCAACAGGGACGAAACCCCAAGAAGATCCAGACCCAATACCAGCTGGAGGAATAATATATCTTGTCTGGCCTAAGAACGGCTTGCGATCCCCCAGGAGGGACTAGAACGTGTTGCAGGGGAGAGGGAGGTCTTGGTTGGCCTGCTTGGCCTGCTTGGCTCGCTGCCTCTGCGACCCGGCCCCGGATAAGCAGAAGAGACTGGACGGATGGATGGAAGCACTGCATCATATACTATCATCAAAAAGCTTCATATTTGGGGTGAAAAACTATTTTTCACCCCTGCTGAATGTTTCTCTTCGCCATATGGTGCTTTAATGCTCTCAGATTGTGGAAAATCATTGTCAGCATATCATTGACTGTGGTGGTAGTATTGTATGTTCTTTGAATTTTTGGTGTCAAGCATTTGTCTGTTCTGCAGTCCAAACGTAACGCTCAAGTCTTTTTTTGTTAACACTTTGGTTGGTGTTGATTTGTAAAGTAGGGCACGTCTGTTGCATATGCCACAGCCTATCTACATCTCAGTGATTGCTCATAAAGCGACTCTAACTTGGCAGCCAATATACATAAACTCATATTTTCCTCTCATGCAGAAACTTTAAATTAAAGTTAATTCTATTCCACACCCTTGTATGTTTAGTTTTCATATCAACTCAGCCTCTACCCTAAGTATCTCCCTTTCTCTCTCCCTTTCTCACTCTCTTTTCTATTCTTCACTTTTTTCCAGGGCAGTGCTGAAGCGGGCACTGCTCGTATGATTTACTTTCTATTAGGGGATTAAAAATCAATTATGCAGGAAGCCATGCGTAGGCGTGATTATAGCTGCGCATGACGGCGCCATTCATCACAGGACCACTCATCTCTACAGCCGTTAGTTACACAACACACACCGGGACAGCCATCTTTTACCGTGAACTCTGCCCTCATCTTTTAACACATTGTAAACGGAGCAGGTCCAGCGTGGAACAGAAGATGAATGACTAAGCCACTGTTATAGTTTCAAAAGACTGCATAGGGGATGAGATGGGGATAAGAAAAACATCTAGCATGGGTGTAATGTCAAAAGTACAGTTTTAAAAGATTAATTTATGAAGGTGATTCATTAACATCCACCAGCTGAATGAAGCCAATTCCAACAATTACAGATCCATCTGAAGTGAGAAGAATTGCACAATAACAAGCCTGACAGAGCACCTCAGCAGCCTCAATAATGATCTTTTAAATGTGGAATATTGTCGTGTGTCCTTTGAATTACTTTTAAATGAATGGTAACCTAACTATTTTTGTGCCAGTCCGTGATGCTGACCTCATGCTAGATTAAGACAAAACGCAAGAGAATGAGAACTTTAAGAAGAATAAATAAATATGAATTAAAATAGAGAGTGAATGATTGTCAGCCCAGTGGGAAAATATGCACTCTGATGCTTTTAGAAACTTTAAACTCCAAAAACCATCGAAGACAATTTAACCCTCTGATTTGTGAAATCAGGTTGTGCAGTTTTATTAAGACTGTATTGCCAATAACAGCTGCTGCAAATAAAGCATGTCTTGCATTCAAATCCTACTCAAGTCCTTATTTTTCACTTTGAATAGATTATTTTACTTTATAAGAAAAATAGAATTAATTTAAGTAAAAGGCTGGATGGGAAAGGTTGGAGGCCCAAAAAGATGAACAAATATAGCTCCTCTCTGACAATAACAAAAGTTGGTCAAGAAGCAATATGCACTCAATGGCCACTTTATTAGGTACACCTTGGAAGTGCTTGGTTTGACCCCCTGTTGCCTTCAGGGATGTCTTAATTCTTCATGGTATAGACTCAACATTCCTCAGTGATTTGGACCATGATGACACAATATCACCACAAAGTCGCTGCAATTTTGTCAGCCAAAAGCGCTCTATTGGACTGAAATCTGGTGACTTTGGTGGCCCCTGAAGTACAGTGAACCCACTGTAATGTTAAAAAAACAGGGGAGATGTTAAAGCGATAGTTCAGTTTGTTTTGAAGTGGGGTTGTGTGAGGTTGATGGCATGATCCTGAACATGTGCCACAGTGTCACAGCTCAATTCTCTCTCTGTTCAGAATTTTAGGACAGACACTAATGCTATACATTGCTGTACATGGTGCCACTCTCCCTTGGTCATTTAAAGAATTGTGGGAGAAAACACGCCAAAAAACAATGTGAGATCATTACGCTACAACAGCTGCTTACAACAATTTAATTCCCCACAAACAAAATGCTTTGATGAGGCACTATTTTGAGACATGACACAGCCTATGTGTCCTTCCACCAGCAGCGCCAACTAGTTTGCATCACAAGAAGGAATAGCCGCTACCAATAGAATAAACTGACAGCTTTTGCAGCGAATATGACCACTGTTTACTTTGGATACGTTTAAATACATATTTGGATTAGAGTACACACAGGAGAAAACTCTGAAGATAGAGAGTCAACAGGTCTGAATCAAATATGGTGGAATCTGCTCTGGGAACTGGGGGACCGGAGAAACACACGGTACCTGTTGATTCAGGGAAATAATCTTGAGCTCATGTTGCCAAACAGGATGAAATAAGAGTGTGAAAAATCACCTCAGGATGTTCAGGATTAGAGGATTCTATCGACTTTTATACGTTTTTCTGTAGTGAGCAGCCCTCATTATGCAGAGCCTCAGTACATTAATGGATAATTACAGGGGCAGACAGTAACAAAGTAGATTTACTTGAGTACTGTAATTAAGTACATTTTTGAGTATCTGTACTTTACTTGAGTACTGCTTTTTTTTTTTTTTTTTTGAAACTTATGACTGTTACTCCACTCTTTTGTTTGTGAAAATGGCTGTTCTTGGGCAGCAGGATAATCCTTAAACATTTGTTCATTTGGCTCATCTTTACGTGGGATGGAGTGTTATTATGTATTTGCATTGTATAGCATTTGTAATCTGTTTAGAAATTTCTTAACAGAGACAAGTGAGCTGCGACACTGTGGCACAGGCTTATTCTGATGCCTTGCACCTCACACAACCCCACTTCATAAAACCTGAACTATCCCTTTAAGAGATTTTTATACATGGCACGTTATCCTGCTGGAAGTAGCCATCAGATGATGCATTGAGTTGCTGCCATGTGATTGATTTAATTGCTATTTGTGTTGAACGATTCAACAGATACACCTAATGAAGTGGCTGGTAAGCGTTAGGCTAGTCAAATAAAAGTTGTACAAGTTGGATTTGAAAAGGAAACAACAACACAGAGGTTTATATTTAAAAGATAGTGGAGCCCAAACTTTGCCTTAACTTCAGTTCCTGCATTCACTTTTGGTGCCTGCCAGAGCACTTCACAATCACTAATGTTCAAAAAACCTTTAATTTTTCATAAGCTGAGCTCCCCTGATCCAGTGAAAGTCATCGTTTCATTAACCTGATAGACTGAAGTAATGTATGAGGTTTATTAGGTTAACAAATGAGGCATTCTTATTCAAGTGATTCAAATGACTTAATACATCAAAAGAAATTAAAATTAGTTTTATTTTGACCACAGTTTCATCAGGGTGCCAGGCAAAATGTGAGACGTAGTATCACAGTGTCAAGTAAAATTAAATAAGATAAAATAAAGCACTTTCACACTTAGGCAGACAGAGTCGGTCTTGACCTTGGGATCTGTGATCAACCATGCTGGATTCTTCAGCTTCGCTCTCTTGAATACGTCTTTTAAACAGAATGAAATATGTCACAGTGAGTCAGTATAAATCACGACATTATACTGTAATAACATCAAATGCTTTCTTTAATGGACTGATTCACAAATGAGTCAGTCAGTCCTTGAGAGTCAAAGATGCATCCTCATAGTTTTATTAATGTGGATCCACAGTAGTTATTATATATTTTAACTGTTATTTCTAATAGGGATGATCCAAGGTGACCAATATCAAACCTGGTTAAACTCAGAAATAGGCTTAGGTACCAAGAACTGATTCCAAGTTTTCAAAATATGAAGAGTGGATGAGGGACGCGAGTTTCAGTTCCATGCTTCTTTCCAAAAGGTGTGTAAACCTTTTTTAATGATTAAACCACAGGGGGAATACTACAGTACTGTACCATCCCTGTAAGCTTTATTTATTTTTAAGGATCTGCTGTATTGCTGTACCACTACATCATGTATGAAGTAGAGCATGCATTAAGTTTTCAGAGGGGGGTCATGGTGAATTGCAGCAGCAGCTGAGCTCACGTTCACATTTCTGTTAAAGTGAATGAATAATGTTTAAAAATATGATTAATACATTCTATCGATACGAGTCCACAGAGCACCCCATTCACCCCCGCTTATAGTGGGGAGATCTCACTACTACTCTTTTTAATCTGGTTTCATATTTTCATTTCATACACATTTAATCTTAAGCTTGATGAAATAAAAAATAACAGGACCAATAAAACAATATAAAAAAAAGGTGAATTTGTAGGGGTTTTTGTCATTTTTAAACAGTCTTAGTTAATAATTATTTGTGTCAATATATAGTGAGGGGAATATAAAAATCTCTGTAACACTAGATCATTGAGATCCTAACAAGGCCAAGAATACTGGCAGACAGATTTTTATTCTCAAAATAGCCATCATATTTTATTCTTCAAAAATGTTGAATCAGAATTCAGAACTGTTAAGAATGGGAACCGATAAGCTGAACCAGAATCGTTAGGACCTTACCGGTACCCAAACCTATTCAGAAAACAGTCAAACTAAAGCACAACTCACCAAACATTGTAAGTGGTAAGTTTAGCTAACCTTAGCAGCGCAGTGCTAAACAGCAGCAGCTGGATTGGCCTGATTCAGTGTTTGTATTCAGACAGCTCCATCCAACTCCAATCTAAAGAGGCACGGCCCAGTCAGCGTCCTTGAGAGCAGGAAGAGGTGGGGGCTGCAAGTGTAATGACAGCAGGAAGTGACTGCTTGGACAGGTATTAGCATAGAAGCTAACACCTTCAGTAGCAGTTTTATCAGATCTGAACTGCATTTATTTACTAAATGAAGAACAAACAACAACACTGAAAGAATTTCTTAATAGAAATAATATTTTCGCTCCACTTCCAATATGTTTTTGCAATAGTTTGGTGTACGACGTGGCTGACGTTTTGAATTTCAAACCGCGGCAGTAAGGCCCTCCTACTACTTTATCTGATTGGCCTGTAATAATTGTGATAGATGGAACGATCATCCAATCCCCTGCCGGATATGCTTTTGAAGGTAACACCCCTTCCCAAACACTTTCTATTGGCCCTTGCCCGGATGGACTTGTGAGACATATGGAACGAAAAGCAGTGCTGGCCTTCAATTATTTTGGTGGATTAATATCCACATGCTTGTGCTAAATGTAGTCTCACATTGGTCAGGGAGACGTCATATAAAAGTTTAAGATTTCACTTTATTATTTTTTGTCAACTTTATCTCTTCTTTCAGTCGAAATACTTCCAGTTTGCACTGCTGCACAATGCAAACAACACAGTCAATCCACTAGCTGCATGAATGTAACCATGTTATCATGAATAACAAGCATGAAAATATAAATCTGAACTCATATTGATAGCACTACGATAAACTTCATGTATACAAATGTAGGATATAAAAACGTCAGAATTTCCTTTTAGATGAATTAAAATAATCACACTCTGAAATTAAAAGACAGGGAAAATGTGGCAGAACAGTTAACATCCTTGGTAAGACTCTTTATGTAAAATAAAGTGGCTTGGTTGACCTGATTTTGTGTTTCATCTGTTTTGATTTTTTATTCATTTTTGTGGGGCAAAAGAAGATCATTTTAACCACACGGCTCAAGCTCTTATCTGTTTGTACATACAGAATTATTTAGCTGTAGAAAAATAATCTTTAAACAGAAGGGTGCACATATTCATAATGAACCAATAGGACCTGAGAGTTCAATGACTAGTAATCCGATTTTATTCTAGGGTGACATCTTTAATTGTTTAGTTAACTTATCTCGCACATTCACAATTTTCTATCATCCTAAGTATTTTCTATTCTTTTCATCAACTAACCTATTAGACCTTAAACCCAAAATCCTCTTTCAGATAAAATTAAGCAAGCTCCTGTTGAATCTCAGTCATTCATATTCAACACAACCCTCAACACAAAGCACTGCAGTCTTGGAACATTTTCTCCACTTATTTCTCTCCATTTCTGGCCTGCACAGATAACATGGAGGCACTGTGCACTCTGTGTGTGTCTTCTCGAGGAGCCTCAGATATTTCAGACATACTCATCTATGTTGGCCTGCACTCTGTGGTGTGCTGGGGAGAAAAACATCAATGCTGGGGATGCAGGCAGGACAAACAAGCTGGTGATAAAGGCTGGCTTTGTTGCAGGGTTGAGTCTGAACACCCCGGAGGCCGATGCTCAGGAGATGTAGAGGAGGAGGAGGACTGTACTGAACTCCATCTCAGTCTACTCCTTTCGTCCTGCGCCCCCCCTCCTCCATCTTGTACCTTCTGCCTCGTCCCTCAAAGGTGCAACACAGAAACACAGTTTTTTTTCTTAACTTCTTCCTTCTCAAATTGATCTTGCCTTGGCTACAGAGGAGTAAGAAAAGCTGGCAGACAGCACTGAATTGCGCTGGTCCAATAAACTAACATGTCAGTGTTTTCTCTGGACTTGTTTCAGTACATTCCTTTGGAATAATAGAGCACATGAACTTTCCCACAAAATAATGGACCTTTTATTTCTGGCTCACCCTTTCATTCTTTTCATTTTTCTGCCAAGAAAGCATGTTTAGGGTCTGGTGTGAACACAAGTGAGTTAATTTCTGTTCAGTTTGTTACAGTCTTTAAAGTATTACTTGTTACCAGGGCTGTTCCTATATTTAATTTTTACCTCTCAATTTTCATTGGCAAAATTTTCAGGATAACAATATTATCCCAAAATGTATAGAATACCAGGACAAAATCAATTATTTCAGTCAAATGAATCAACAGCCTTGATTTTGTTTCTGCTTTGGGAATATACTTTTAAAAGATACATACAGAGCTGGAGAGACTGCCTGCATCCATAGCTGTAAAAAAGAAAAAAAAAAAAGATAATGGTCATAATAATAATAAAAATGATAATAATGAATCAATAATGAATAGAGCAGCCAAAGTGAAATAAGCTAAATATAATATCACTGTTTTTTTTTTTTTATTTTAAATGTATTTATTTATTTTGAATTTCTCTCTGCAGTAGTTATATCATATCATCCTTTTAACCCTAAAAGCAAACTCATGATTGTTAAAATTGCTTATGTCTACAAAAACAAAACAAAACAAAACAAAACAAAACAAAACAAAACAAAACAAAACAAAACAAAACAAAACAAAACAAAACAAAACAAAACAAAACAAGAATATGCTGATCCTCTGATTTGATTATAGCAAGACCTATCTGTAAGTAATTAAGTGTTCATTTGTCAAACTGCTACTGAATACACAGATTATTACCTCCGCCACGGAGGTTATGTTTTTGCCGGCGTTGATTTGTTTGTTTGTCTGTTTGTGTTCAAAATAACTTAAAAAGTTATGGATGGATTTGGATGAACTTTTCAGGAATTGTCGGAAATGGGATATGGAAGAACTGATTAAATTTTGGGGGTGGTCCGGATCACCGTCTGGATCCAGGAATTTTTTAAAGGATTCTTTAAAATTGCCAGATAGGACCATTTTCGCCATAGTGGACCGAATCTGCTTGGCGGAGGTCTGCGCTCTCTGAGTGCTTTTCTGGTTGTTAATTTAGTGGCTCAAACAAAACTAGAACAAAGAACAAAACTAAACAAAAACAAAACAAAACTATAAGACATGGAGTGCAGATGGTGCACTGAGCAATCTCACAGCCTGAGAGAAGAAGCTGCTTTGCAGTCTGGTGGTACTTCCGCTGTCCACAGAACAAGTCCAGCCTGACCGTACCTGAGCCCACTGACTTGAGCCCAGTCCATCCCATAAACCGATATTTTGGGACCAAATATTCCGACCTGACATTTTTCAGCATTCTGGCATCAATAATCAAGGTTTGTAAGTGCACTTTCCCAGCTGTTTAAGGGCAGAATCCATAGAGATGAGACCTAAAGGCAGGATACACCCTGAACAAGTTGCTGGCCAATCACAGAACCACATAGAGAGACAGACAGCCATTCATGCTCACTCTCTTACCTAAGAGCAATTTAAAATTAACAATTAACCTCTCAAGCATGTGTGGTGTTGTTGGTTTGTGAGAGGAAACCAGAGTGTCTGGAGTAAACCCACGTAGGCACAGGGAGACCATGCAGATTTCACCACTGAAAGACCCTGGTCTACATGAAGTCAAAACCTTCCTGCTGTGAGGTATGCGCACTAACCCTCTGCGCCATTGTGTCATCCAAGATGTGCTCATTGATTAATTATAATAGATTGCATCAAATTTTCCATTAAAGGCTTAACAAAGACAATTGCCAATAATTGTGAAGAATATTGGAGCGACCAATCAGATTTCACAGGGGCTTGGGTACCACTAGATCCTGCATTCTTGGCCATATTGTTTAGCTTGAATTCATTTGTGAAGGGACGATTAAAGGCTCACAATTGGTCATGGTTGGCCCTCGAACCATAGTTTGGACCCCCAGTTGTAAAGGCTGTGGTAGATGTTCATTGTTCAGTGAATAGCTGAACAACCAATTAAGGTTTTGTAGTTTTCAAGCTTTTGTTATGTCTGGCGGCTCATCCAAGTACCATTAATTCAATATTTCAGTAAAAGGAAACAGGCAGAAGCTTTATAATACTTCTCTACCTAAACCCTGACTTGTGGAGATTTGCTGGATTATTCATCTCAAACTGGAGCAGTTTTAGCTTTTATCCACCAGCAGACCTTTAAAAATTTCAGCTTCATCCTTTTGTGCTGCTGAACATTTGCCAGCAGCAAACAGGGGCTGCTTTGAGTTTTCTCTCAGAATTACCTGCCAGCATTTTCACATCAATAACTGTGGTACATACACAGTCATACTCGAACAGAGCCTCGGTCAATGTTTGTAACTGTACAGTTTCTTATGTTGCACACAGACGCAAGCACGTTCACACACCAGCTCTTGCCGCCCGTTTCCATGCCGGTAAGAGCCCAGACTTCAGGAGAAAGGCACGTCTGTTTACTCTGAAAGGTTCAAAGATAATTTACCTGGATTAGAGGAGCCATCTGTGCCTGCCATCCCAGATTGCTTTGGAGGTGTCTCAATAAATACTGAGCAGGCTGCATGGCAGGCAGTGCGGCGGGAAGGCAGCGAGAGGTTTGCACCAATGCACAGTTTAATGCCCCGTTTTACATCAGTTATCAGTGGGTGCACGCTTTGTGACACCCGGTGACCTCTGCCTATCTTTTGATATTAAAACTAGTTCTTGGTGGACTAGCAGAGAAATCAAAGAACCGATTTTTGCCTATTTTCAAGCACAAGGGCAAAACTATTTTTACAGCTTTGTTTATTTTCTCTTGCATTTGGACTTTCAAATAAAAGATATATTAGGTGGTCAGACTTTTAGCAGTGTTCACTCTGACTTTAGGTAAACAATGAGGTGAGGGGGGGTGATTAATAAATAGTCGAATAAACTGCCTTAAAATACAGCATAAGGTCAGCACTTTAACACCATTTTGACTTCATCTGAGGACAGACTTTACAAAAGCATAGTGATAAACCTAAATATTTAACTCATCTGATACTTACCGGCTGCACTGATGATGATTTTAGGCTGGAGATGTACCTACTGTGAACTATGCAGACGCGGATGTATGATGGCTGCCACGCCTCCCCTGCATAGGTTAAGCGAAACAATTGGTGCACCATTCAGAATTGCGTAATCATCAGTGTAAGGGCGAAGAATATGATTTAACACATCTGCAAGTGCAGTTATAATGGACAGTTCTTAAGACAAACTTGAATGAACAAGCCCACAATCATCAACATCTAAATGGTGTTTTATCATGACTGAATGGACACAAACATGGCTGTTAATCCAGCTAATACAGATGAATTCTCTTTTGTGAGTTGGGAAGGTTCTTTGGAATAACATCAGTGTATCGGTTCAACTCAATACCGTGAAAATTGGTGACTTTCAGTTAACTGCATCCATGGGTCTGTTTGCATTAGCTTAGCTTCTATGGCTGTATTTTCAAACACATCAACTACTGATTAGTGTTTTTTGATACAGTAATAAATAAAACACTTCACAATGAAGCACTGGGGAGTACACTCTGTTTTTGCTGATGCTTGATCAGAATCAGAGTCAGAAATAGTTTATTAATCCCCAAGGGGAAATTTGGTTGTTTCATTTGCTTTTATACATAGTATAGCAGTAGGAGTACCAAAACTTTAATTATCAGCACAGCTGGCTGAAGGTCACAAGATAATGTGATCACTGTTTAGATCATAACACAGAGGCAGTTACAACAGTACACAGAGGAAAGATATTGTAGAACAATGCAGACAATGTTCATGATGAGGTCTGACCACTACTACCATCAGTTACCATGTTTAGAGTTTACATCTCACACACCAGGTCATTACAGACAGTCAGACAGACAGACAGACAGACAGGGCTTTGTGTGCCCTCTATACAGGCAAGCATATGAACAAAAATGCTCACGACTCCAACAGATGCATACACAAACTTAAGGACGAACAGCAAGTATGTATCTCCGGCTTTCTAAAGAATCATCTTGTTTATAATCATCTGGGTAGATCTGTCATACAGATTATGAGCTATGGCTGTGACAAGTCAACAGAAAATGCCACACTATGTTTATAAGACTAGCAGAGCTGAGCAGTTCCCTTTAATGCACAATAGATCTGCATGGTTCCTAGGCAAGAATGCTTAGTCAGAGATAACAAGGACTGTTTCTGATATCCATGAGATACTGTATTCCAAGTCAATTCAGCACAGGTGAATCAGAGGCTTGCAGTCACATCTAGTGTTTAGCACAACTAACCCACATTTGTAGATACTACCTCTATAGCCTTCAGGACACCAATACCCTGTTAATTTTCTGGCTGGGGACAATCATCTTAGCTTGAAGCTTTGCAAGATGGATCTACCACATGACAGATAAGTTGAGAAAATAGAGGACAGGCAAAGCCACTCCAGCCGGCAACAAAACATGTGAGCAGCGCAGTGTGGAGGCATTTTGGGCTCCATACCGCCAACGGAAAATAATAAACAAAAGACCAGGCTGTGTGTTGATTATGTGTAAAGCAGCTGGCCCACTCCTTATCTATGACAAATTTGTGGGCCCATTTGTCAACATTTGGGGTGGGGTATCTTTGATAATTAGTATGCTTGAAAGCCATTCGATTTTGGGGAAAGTTACAGCCTGGATTGAATCTAACCAAAAGTAGGTATAAGGTCTTCAGATAGCCCCAAAATGTCTTCATTTCAAGTAAATTACTCCCACATGATTAGATAGATCCCTTTAGTCATTCTGAAACAATGAAATGGTGGATTACTGTATGGTAATACGGCCTGTGATAAATAAAAAATACATGATTTGTGGTAGAAGGGCACATTTTGTATCAATAGTGAGCATTTGTTTTCTTCATTTCTAAGTTACACCTGGCCTTGAGACATGTTAAAACATTTAGATGTAATGAGTTTTGACACCCCTCTGAAAGGGGATGGGCAAGTCTTGTTGGATATTTGTATTTCAGGCTTAGGTACATCCTTTATTTTTATCAGAACAGTTTATTCACTTATCAGAAATGTTTTTAGCAAAATGGGGCTTCATGCTGATCTTTGACAGCTGCCACTACTCAGCCCCATTGTCTGTTCATTGCAGTGCACATATCCTCCACTGTGTAGATCTATACAGTATTACCATTTTGACTTTGTGCTCAGCTGTAGTGTGTCGAAGTTGCATCTATAAACCTACATTACAGCTCCCTCATGTAAACCTTTGCGTGAGGGATTATTTGAAGTAAACTCAGACGGACATAGCCACTGGGAGAGTAGTAGTATTGTTGAAAAATAAAAGAATGGGAGAGAAGAGGAAAAAGGCTCAAAACCAGCCTAAGGTGATTGTATTGATTTTTCTAAAGGCTGCATCTGGTGGTTTCTGGAAACATGGTGAGGTGCAGAAACAACTCCCCTCTATGTCGCTCAAACACAACACCAACCCCCTTCTGCTCTCTACAGACCCACATTTTATACTCCTATTCTTAGGTAGTTAGCTGCACAGAGCTTAAATTTTTGATACAGGTCCTTGGAAGTTATCACTTAATGAAGTTAGGAGGCGTTGTGTGCCTGGGGACACTCCCGAAGCAGAAACAGATAGAGATCCCACAAAAAACTTTTAAGTATTAAACTGAAGTGGTCAGACTGACAGCACAGCACTCTAACAGCACAGTTCAGTATGGAAAAATGGCCTGTTTTTAGTTATGTATTATTTAAAAGCCTTTGCTGAGTTAGGTTTTCAAAAAGGCAGAGGAGGCAGCTTAGTGTTTAGGATATGGTAAATTGCCATCCTTGCTGTGATTGGAGGAGAAAAGTTTGAACCTGAGCAGTCTTTCATATTTTTCTTCATGAGAAAATACATCAGTAGCAGCATTATCTTAAAAATGAGAAAACTGCCATTTTAGGTGTAGGCACAACTAAACATGCTAGACTTAAAAAGTGTAGATTATAAAAAATGAACAAGTTATACTCTTTTTGAGAGTTATAAGTTTTTAAACAAGGTCTAAATTGTGCAAAATGTCAACATCGTTTTTTTTAAGACTCATTAGACTCTAATTTTCAGTTTTTAGTTACAGAGACCTCCCAGTAGATGCAATGCATTATCCAGCTGCCGATCAGAAAATGTTCAATTCATGGGTTGTATGCAGCAAAAAGAAAGCTATGCATGGTCAAGTGTAGTTTTTATTTATTCCTTTATCTACACCGATAAGAACATCAGTTAAATTTTGTTGTGCAGTTTTTAAACTGTATAGTTCATGTCTATCTGTATCAATGATTAATTATGTCACTTGTTTATGTGTTGCTTACATTGTTTTCTGGTTTAAGAATAACCAATCAGGAGATTCTAACTTGGTTTTGGTTTCTTCACTCAAGGCAGCTGTATTAACAGAAATAAATTCAGAAATTCATAAACAGAGTGTTTTGTAAGTCTTCAGCATGTATCTTCTCACTGATCATGTTTGAAGAAAGCTTTTATGAAATGCCTTGTAATTGTGTAGATTACAGAAATGTTATTTCAGTTGATTATTTCTCCCCTTTATTAACACCAATCACTCGTATTATTTGAAAGCCTGATCTGTCACCTACGAGGTACAACTTGAAAGGTTCATACATGCTTGGAATTAGTAAGTGTGGGTAGCATTCCAACCCCCCAAAATGTCCCAAAATCCCGTCTTCTCCTGGAAGAAAGCCAACAGTTCCTCAGTGAAGCATGGGTGAGGAACCGCTCTTTCTGGGGACAGGGGATGCCCATTTTACGGCCTGTCTTTGACTTTGCCAGTTTCCCAGACCTTTTGTCCTAACTTTGGAAATCGCACCAGGGCTGACACCAAATAATGCTGCTTCTTTCAGTACTGGAACACTAACTTCCAGTTGCACAGCATTTAGGAAAAGATGTTGAGGTGCTACCCAGATGTTTACCTGTGTGTCCATTAATGCACAATCCTTACAAGTTGAACCTCATTGTAAAGGTGACTGATCGAGCTTTCCAACAATATGAAATGCAATACCAGTTGGTATTATTAAAGGTAGATCAACTAATAGACTAAAATAGCATTCCCAAACTTTTTTGAGGAGTATATATAGAACTTGGTGCCACTCTTGGAAGCAATTTCTGTCAGAAAACCTACGAAGGGCAACATTACAGTACTTTTACTTCCTTTTTAATTCTTTTGGGGACTGACAGGCAACTATCTTGTTGACCTTGGCTGCTCCTGATTAGATGCTACAGTGAAGAGAAGAAGAAATTGAGCACAACTGACACGACCACAAACTGACAGGACAATGTCACCTTCTGTAAGGGTCAAAATAGAGATCAAGTAACAACACTGTTACATTTTTCATTAAGACATATGATTAAAAAAATGCTAATTACTGATTTATCACTGTGGATCCATAAATACAAAAATAAAAACAGACAAAAACACTTTGCTTCATGTCTGGATTTTAAAACATTTTAGAAGAGATAATATAAAGTCCTTCCTAGACTGTCAAACAGTGAGCTGGGAGTGTTAAGGAATATTTGTCATGCTTATATTATGTGGGGGGAGCATTGACAGAAGGGAATCTTGTAAATTAGACAGAGAACGGGAATTCACTAAAACTAGGAGAGCACACATATGAACGGACACCACATGTGGCACATATGGCCATGCTTGCAGCAAAAAGGAACTGTTCCTCCATTTTACAGGCTATTACTCACACTGCAGGCAATCTGTATACTCAGAAAACGTGACACTATAAATAGAAGACTTCCTGTTGGTGCCATCAGTAAGAGAAGATGTTATTAGGCTGTAAGAGCACTTAACACACTAATATTTTGTTGTGACATTGCATTCCCCCTCTACAGGATATCGGCTTCACTCAGTGGGCCTATAAGAGCAACCATTATCCTGTCTTGATGTTTAGCAAATTACAGACTTCTTTTGAAATACAACCAGAAAGTTTTAAGTTAGACCGCCTCACCGCAGCATCAGGATTGCATGATGAAATACGCCTTATTCTACATCAAAAGTATTGTAGCCTTTTAACGGCAGAGTTGATCTTAAAGGCCATTTTCAGACCTGGCTGTCAGGTAGGTGCTGAAATATTTGAATGATTCATGACTCAATTTTCCCCGGCGTGTGAATAGAGTACTTATAGGAATGTAGCGTTTCACTCCTGGGTGATGCTTGCTGCTGCTGCTGCTGCTGTACACCACTTGTTCAGAGCAGATCGAGCCTGTAGTTTTATGTCTCACACCACACAGATAGCATTACCTGAAAGCATATAGAGAGGGGAATAAGAGGTCAACAAGAGGCTCCTTTTCCTCTTTGTTTCCCTCTCCCACACACATTCCTTCAAGTTCTCACTTTGGATAAGGGTTATGAATCAGTTGCAAGCTCCATGATCCATTTCAGTGTCACATTTCTGGACACACAAGCTGAAAACACACATGTACAAACTCTTTCCCTGGTTCTCAAAACATGGTGTAGACACAATATCATCAGACTTAGAGGGGCCCCCAAACCTACCTCGCTATGGCTAGTACAGCGTTACAGACAGCACACTATTGGCCAGCAAGAAAATATACTAAGAGGGCAGTCATCGTGGAGAGAAGTCATACGATATGACATTAAATGGCTTCTGTATCCTTATGTGACAGACTTTTGAAAGGTGAAGGGCACACGTATTATCATCAGAGGCTGAATGGGGGTTTGGGTCAGAACAAGGGCACTTGATACTTTATGCTAGAGATCCTCAACCACTGGGCCTTGGATCATTTGGTACTCGGCCATGCAGAACCATAATAAAATCAACTTCCTGACTGGATTCTCTCACACCTGTCTGTTTGGCTTGGTTGTTAGGATTTCACACACAGTTTCCTGGTCTCTATGGCAGCTGTGATGACAAGGAATGCACAATATTGGATTTTTGCTGATATCCGATATGCAGATATTTCCAAACTCAAAATTACTGATACTGATATTGATACCAATATTTTTTGTAAAGAGTATAAGGTCACTACTTTACTAAAATTGACCTGTTCCTTCCGTGGCAACAGTCCATTAGTACTAGAAACAGACGTGAAGCAAGAAAACAACATTTAATATTTAATAAGTTATACTTTTGATTTATAAAAGTGGACGTTGAGTGATGATGAGGTAAACCTAATTTGTTACAGCCAATATATGGGATATATTACTGGCAGTAAATATTGGCAAAAAATGTTAAAACTGCTGATAACAGATAATCAACTTTTTGGCAAATATCTCCCAATATTGCTGTTGGTCTAACAATATCATGCATCCCTTGTGATTAACAAAAAAGTGAAATTTCCATTTTACTGTGTTTAACTTTGTGTTTGTGTCTCATCTGGATGAAACATGGGTGCAGTTGTAACTTTGACTCTAAACAATGTGTGTTAATGAAGGACAACACACATCAATGAAGACACTCCAGAAAACTGAAGGTAACTCCCAGTATGGGAATAGACAGACCGGAGGTCATAGCTGTCAAAATAATCAGCAGTATTAAACATATATATATATGTGTGTGTACACACACATATATATATATATATATATATATATATATATATATGTATATATTTTTTTTTTTTTTTTTTTTTTTTGAGCTATGGGCAGCTTCCTCCCCATACTTCCTGAAATGGCTGATTCCTCCAACCCCCCCATATAGACCTACCACTGTTATGTCCTACTACTCTAATGCCATTGGAAGTTAACATGTTTTTAATCAGGACAGAAAAGTGAATCTGTGGGATCCAAAACATTAGTAATAAGTAGTACTTTGTCATCAGCCTGGTTGCCTGGTAGCCGTAATACAATAATTATTAGCGCTATTGCTGCTGCCTTTACTGATACAGCAGCGTGATGAGTTAACCAGTCTACTGCAATATGAAAAAAGTTTAACTGATTTATTCATTGTATTGGAACAACTTTCCCAAATGATCAGGTGTTCGACTATTTCTTTTGAATAGTTGATAATCTTAACCATTCCTGATTTTAGGGCGTGCTATGCCATCTTTTATCTCTTATTGTTAAATTAAAAATGACATTTTCAACACACCACTTCTCCCCAAGTACAGTAATCAGCCTGAGTGGGAGCTGTACCCACAAATTTGATTGGTGGAGTCCCAAAAAGCTCTGCGTTTTCTTCATTAGAGAAAATTAGTTTTAAATTATCACAGGAGAAAATAAGCTGGTGTTTGATTACAGATTTTATTACATCTTTAGTTTGACCTGAGCTAACTGGACGTATTGGGACACATGGTAAAAGCATAAAATGTTTTTAGCTCATGGCACACATTTTTTTAACATATTCAAAAGTGGGTAAGGCCTGGGCCTGAATCTCCATGTCTCACCAAACACCTTATCCATACCTCCTCCCTCTATCTCACATAAATTCTGGGTGCAATAGAAAAGAGGATAGATGCCACATTTCCTGAGCAGTGGCAGCCAAAGTTATTTGTTATAATTCAGCTCTAATTTCAATATTTTCAAACCTTCCCTGAGATTTATTTGTGCCGCCCCAAAGAGCATCCATCTCGACCCGAGCTCTTACCAGCCTCAGCTATGACGTTGTCCCATGATCGATGTTTTCCCCCGGCCTCCCGACATCTCCTGGAGGTCACATGGGCCTCTGTCAAGCTTGGTTAATTTTGCACTCTCAGCTCCACAGCTATTAGCATATGAATATCCTCATAGCCATACATATTCTACGGCCATGCATGGGGATTTCAAAAAGTGGTCCTTTTTTTTTTTCTGTCTGAAAAGACCGGAGGGGACGAAGAGGAGGAAGGAGTGGTTTTGGGAGGGTTTGGCAGGATGTTTTCACAGCTGTCATGGTGATGAATTAGGCTCTTATGATGCATCTGTATTTAAATGTAACATTACCATCGCCAGACAGTTACAGCCGGCCCCTTTTCAGCGGACCGTGGCCGTCCGAAAGCAAAACATGTTGACTTTATTGAACAGGAATGAAGGAGAAGATCAAACACTTACCACGTTTTTAGCCCTGTTAAATTATCAGCATCATTTTTGCCCACAAAGGGTGGTTTAAAACTGCCCAAAATAAGTAAAAAAAAATCAGTTTAAATATGAAAGATCTGAAACCTGCGTCCTGTAACAACTTTACAAACATCTACACTCTTTATATGACTTGGCAGAATACTGTGATTGGTGATTATTTTGGTTTGAATCTTTTTTATTAAAAGGAAATAATAAAGCATTCAATATTAAAATATTGATTTGATCATAAAATATGCAGAAATAGATAAATAATATAACAATTAATGGGTGCTCAACAACACAATGACCCCTTATTATCTAGAGCCATACATTATTGTTGATACTACACAACAACTTATGGGTGAATTATCACTTTTCTTTGTTGGTACTCAAGGTCCATTAATGTCTATATAAAACTGCAATATCTGCAACTCTAAATATCTCGTAAATTCGTCCAAGGGAACATTGACCTTGATGGAGTGAATGATCACTTTTTGATCTCTCTCTATGAAGAACTAGTTCCTCATAAGATACATTACTTTTCAAGCTTAAATGTGTGTTTCTAATTTATTAAATACAAAAAGCTTCAAATAAATTCTTGGAAATATTTGTAGATAAGTATTCAATGAGTTACATGGCTACATGTCAAAGGTTACTTATATACCTACATATGTAGTACAGGCCAATAAGATACCGTATTTCCATGGATTTAAACAAGGTGTGTCTTGGGCTAAAATAATTCAGAATCACTGCTTTACATGAATACAACATAGAGAAATAAAGAATTAACTGAGAAAAAGCATGTAATTATTAAAGCTGAAATTGATGAAAACAAACCAGATATAGCCATGGTAATTTGTTTTCATGCCAAATAAAATATAAATTCTCAGAAACAACAGACAAGTTTTTTTCTATAATTTCCATGTTGTTGTGATAACTTACTCATACCTCTCCTCATAGACAGAGCTTAAGATACATACAGTACTGTCACTGTTGTGCTGTTAAGCTCGATTTAAGATAAGAGAGATAAGACAAGATAAGATAAACCTTCACTGATCCCCTTCTTGTTGGAAATTTGGTTGTTATAGCAGCAGCTGAAACACAACAAAAATAAATCAAGCACTTAATTAAAATAGTAATTATGTTAAATAGATAAAAATAGAGATACATAATAAAGTATTTACACTTTTTCAATTTAACAGGTGAAAGAAAAACTTGGAAACACACACAGTGTGTTTCTCTAAACACATTCTTAATTGATACCACAAAAGAAAAAATAAAGCAGTACTATTTTTCCCGTTGTTGTTGAAAACTCCACTATAATCCCAGTGTTGCAGTGAAATGTAAAGGTGCTGAATGGTCACCTATAAAAGCTCCACTATCCATTGACTTGGTGAGGACAAACACTCCTCCCATCTCCATTGTTCGTCTTCATGGCAGCTTTTTAGAGCCAACATAGCGTTTCAGTGAGTGTTGAGCTCTCAGCCCAGCCATTTAGTTCCCACACGACCTTGCCTAGATACAAGAGCAACTACACCGAACAGCTGCCCACTGGGACGACTGATTTACGTTGGCCCAAATCAAGCCTTCTAAAACTCCCAACAGCTGACCGGAGCAGGGAAAAGAAATAAAAATCACAACGTGCAAATTATGGCTCTTCAGAGGCCGCTGTCCTCTTTGGCTCAAGGCTCCAGCTGTCATTAGTGTACATAATAAGAGCTTTCCCATATGCTTCTGTCCACAGATGTTATGATTGGGACATAACATGTTATGACTGCACATTCTCAAACAGTGTTACGGGTCAAGTGGGGGACAGCCTCCGCAGGAGTGCTGCAGGGAGCAAGTTGCCAGAGAGTGGGAGTTGGGGTTACAGGTGCTGACAGAAATCAAACATGATCTGATGTTAACTGTGCTTGGCAGGATGAAGTGACAGAGTGTCATTGACACTGCTGTGCAGATTTCTCCAAGGTCTATGGTCTGTAAAGAGAGAAAAATCAAAGATCTCTTAAGCTCGAACAACAACTTTCTACCAGTGGTGTGCATATTTAGACTTATTTGCCTTTTTGCCAAGCACAGGACAAAAAGTTTTAATCTCTCTGTATGTCAAACATCAATCAATCAATCTTTGTTTGTATAACGCCAGTTCATCAAGATAGTTTTAGGGATTTCTTCAAATTTTCCAAGAAAGTTCACTCTGACACAAGAAAAAACAATCATATTTTAAAAGTAACAAAAGAAAGGTCAAGATCATTGGCTTGTGTTCATCTCTTGCTTGTGAATCCGGTATCTTTGGCAGCTGTTAAGGAATTTTCTTTAAACTTTGCATAACTGTGCACTTTGACACACAGCCAGATGGATTTGGAGGTTGTAGGTCAAGGTATAAAGTCACTGAGCCTTGTGTTCTTACATTGAGTGTACATAGAGTATCTCAAGAATGCTTTCTGATTTATGAATTTCTAAGATCATTCTTAATGTAAAGCACATTAGGTTTACCTACAATGAAATGAGCTCCATTAATAAAATTGCTATTGCTACTGTTTATTCCTTGTTTGTGAACGAGTGCTTATGAACACCATGTTTTAATTTGGTGATTTTCATCAAACTTTGCACAGCAGTCCTGTTTTTAATGATACATCCTAGACGTGCTTTTAGATATTTTTTTTGACTTCTCTCAAATCTGTCTGTCTTTATATCCAGTCAGTTTTAGCCCTGTAGTCTGTCATGCTCACCTGGCGAGTCCCAGCATGATTTTATGGCTCTGTGGTCGCCTAATCTGACATGACTCACCGACGGCTTCCCTGGGCCCGAGCTCATCTGAGATGGATTGACACAAAGTGGAAAAGTGTGCTGTGGTCTGAGGAGTCCACATTTTTGGAAATCATAGACATCATGTCTTCTGGGCTAAGGGGAAAAGATCCATCCAGACTGTTATCAGAGCAAAGTTTGAAAGTCAGCATCTATGAAGGTATAGGGGTTTGTTTGTGCCCATGGCATGGGTAACTTACACATCTATAGAGGCACCATTAATGCTGACAGGTACACACAGGTAGTTGACCAACATGCTGCCATCCTTTGCAATGTCTTTTTCAGGGACGTCCCTTGTTATTTCAGTAAGACAATGCCAAGCCACATTCTGCACGTGTTACAACTGCATGGTTTTGTAGTAAAAGAGTGCAGGTACTAGACTGACCTGCCTTCGGTCCAGATCTGTCTCCCGTTTAAAATGTGTGGCACATAATGAAGCTCTAAATATGACAATGGAGACCCTGGACTGTTGAGCAATGGGAATTGTATATCAAGCCAGAATGAGAATAAATCCCACTAACAAAGCTTCAACAATTAGTGTCCAATTAGTGATGGACATAGTGGTAAACATGCTCCTGTCCCAGCTTTTTTGGAATGTGTTGCAGGCATCAAATTCAAAATAAGTGAATATTTTTGCTAAAAAACAACACGTTTGAGAGTTTGAATGTTAATACTTGTCTTTGTTGTGTATTCAACTGAAAATAGGTCATAAGGGATTTGGAAATCATTGTTTTTTTATTTTTATTTGTTTAACACAATGTCCCAATTTCACTGGAATTGGGGTTTCTTGGCATACACCAGATCTTACACTTGTTTGTATATTCCACAGTGTATAGTAAATTTATGCCAAATCAGTGTGTAATACAAGTATAATAGACTGTTTTAGATGCAACCCCAGTGTTTTTTAAGAGGATGTACCTGCAGCTGCCAGAACTGTGTTGTAAAATCCAGGCTTATGAGGACCAAAACAGATACGTATGATATTATTATTCCTAAGCTGTTACATTTTGCTATCAATTCTTGTTTTTCAAAGATATGTTTAAACATAAAATTCCTCCATTAATTTCAGAAGATATTATTTTTCTCATGACAGAAGATTGAATTGGAGTGATCAGACTCGTCCAAGTCCCTCAAGGCTGTCTCCTGCTAATAAATGCTGGAGCCATAAACATGTCCCTTCGACACAGATTTATAGTATGTAGTCTTTAATCTGTTGCCAAAGCAATCCACTGGCCAATTTTATTGGCTTTATTTATTCAATCCATGCTGGATCATCTTCTGACAATTCCTTAAATCCAAACACTATGAACACCATCTGTTTTTAAGAGATCTAAAACCCCCATGGCACTGTTGATCACCCTGGAGCTGTATTAATGTAGGAGAAGTCACTGTTTTGTGTTTTTGTGATAGGAAATGGTCAGACGCTGTCCTGAATTTATGTATGTGAATTTACACAGAGATTTAATTCAGAGAGTCATCTTAAGGTGGCTGATTGAAGGGTCCGTGGAGATGGTCTTAGTTCCTCTTGGCTGAGCTGATAGGAGGAGGGGAGATAAGAACGCCAGACCTGACTATGATTAATGGGTTGCTATCGCTACCCGTCTCATGCAAACCAGACCGGTAGACACTGTGTAAATTATGCTTAAAATATGTCTGAGAGCACTTTGTACGTTTCCGTGCCTGGCCCTCCTTGTTTCACAGTGTATCCACGACATCAGAAGTGGGTGAGTGGAAATAATTTGACACAATTTGGCAGGTGGAGGATTTTTAAAGGACGGGAGAAGGGGACAGGATGAAACACATTTTAATCATGAAAAAAGATCAGATTTAAATTTGCATATACGACCATCATCTCCCTCCCTAAAATTTCCTTTCAACCAATGTGAATGCCAACATTTTTTGACCTTGCCTTTTCATGCTGTATGATAATTTATACAAATGTAAGCATTTTTTTCCTCTTCATGCTTCGTGGCTGGAGTTTGTTAGCTTTTTCTTTCTGGCTGGGTGAGGACCTGCCTTGAAACACCCAAAGCTCTCCCTCCTCTCCCCCAGCAGCCCCCTGGGAGTAAAGAGCGTGTGAAGATAGAGGAGGGAAGGGAGGGTCATAAGAAACTGAAATTAAAGCTTTGCAGCGCCTCACTGCCTCTTCACTGAAATTAAAGACATTCATGCATTTTGAAAAGGGGAAGAGCGTTTTAATGAAAATGTATACAGTGTGGTTAATGCCTTTGTAATGCTCTGTTGATGAAGGATGGGAGATGGGCAGCATGAAAAAAACATTATTTGTTGGATAAACAGGCAGGGTAAACATAACAGAGGTAAATACTTTGGAATATGAGGCTCCCATCATAAAAGCTAATGCCCTGCTGTGTAAATTTGCCAAAGTCTTTGTGTGTAATTGATTCACATAGACGATGATAAGCTGCGTTTTTGTGATAAGAGGATGGTTTGAGGACAATGTTGTTGAAGGAAAAAATTGCAATTCCAACTCAAGTATTTCATGCAGAGGGCAAAAGTAAATGAATAAGCACAAAGAAAAAGGCTGAGCATCAAAATAATCAGACCTAATTTGAGCCAGTAATACTGAATCCAATTATTCTCTTCATTTTCCCACAGCACGGTAATAAAGTGCAACTGAAATCCCAGCGGAATACGAATAAGCTGTATTTCTAACACCTAGAGGTTAATGACATGAAGGGCTGCCTGTGTACTGTATACGTGATGACTAAGTGCACGTGCAATCAAACCCTGCAGGCATATGGTGCAACTCCTGGTAAGTCCAATGAGGAACACCATGTGATGTTACTATATATTAACAGGCACAGCTGAAGCAGTTATATTTACAGAAGATTCTTTTTTACGGGGAGTAAATATGCTATATTGATTTATTTCCCCTCCTGTCACCTTGATGCACCCTGTAAAACAAGAAGGAAAAACATCTTGGCTTTTTCTTACAAATTACTGAAGCTCTGACATGAGGTCACACTCTCCTCTGCTGCCCCTTTGGGCGTAAGAAATGCTTCCCTTTGCTTCACTCTATAATGTGTTTTAAACAGGCTTATTTTTTTCTAATTTATTTTAATTGAAAAACAGCTATTTTCCAAAAGGATGCACCAACTAACTAATATGGACATAGAGTTGAATTATTCGTCCTAAGAGCCCCATCTCAGAGGGAAAACACCGATAGGGGATCAATAAGCTACAAAGACGGTAGTGACAAAAAGAGCTCCCTGAATCCTGATTATAATATTACTGCACCAATATACTGACTGATAATGACAGCCGATAGTGACCCTGTTACCACCAATAAATAACATCAGCAATTGGTCATTACTCCCTGATGTTTTGATGATAAATAACTTCTTGTTTATCTCTGCCCCAACAGCAGAATAACTGATACCAACTATTTCAAAATACATTATTGTGGAAGGTTGCAGGTTCGAGCCAAACTCTGGCTTTTACATGGCGATGTGTCCATGGGCAAGGCACTTAACCCCAAGTTGTTCTCACTGCTGCATCATGTAAATGGAATGGGTTGTGTTAGCTGATACTAATGGACAACTGACATAGAAACTCCAACCATCAGTGAGCGAATGTGAGAGTGAGTGGTGTTTGAATGGGTAGATGTGGACTTGTAGTTTAAAGCTGCTTTGAGTAGTCAAACTGGAAAAGTGCTACATTAGCTCAAATACATGTATATATGCAATAACTGAACAAAGAAATCTTAGTTTACAGAATCATGCTAGTAGAAGCTAAAATAGAAACTTCTTTTGATATATCTTTTTTACTGTGCTGCTTTTTTCACAGAGTTTTGTTTGTATGTCGAGGGGATGGTCCAAATTTAAAAATCAGCTACATTAGTAATCAAATTGCAAGATTTGTGATACAACAAAGAAAATTGAACTTGGACCAAAAATTGCCATTCAAGGGAGTGTTTTCTCAACATATCCAGTTTTGTGGCCTATTAGGGAGTAGGAGCGCATCCATGACAAGTGACTGAAATGGTTGTTTTCTTCAACATTACTTCTCACTTTGTGATGTTTTTATACCAGCAGCTGTCTGCTGATATTCTACGTGAATTAGCCCACATTTCTGATTATATAACATAATTAAATGGTCTTTTTCTACCAGTGTCAAGGTTAAATCTATGTGTTGATGCTAAGCAAGGTTTTTTTTATAAACACAAAGAAGTAAAGAACAGTGAATATCTGGTAATAAATTCACATACTTCATAAGAAAATCTCAGCCTTTTATGTCATTACACCATCCACACAGCTATCACTGCACAATAAAGCTTTGTTGTTCCTTCCCCTGTCCATCATCCACAACCAGGGGCAGAGGCCGACTGGTGTAATTATAAAGACAATCAAACTTGTGGTGTGTTCCTCTTAAAATTTAACCTCTGTGCCTCATAGCTGCTAAATTACAAAGTAACCAGCTTAAATTATGGCCTCACCAAAGGACTAGCACGTGTGATTGCAGGGATTTGTTTGCTACTGAATATCAGTTCTTATAATTGCTTTTACTGGAACAGCTGAGTGCTACATACAGATGTATCCATGAACAAATCCTCTCTGAAACTCAAATCTATTCTTGTATAATGGAACAAGCACAGAAATAGATGAGCCAAGGGAATGTGGATAAGTTTTATTTCCTCCAGGGGTTTAATCATAAGCCTGTAAAACAAAAATTTTCATCAGGGGTGTTCATCTGACTTATGCAGATGTACATGCACAAAGACATGAATGTAGATAGAAACAAGACAGAAAAACATGACGGACACGGGCAGGAACAAACAAGGGGCCTGATCTACTAAGGGTTTGCATGTATAAAAACACGTGCAAACTTGATAGCGCGCATGCAAAGCTGATCTACTAACTGCGTGCACCGAGGACTGCGTCTGTCAAATGAGCAAAATAGCATGCGCAATCCATTTAGCGTGTTTGCTTTCATGAATATGCAGAATACATGCAGATTATCAGAATGCGCAAAATACTGGGAGGAGGAGATGCAAATGCAATCATTTAGCACTGTGCTCAGCGCTTTTGCATCTAAATTTAGCATGTTTGAAAGGCAGGTGCAAAGCAGGCACAGCGTTGCGCACAGAGGGCTGCGGTCATTGTGGCGAGAAACAGGGGTTACGTTAACCAAATATTTTCTGTAACTGTCTAAATTTTTTGATGAATGATGGAAAGATTTGGAGGCTGTCTGTCATTATGAAGGACTGGTAAAAGAGGGACGATCCAGTGTGCCATCATACTCATGCAGACACATATAAAGTAGACCCTCTCTGTTTTGCACTCTACATCGAGGAGGAGGTCATTTAACCAATGTAAAAAAGATCCTCTTCAAAGCCAGAATCACTCAGAGCTGACTGCATCACACTCTCCACGCACTGACAGCAGGTTTAGGAACTGTCAGTGCGTGGAGAGTGTGACTCAGTCAGTGCGGAAAAAGGATGTCAACATAAACTCGCAGTCTGTGTGTGCGTAACTGTAAGACTGCTTTTCACATGAGAGGTTATTGATGATGAAGCTGTGAAACTACGTGAATGCTATCATTTAGCTTATGTTTAATTGAAATCAGAAAAGGAAAATTAAAAAATGACGGATAAAAATATGGCATGAGGAAAAAGAGACGACCTTGTCCATCAAAATGACAGACTTGTGTGTTTATTTGCCTCCAACTCCATGGTTTCAAACTTCATTTTTCGTTTACGGCCACTCTGCTATCCCAAACTCTCCATGGTGACAGCTGGTATCACATGCACAATCCTCATTTAAAGGGGGCGGTTAGCACTACTTTTGCTCCTGTTATCAATTGCACACGCAGTCATAGTAGATCACCGCAACACGCCCACTAATAGCATGTGCAATTTTTTAGTTTGCACACGCAATTTGTACTCGTCATTTAGGGATATGATTTTAAGAGTGCTTTCTATGGCACAGCTTCATCGCTAACATCAAACTGTATTGTACGGTACTGCATCGTATCATATTGTATGAATGAATGAATTAAACTTTTAAACCTTCATTGCCCCTAAGGAAATTGGTCTTGCACAGAGAACATAAAAACACAAACTACAAATGGCATCAAAACCACAGGGCAACATACACTGCCTGGCTAAAAAAATGTCGCCACCTGGATTTAACTAAGCAAATTGGTATAAGCCTCCTATTGTATAATTACTGCTTGGACGATTATCTTTCAGCTGGCAACAAGTTATTAAACCCCAGCTGATGCAATGAGTAGCTTCTCATTTCTTAAACAACCATGTCGAAAGACACGTCCTGTGTTCATGGAAAAAATGTTAGTCTGTTCAAGAAGGGTCAAATCATTGGCATGCATCAAGCAGAGAAAACATCTAAGGAGATTGCAGAAATTACTAAAATTGGGTTAAAAACTGTGCAACGCATTATTAAAAACTGGAAGGATAGAAAAATGTGGTCGAAAAAAATCCTGAATGATTGTGATCGGCGATCACTTAAACGTTTGGCCAAATCAAATCAAAGAAAAACAACAGTAGAACTCAGGGGTATGTTTAATAGTGAAAGTAAGAGCGTTTCCACATGTGAAGGGAACTCAAAGGATTGGGACTGAACAGCTGTGTAGCCTTAAGAAAACCACTAATCAGTAAGGCTAACCGGAAAAAAGGCTTCAGTTTGCTAGGGAGCATGAAGATTGGACTCTGGAGGACTGGAAGAAGGTCATGTGGTCTGATGAGTCCAGATTTACCCTGTTCCAGAGTGATGGGCTCATCAGGATAAGAAGAGAGGCAGGTGAAGTTATGCACCCATCATGCCTAGTGCCTACTGTCCAAGCCTGTGGGGGCAGTGCTATGATCTGGGGCTGCTGCAGTTGGTCAGGTCTAAGTTCAGCAACATTATGTGCCCAAAGAATGAGGTCAGCTGACTACCTGAATATACTGAATGACCAGGTTATTCCTTCAATGGTTTTTTTCTTCCCTAATGGCAAGGGCATATTCCAAGATGACAATGCCGGGATTCATCGGGCTCAAATTGTAAAAGAGTGGTTCAGGGAGCATGAGACATCATTTTCACTCATGGATTGGCCACCACAGAGTCCAGACCTTAACCCCACTGAGAATCTTTGGGATGTGCTGGAGAAGGCTTTGCGCAGTGGTCACTCTCCCATCATCAATGCAAGATCTTTGTGAAAAATTAATGCAACACTGGATGAAAATAAATCTTGTGACACTGCAGAAGCTTATTGAAACAATGCCACAGCAAATGTGTGCTGTAATCAAAGCTAAAGGTGATCCAATGAAATATTCAAGTGTGTGACCTTTTTTTTTATATGCGACTGTTTTGTTGGCCAGGCAGTGTATAATAACATTAAACAATTAGCCCAGTATTAAAAAAGGAAGAAAATAAGATGGTGATAAATGAGCAGCTAAAATACATCATTAAAGCAGGGTACACATGTAATGTGTCCCAAGGGATTTAGGAAATCCCAAGGGACATTTAAATCGTGTCTTGGGTGTCTATTAAACAAGGATTTGATTTCAGTTGGATAAAAAAATAAAAAGTTCCCTCCGTGTAGAGGATCAGATGCTGCCCTTCTTTTCTCCCTTTTGGAAACGGTTAGATCTGAGGGGGTGAGAGGCTGCTGAAGGTTATGTTATTGAGCTCTGCGCTGATTGGCTGCCCAAACAATGTCTGATGGCAGGGGAGTGAGGGGTTACAGGCCACAGAGCAGACTTATAAAACAGTCATGGCCTGTCATTTGCCTGTAATGAGCAGAAAACACACGTGTAGGTAGAGGCTGTAAAGCTATTACATAATAAACCCCAGGAAGTAAAAACAGAGTGTTTTAAAGGGCATTTTCTTTAGAGAGGTGTAACACATTTCTCTGTGAACTGAGAGGTTAGTAAGAGATGTCATGTTCTTTTGCTCCCCAAGGCCCTTACAACAACAATAAAAGGAAAGAAAATTGATTTTGCAGGACATGACACCTTTATAGCAATTGTCATCAAACTTTGCATTAACGTTCACTGTTACACGAAGAGGTCCTGATTAGATTTTTGAAAATCATGGTCCAGGTCATGGACTTTCACAAGCATCCTGAGAGACTCCATACCACAAGAATGCTTAAAGGGATTTCCTCTAAATTTTGCAAAAAAGTGTCAACATGAGACAAGTATTAACCTACTAAATTTTGCAGGTAAGTAGTCAAGGTCATGGAGTTTCTTGTCATCCTTTTCTTGTGAATACAATTTCTCAAGATCACCCCCAAAATCAAATGACTTCTTCCTTGTGCCATGACCAACACTTCCAAAAAATGTCATCAAATTCTGTTCATAACTTCTTCAGTTATCCTTTTAACAACAAACTAACAAACGCCAGCAGAAACAGCAGAGGAAATATGATCTCAACATGATTTACTTCAGGTCTACTTCTTTTGTGGCTTCTTAGCTACATCAGTCAGAGGAGCCCAGGGATCCATTTGTTCTCCACAGTCATCAGGCCAAAGAATCCATTTAGACCAACATGTTTCTCCACATTCCCTCTGTATCTGCTTTGATTATTTTTATTGTTGATGCACTGTAACAATTTCAGGTTCCCTGTATTGAAATTACAGAGTTTAGGAAACTGGAGGGATGCTGCATTTATTACAGAATAAATGACTATGTTTACGGCCCAGTCAGACTCTGCTGTGTAATTTCAATCAGCCAAACTGTCCCCCACATACAAAGCACACCTCATTACCACTCACCTCTGTGGACACACTGTTTTGTTCCCTTGATTGGAGGGCCTCAGCTCCAATTAATATCTTAGAAGGCTGACATTTCAAACGAGGCTCTGTCCTCTCTTGTTTGGAGCACTTCGCCTCCTTTGATGAAGGTGCACAAGTAGGAATTTCTGGTGTGGGAGACAAGAGGTGTTTCAGCTTTGATCTTATTTTAATCTTGGCATTTTCAGGCGTCTCAGCAGGTGCACCGAACGTGTTTGCTTTTAAAAATACTTCAAAAAATGTGGGTTTTTGGGGGATTTCTGTCAGTTTATTTTGTAATTAGACTGACAGCTCAGACTTAATTACAAAGCATAAAAAGAAGTTGCCTGTGTGTGTAAGTGTGTGTTTGTGAATGTGCAGCACTGTCTAAGGATTTACCTAAAACTGTGTCTCACCTGCTCACATACCACTGCTACTCATGCTCTGTTGCATTATTCATGTTTAATACATTATCATTAATCAAAACTTTGGTTTTCTCAAACAAGAAATATTAATATTCCTTTAAATATGGCTTAGACGCACTTGTTCACTTTGGCCTTTGGTGGAGTATGGTCGCATTCATTGGGTCTCCTATTTGTTTTGTTTTCTCCAAATAGCTTTGTTTCTCCTATTGTTTGGTTTTTTATTGTTTTTTGTTCCTTTTCTGTCTATTTTACTGTAAAGCATGTTGGTAGGCTTCTAGCTGTCTTAAATGTGCTATGTAAATAAAGCTGACACTGACATTATCAATGTTAGTTTTAGAGGGAAGAGGTTTCACTTCAAATTTATTTTAAGGGGACTTAGTATTTTAACACCAGTGTTAAAATAAGTCTTTCAGCTCATAACAACTGGTCTGGGGATACTGAATATAAAACAGTGTCACCTGTACAAAGTTTTAATTATCTGCCTATTTGTGCTTTCAAATACTGTTTAGGAGAAAACATGAAAAGAATTGAGAGCATATACTGTGTTGGATAGCCGATTGAATTTATAAAAACAAAAAAATGAAGAAATTAGAAGTGCTCCCAGAGCCCAAACCTCCACCAAGGCATTTCCAACATTGTCGGGGAAATGACTGTCAAAAATGTGGAAAGCTGATCAATCTTGCACTCTTAATAAATCCTTTATCAAATTTCTGGATCCACATCCGGATTCAGATCAACATCAAAATCGTATTACTTTTCTCTTTTACCATGACTAGCATTTTCTGGAAATGTTATCAAAATGTGTTGAGAATTGACTGAGCTGTTAGCTAATATGTGGAAAGCTGCCTAGTCTCACACTCTTAACAAATCATTAAAATAATTCCTGGATGTGCATCCATGTTTGGATCACCACCAAAATCAGATAAGTTATTCTTTGTGCCATGACTAACATTCTCTGAATATTTCATCAAATTCTGTTCATAACATATCCTCCATGGCAGCAGTAATTAATCCAAATGTATTATTCTGTGCAGTTATTTGCTACCTACAGACCTATTTTGACATTGCCATATTTCTTGCCAGCACTAGCTTACTTCAGTGATTCTATTATAATTTATTATTTGTTGTATTTAAAATGCTTTCAACAATAGTGGGGCAGATAACTGAATGGCATGTAACTTTAGGCCTGTGAATTCAAAAGAAAATAGCCAACCTTTTTCAAGATGGTGGTGTTGAGGTAGTTTCAGCACTTTCAGGTATATCTTGTGACTCAGTTATCATATTAATTTGACCTTTGCTTCTGTCATGTGCGTTAGGAATTTAGAAAAGGCAAGCCTGCTCATCTGTTCTCTTCTGCTTAAAGCTCTGCTCAGATAGCCCTTTTTGTTGAGCTGTCTAGCAGGCAGTATGATACTTAAGGCCCCTACATCACCAGCACTCAGTATGGCTTCAAGGTGCTCAGCATTGAGTATTGACTGGAACAGTTTTTGGTTCTATGGTTCAACTGTGTTATGGAGGATGTGGCTGACTATTAAAACAAAACTGCTTCCTCTCCTACTGTACTTGTTGCATCATTTGTTGCTCTATTATCATGCATATTTTATTTTTTAAAAATGAGCAAAAATGTTAAAATAAATAAATAAAGTATTTCAACACGCAATGCAAAGTAAAAACAACCAAATAAGGATGCTTTGACACCAAATCATAGAGAAAATTGCAGTACTATGCAAAAAAAGATACAACAAAATACTGAACATGGCGTTCATCTTGACAAATGGCTGCCATTTTGAGATTTTGCGTGGCTAGCAAGAAAGGTTTACATGTCAGGTTTGATGCTTGTACCACCAACTGAATAATTCCTCTGATATTTGCAGTTACCTGCCCCACTACAAGGTACGCTTTCAGTTCCCTTCTCATTAAAGAAAAAATCTGCAATTGCTATTGTTTTAGTGCTAAAATAACTAAAACAGGTGATGGCACATCATGAGCTGCGTGATTACCGGCTACCGAAGCAAATGTGCTTAGCATATCATTAGAACTCACTTGATTGAAGCTTGCTGTTTTATTATTTATATTTACACAACTTGTTAGCAGAAGCTTGCTTTTGAATTCAATACCTCGGCTGAGGAGGTTATGTTTTTGCTGGCGTCTGTTAATTTGTTAGTTAACAGTGTGCTCAAAATGTTCTGAACAAAACTTACTGAACTCTTCAGGGAATGTTCTTCATGGCTCAAGGGCGTGATTAGATGTTGGTGGTTATCCAAACATAGATGCTGATCCAGGATTTTTTTTTTTTTTTTTGTTAAGTATAACTCCAAAAGTCCTTCATGGATTTTGATGACATTTTCAGGGAATGTTGGTCATGGCAGAGAAAAGGAGTGGCTAAATTTTGGCGGTGGTCCATGTCTGGATCCAGGCTTTTTTTAAGTATTTGTTAACAGAGCAAGATGGTTTAGTGCAGTTTTCCATATTTTTATAACTTGCTGGACAATGTTGAAAATGCCTTGGCAGAGGTTTGTGCACTCAGAACACCTCGAGGTGAAAAGTGACTTTTATCTCCACCAAGGAGGTTATGTTTTCGCCAGTGTCTCTTTGTTTATTTGTCTGTTAGCAAGATTACGCAAAACTGCTGGATGGATTTACAAGAAATTTTTTACCAGAGGTGTGGTTTGGTCCAAGGAAGAAGACATTACATTTTGGTGCTGATCTGATCCAGATTGACGTCACAAAAAGACACTGAAGTTTATAATGGCAAATCCCATTCATTTACATCATTATAGGAATTGTAGTTTATTTGCAAACTGACGTCAACGTTTTTCAAGCCTATGGCACTACATTTCCCAGCTTCCCTTGCAATTGCAACGGAGGAGTTCTGCTAACACAACGGCTAACAATAGTCTGGTAGATCGACATGTTTTTTTTTTCCGACTTTGTTACTGGAATGCTGATAACTCAGAGATCACGTCATTCACACTCCCCTCTTCCCAGTTCCGATGTAAATGGAACAGAGCATTCTCCGCATGGACAGACATGAGCGCACACTCGGCTGTCCAATTGGAGCGAAAAGCCACTGCCGTAATTGAGCTGCTTGGCAGAGGTGTGAGCTCTTGTAATGCTTTTCTAGTGTTTTTTCTGGTTTGGCCTGAGATCCATTTACAGATTATTTGGAGACAATAATCTGGCAGAAGAGGTAAATAATGTCAGAGCCTGTTTCATATGCAGAGCTGACTCCCCACAGACATCCGGCCTCATAACCTCTCACTTTTTTTTTGAGGTACAGTGGTTTTAAATCAGCCGCTATCTCTGTCTCTCTTTCCACAAACTGTAGCTCCAGCTAGCCACGCTGCTTTAGGGATGTCACGCTGGGTCATATCCGTGACGCTCCCCCCCCGCGCCAGACCCCACAGGTTGTTTAGCATTTCAGACAGGGCTCTCGTGTTGCCTCGCAGCCGAGCACAAGGGCGCTTAGGGATGTCATCTCCTCAAAGCTAATTGCTGTGCCCTTCTCTTAACGAAACAAGCTCAGGAAATAAATAACTAATGTGCCCCTTGGTATGCTCATTAGCTTACTGCAAATTCGCTGTTCCACAACTTTTCTCGCTCTCGCCATCTCGCTTCATCTCACTCAGCTCTCACTCCACACTCTACTCCATCTACCACACACACACACACACTAAAACACACATTTCTCCTGTTCATTTGACTTCATTCTTCAGCTTTTCCCCCATCACACTGCATCTTTCCTCTGCCAGAATAGATCAACATAATGAGGATATTTAAGAGTCCTCGCTTTGAAGAAATCTCTGGTTAAAAACAAACATTTCTATTTGGTAGAAAATAAGAGATCTTGTCATCACTGCTGACATTAAAAGCAAGTAAGTCAGTGAAATTTGACACGCTCTTTGATGCAGAAGCTGAGCAGTTGTATGTTGACTTGTAATAGCGATGTCACAAATAATGAAATAGCTAAGGCTCAGCTTGGTAATATTGCTTTTTACTAAAAGCATGAATAAAAACGTGGAGATTTATCTTATTGTATTTGTCTTTGTATAAATCTCATGAAAAATAGAGTAAATAGAGTAAACAAATTAGTTCTGAAAAAATGTAACCCCCACTGTTTGTCCATATAGACATAAACTATTTAAACAAAAACCTTTCTTAGACCACGCTGTAAACATGCTTATTTCTATGGTAAAAATGAGGTTTTGATATGAGGTGTGTATGAGGTATGGCTATTAAATAATGGGACTGCGCTTATGCAGTTCACAGCCACACTGAATGTTGTATATATCAAAACTTGGATATTCACACACAACTGACATATCTTTAGTTCACTGCCAACCCCTGATTGATCCACACATGTTTTTGGGGAAGGCACCAACCTGAATTCTTTTTGTGAAACTGATCGAAGGGTAAAACTCAAGCACATTTGTGGAGATATTTTGAAACAAATTAAAGGAAACAGGGTATTTTAAGGAGTGAATACATGCATTGGATGGATCTTCACAGGATGAAGAAAGCACAACAAAGCAAATCCAAATTCAAGGCTATGTTGATTATTTTCTTTGACTTCAAGGGTATCATTTTGGAGGAGTGGGCTCCAGAGGGGTCATCGGGGAATCAACACTTGGACCAAGGATGGAAAAATGGTTTCATTCTTCATCAGGACAATGCCCCAGCTTACACTGTGTCCGAGTTAAGAAAAAGTGGGTTGACTCTGAACGTCCTCTGAGTCCAAGGGATGACCAGGAGGGACTGATGTGAGGACCTGAGTGACCGTTCTGGGGTGTAAGGTCAGACAGGTTGGAGGGAGCTAAACCATGGAATGAATTAAAAACTAGCATTTGTTATGGTACTGCTAGTTCGGTTTTATTTTGTATTATGTTCCTTATTTAGACCTCTTGTGTTTCCCTTTTTACTGTTAGGATTCTGTTCTTGAGCTTAGTTAAGTTACCAATTTTGTGTTCAGGTTTTGTGTCTTGTAGGGTGTTTCCTGTTTATTTTGAAACCCCTGTGTTCCTTGTGGTTTTTTCATGCCCTCCCTTCTGTGTGCCTCTGATTGTGATTCCCTCCACCTGTGGGATTGTCTCACCTGAGTTTGATGTTTCCCCAGTGTATTGAGTCTCTATGTTCCCCTTTGTCTTTGTTATTTGTCCTTTAAAAAATGGCAAGATTCAATGAGGGAACTGAACAAGAATCAAATCAGTCACTGAATGGATTAAGACATGGGTGTCATTACAATTTGATCAATTCCCGTCCCTAACAACGACATATCTTCATCTTATGAAAACTACAGTAAAATTGATGCACTGATGTAAACTTTAAGTTAAGGCAGCTTTAACACCTATAATGTTTTGTCTGACCAAATCAACTCTGGCTGACTTTTGGGGATTTTTTTACTCTTTTTTTTGTTAGGGGCTGTGTGAAAGTTCAAACAAACTCTGGTGCTGACAAAGTGCTGATCTACTGGAAAACAGGGGGTCTCGCCTCACTTCCAAGTGAACCAAAGTCCTGTTACCCATGAGTGTGAAGACAATCCAAACTAGAGAAGAAGCACACAAAGGAAGGGAACCAAATAGAGCATTCTGGATTGCATTCGGCCCAATGTAACAACAGTAGGCAAGCTAAATTATCATTAATGGACAACATAAAGCAGTGTGGCTAATGTTAGCACTGCTAGTACTGCAAGCCTGTTTTCCCATTGACTGTAGACAGGATTGGCTGTTGATTATCAAGAAGGCTTTAGAAGATTGTTGAGGCCAATGTGTGGATGAAGCTATACTGTGCATGCCACCTGAGCAGAACTTTAGATCAACCTATCCTTCCAGACATGCAATTTCTTGAGTGAAGGCTGACAGATAATTCAGACCTTCAGATGATGAGCTTTTCGAAAAGGGTGAATTAGATTGGAAAAATTCGCCTGTGTTTGTCAACGTGTAAGGCAACCAGTAAAAAGTATGTCTTACAGGGTAGAAATTCAACTTTGAAGCTTGTAAGGAGATTAAGTAGGAAGATCTTGACTTCTCCTCCTGATTTGACCTCGGAAAGATATTTCAGCTCCATGCCTGAAATATTAATTACTTGATAAAATATTTCTGCTGGGGCTAAAGTGTAGTCTGGAAAAGATGATCTCGGCAATGCATCTGCTCTCATGTGGTTCAAGGAGATTTTTATACATTTTAAAAGCTTTGTGATATCATTGATGGAAAGGTGTGCCATTACTGGACATTGAGAGGCCACATCTAGACTTTCCTTCGACTAGATGGACACTTTTTTCTGGCTGTGGAACTTAAAGGCAGAATGTCACAGCTTGTGGCAGGTACCCTATGCGTCCTCATATTTTGTGAGGTGGGTGTCTTTGCCAGCTGAAAAAATAAAAGAGTGTCCTCGGATTTGAAGAAAATCCCTCTGAATCACACCCACAGCCAGCTCTCATCCATTCATAACTAGATTTTGTCCTCATGGGAGAAGTTGAACAGATTGATTTTAAAAAATCATGATTCTTTGGAGTGAAGGCTGGCTTATGGAGCTTAAGGGGAAATGTGGTCATGCTGCTCAAAACTTATGTAGCTTCTGTCCGATTAAAGACAGAAATAATCACAGGATGCATCTTGAATAAACTTTGAAACAGATAATGTTATTGAGTTTCTGCAACAATGACGATACAAGTTGTTCTTTTTAAGCCGGTTAATGCTGAAGGCAGTGATTGTCCTTGGCTAGGATCAAACCCCACACTTTTGAGACTTTTGGTTGTAGCTTTCCGTTAGCAAACTGTGAGCGAGAAATATCTTTTATTAAACAGAGATGTAAGCAAGTGTAACAGAATAAAACAAATAGGACAACTTTCCCTTTTCTTTCTTATCTCCAACCCTTTTAAATGGATCCATTTTGTTGTAAAACAGTTCAGCTGCCTGGCTGTACAGCTCGGGTAAGTTTAGCAAATGAAAATGTCAGCCTTCATGCCATCACAAAGCCTAACAGAAGATAAGAAGGAATTACTAAAAGCACAAGTCCCATCAGAGCTTGTGTTCAAGTACAAAGGAGCATGTCTCTCTCAAGCCCTGTTCCTGTGAGGGAAGAATAATGTAAATATGTCACTGCATGCCAAAGCACAAAGGCACACATGCTTAGATACTGAGCATATGTGAATGCATGCATGCAAACACTCAGAATCACTCAGGTCCCAGCAGGGTTTAAGCTAATGAATGACTGGCAGGGAGACACAAATCCCCATTAGCCCCAGATGAGTAACTTTTAAAACATAACCTGAGACTTTAATGCAAAGAATTATTGATTTCTTTAAAGGGAAAATGTCTGCAGAGTGACTCCTGTTGTTTGTGCTGTGTCACTAAAGCCTGAATAATGTCCTGCTCAGCTGTAGGACGTGTAACCTGCTTTCAGAGACCATGAAAAAGAGAAAATGCGCCTCATGGTTGAAGCTACTAAATTAATGACTTCACATACCAGAGGCTCACATCAGTGCTGCACTATAGCGACCAATAGAAATCCTGTTTTAGCTTAGTTTAGATTAACTGAACATGTGGTAGGCCTGAACAGCTATTTCTTAACTAAATGGCTCTGCCTTCAGGTAATAGTAGAGAGCCAGAGCATCTCCCAAATTAATTTTGATTTCTGAGCTCTACTCTGAGCTAATCAGGTTTCTCTAGAGTGCTGTGCACTGCTTTTATAGATTTCCCATAAATGCACACAGCCACATACACACAAACTCAAATGAAGCAGCACTATATGTGAGGACCTTCATAGAGAGTACTCACAGTTTCACAGTATATAACCAACTGGAGTAGTGATCCCAAATATATTGTCTCTTTGAATATCCTGTTATCTACTTAAAATTATTAACAAAAAAGTTTGTAAATAAAAAAAACCTAGACAGATGTTATTGTGCTTGTTATGTCTCTGTTTGTTAGTTAGTTGTAAACAGGATGATTCAAAAACTGAAATGTTGGTTCAAGAAAGGAGTGACTAGATTCTAGTGGTGATCTGAATCCAGATGCAGATACAGGAATTTTTAAGGATTTGCGAACATCATGAGATAAGGCAGTTTCCCCAATTTTTTGGAATTAATCAACTCATTTTCAATGGATTTTTCAGGGAATGTTAGTCAAGACACAAGAAAGTAGTGATTACAAGAAGATAAGACAGTCAGTACTTTCAAAAGCATGGTTGATGTGATTAGTTTTTATGCCTGTCTCTGCCTGCAGTGCTGTCATTATGGGCAAGAAAGAAAAGACACATTTCACAATAAGTATCTGTGTTAATCAAGGAAACAGCTAAAGGTGGGGTCGGTAGACATGGAAAACTGGCATGGATTTGAATGTAGCATCCCCTCAGGACTCCGTCTAGACCCTCCCCCCTGGAGCTTCTCATAAACGACACTCCCGCTCACATGCACAAGCGCCGCTGATATGTCTGATATAAAACCACTGACTCAAAAACGATCCTCAGCACATCGTTTTTGTTTTGCACTACACCAAGTCATGTCTCACTCAGCGGTAAGAAAACACCAAAACATTATCATAGTAAAGTTAAAAAGACAAACAAACAAACATGGCGAGTTAGTTAGTACTCACAACCCGATGTTGACTCTCGTTTTCACCCTGGCTTTGTCCAAATTCTTCTTTGTTTCGGCCTTCTCTGTATCTGTCTTTCTTTCCTTGCTCTGTTTAGAAGGAGAAGCGGTTGTTAGCAATTAGGGTGTAGGAAGTTTCTCTGCCGTTCTCTAGCATACTTGGATCCCTTTTAGCTTGGCTATGTGCATTGAATCAGGGTCAGTGCACGCCGGCAAAATGTACGCGCAGAAGGTGGGCAGAACGGCAGTACAGGATTTGATTGGCTTAATAAATTTGGTCAAAATCGCTGTGATTGGTTGGTGGTTTCTCTGCTTTACTCCTGCTGTAGACAGCGGCTATTTTTTGCGCTCTTTTAAGAACACATCATGCATTGATTGCCATCGGGACATAATGATCATTTTTACCAGCATAACAAAAAGTTATGCTGGTAAGTTATGCTTTAGCTTAGCTTTTAATTAAGATTTTATTCATGACATTTATTTATTCTAGACCTTTACATTGTCTTTATTTATGGTTTTTATTCTTTTCTTACCTAAGTGTTTTAGTTGTTCAATTTTAAGTTCTAGCTCTTAGATTTTCTTCGTCTCTTAGTTTTTACTTATTTTTATTCTTTTATCTTTAGGATCTCCAGTGTTTCCTCTGTCGGAGCCTATGCGCCACGGGCTATGGTCAGATATGGCTGCAGGACTCTGAGGACCATCCTCGCTCCTCTGGGTTCTGCGTTGGTGTCCTGTGGCTGTGGTTGACTCTCTGTTCCTGGTGCAGACGGCTCCGCTGATGGCACTTCCCCAACTGGTCCATCTGTACTCAGCCTCTCATTCTCTTATTCTCAGCCTCTTATTCTTATCCTAAGCCCAATGTCAACTTTTTTAGTGGGTGTGTGGGTGGGGGTATGTGTGTGTGCGTGTGTGCATCCAAGCGTAGCTGTGCATGAGTAAATGTTGCACGCTTACGTGAGAGTAAACACTCATGTAAGATGGGGGTCGGTAGGTGGGTTTGACGAAATGTTTTTATTTGTTTTTTATGTAAAGCACTTTGAGTTGCAGTCTTTGTATGAAAAGTGCTCTATAAATAAAGTTTTGATTGATTGATTGATTGATATAAATCTGATTGCCAACCCTGCCTTTAAGTCAGTCTATTTTCCTCTCCTTTTTTCCAGATTATTGTCATTTTCAACAAAGCTCTGTGAAAAGTGTGCACATTTCAGCCAGTCCCTCTTTTTGTTGTAGGGAAGTTAAAATAATGCTGTTAAAGTATTTGTCAGAGACTTCAGAGTGATCATTTAGCTGTAAATTCACATCTTTAATATTAACTGTGCTCAACATGTGGGCTTATTTGTTGTAACCTATTCATACAATTGTGCAGTGTGTCCAAATAGTGTGTATCAGTGTTTAAATCTGTGCCACTTAGTTACGCAGAGAGAAGGCAAGAAGTTAGCTGCCAATGTCGCCAACATCCATGCTCTCAAATGGTTTGACTGTGAAAGGCATAACAGCAAAAACCTGCATGAGTCTGAAAATCTGAGACACTTTTAATGGAATTAAATCCAAGACATTGTATTCAGTTTTTGTCAATACACCCACAGCCCTGACCCCAGAAGACTCAATAAGACATTTGTGCCATCAGGCACTTTGGGGTGAACCTTTTGAGCAGTTTTTGCACGATGTTCAGAACTTATCACTCGGTCTTTTGACAGCATTTCATATTGTACAACTTGTTAAAAAGTGTTTAGGCAGTTGGTGAGAGAGAGTGAGAGGAAGAGGGAGAACACGGTCTGACTGACTGCTCAGATTTCATCATTTGCTGCAGTCTCTTCATATTTGTTGCTCTCTCTTTCATTCCCCCACAAGCAGATGATTTTGGTCTGACAAGATCAGTTCAAAGCAAATCAGTGCAAACTTTGTTTACTTTCGCTCACACAGCTTTAGAATGTAGATGTTTGTGAGCATGATATTTTCTGGCACAAGAAAATTAGATTTAAAAAGAGTAGCATCCACTATTTAGAATGAATATACTGCAATTTACTTGCTGATTGAGTGTAAGAGTACATATTTGATTAGGTTTCAAAAAAATTTAAGGATGAGGACTGGCAAGGTTTGAGCTCATATACACTTTGGTTATATTATTTATTTACAGCTTGATTGTAATCACAATAGACAGCCAAGCTTCAGAAGAGGGCCAGATTGCTGGATATTGAAAATCAGCTGTGGTTAGCAGTGAAGGAAGTGTCTAAAATCACTGTTTAATCACAGTTTCATCTGACTAACCCTGCTTTGAAGTAGGAATTTAAAAAAAAACAAAAAAAAACACTTTTCAGTATTTTAGTACAAGTATTTGTTCAATTGTTCAATTGACTCACCAAAATTGAAACAATCAAAATCAGTCCTTCATTTAAAAACTTTAAACTTCTTTCATCCATTCAGCCAAGTCTCTCTTCAGCTCATCCAGACTTTACATGGTAAAAATACAAGGGGGTGTAAGGTAATTACCCAGCTAAAGTCCCAGTGAAAACTTGGCTATTTGCTTTCACACTTACAACGTCAGGATAATTTCAGGGTTTTTGCAAGTGAATGGGGTAACAGAATGAATATTTTTCTAACTATCATTTAGAGAAGATAATGAAAGAAAAATATGGCAGAAAATCTTCAGTAAATACAGTTTGACTTCACATAACTGACATCTGTCATCAACAGACTGCCTTGCAATGTTTCTGTTGTGCATACTGCAGACCTGAATTTTGGGCATTTCACAAAAACACTTTCAAAAATCCCATTGAGACAAAGGACTTATAAATCATTGATGGCTAATTTATCTCTGCACTTTATAATTCATTACTAAAGCTACACATTGTCATCTCTCTTCATGTGTCACCTATAGGAAGTTGAACGACCTCTATTGTACGGCAAAAAAAAAAAAATAAAAAATATATATATCTATATATATAAAAAAAAAACATATCCTGAGGGAGTTCACTGATGAATTAGGAAATTCATTATATCTGAGTTTTGCAGATTCAATCTTAAAATTCAAACATAGTTATTTCTGTTGCTGAGGCACTGGAGGAGATTGATCTATTTCTTTAAATAAAGTTGATGTCATCGAGTCCGCAATGGATAAAGAACATAAAAATAGTAGCACCTCCTGATAGTAAGAAATGGGAGCGGGTCAATGTATTTGAGCAGGAGGTTAGGCAGCATGCATATATTAATTCCTTTTTAGAAAATCTTGGCAGCAGAAGCTTTCTTCATAAGTAGACACCCCCGCACTACAAAAAAGACGAGACCTCTGAAAATCCTCATGCATTTCAATAATTGAAAAGTGTGAGTTTTTCCCATTGGTCTTTATGTGATGTACAACAATGCCTGGGCCTCATTTACAGTCAGAGCTGCTGAGACTACGCCGTGCATTCAGATGCGCTTTTTTTGCAGTTGTGAACAGGAAGAGAGGATTGAATTGTCAGGCTGGAGCCGTAGTCTGAGGACGCACTCTGCAGTGAAAAACTGACTTGCAGACTAATGCCTCCCCTTGGAATTATTTCTTTTGCATAAATGAGACAGCAAAATCCTGCATACAGTGTCCCAAAGCTCATTGACATTTGTTCCACCTGTCTGTCTGTGTTTGGGTGTTTTGAGACAAAACTGGAAAAACAGTCCCTTCACGATCACTCTGAGAGACTAATCAAATCAATTCTCAAGAGAAAAATGACTAAATGCTTTTAGTTTGAAACCTCCTTATCCATTTAGGATGTCTCAGAATTAAGAGTCATTTCTGGTTTGGCTCAAACCAAGCTCAAATGAAATTATTGTATTACCACTTTAGATGGACAGAGCACACAACTTCAGCACAAGTTGAAGTATAGAGACCATTTGTCAGATATTATTTCTAACAGAAGTGAAATTAGGCATGGCACACACATAAAGATTTTAGAACTCTTAACCAGTCTTGATACAGTGAGAGAGTCCACACATGAAGACAAATAAAGTCAGATTAATCAGGTTTGATCTTGTAGTTAGTTGTGTGCCACAAGAAAGACTTGCACACCACACACCAACGTACTCATTCACCAACAACCAGGGCCTCTACTCTCACAGCTTGTAATCTTGTCTGATCAAATGGGACTTTAATGTAAACAAACATGACGGGAAACACCTGGAAGAATTGGCAGTTGCTATTTCTGTAAAGCTCCTTTATCTTGTCAGTCTTTTTATAATCTACATGCTACGCTGTTTTGGCACAGATCAACAAGTTGGTTCTTCATTCTTGATGTCCGTTTAACTTTATGCATCTCCTTTACTCTCATGGCCATGGTTATGTTTGCTTCCTGCTCCAAGCAGCATGCTTCCTGATTGGCTTTGTTTTGTTCCATGTGACAAGGGGCTGCAGGTGGCGCAATCTGGTAATGCACTCTGTTGGTAATTGGAAGATTGCAGGTTCAAGCCCAGCTCTGACTGTCACATGGTTGCTCCACTGCTGCATCAGTGGCATGAAAGGCCATGGATGTGTTCGCTGACACTGATGGATCACTGACATAGAAACTATGTATACAAGCATCAGTGAAAGAATGTGAGAGTGAATGGATAGATGTGACCTGTGGTGGAAAGCTGCTTTAAATAGTCAAAGGAGACTAGAAAAGCCCTTTTTAAACTAAAGTCCACTGACCATTTACAAAACACAGACGGCGTGCTCAGTTGTCATCAGTGCACTCCTCACACATAAAAATTTCTGTTTGCGAATATAGAACATGTTTAGCATGAACAATTTCAAGTTGGGGCAGTTCAATCCTGTTCTCGTAGAATAAAAACAAGACTCTTAACCCACCTCACACCACAGGATAATCAGGTAAGATAATCTTTAGGACCACCAGATAATTGGGCCTTTGCTGACTTTGGTTGGAATTGAAGATCTGAGCCGAAAGTGGGGCAGTTTGTTGTGTAGTGTGTACCCCGCTTTACTCAGATGTACTTGATTTTAAGTTTTTGAGTGCTTATCATTCTTTATTCTTTTTTGTGGAACCTTAAAAAGCCTTCATGGGTGCTTATTTGGAGAATTGTCATCCATCTCTGCTGTCACCACCACAGAGCTCAACAGGGACTGACCACACTTTGGTGATGATTGAATATCCCCCAAAATCCTCCACTGACATTTCAGTAGACCCTTACATCAATAGTTCTGATCTTGGAACCAAGCCAATAAGCTGCCATAACTCCTGTGACAATACAACTCTTTGCTCTGTGCCAAAATGTCCTTGGCCTTTCCAGCAAGACCCAACAAATGATAGTTCAGCACCCTCCGTTGAAAATATACTTCAATTCTGATGATGGACCAAAGTGAAGATGATTGAAAATCCAAGGTTTGAATGGGAAGACCTTGGCAAATAACATCATGGTAACGGGGGACTTCAGCAATTAGAGACATTGCTGTGAAAGTCTGGGATGGTATGTGGTTTAGTTTTTGATTTCAAGGGATAGTTCAGGATTTTGGAAGTGGGGTTGTGTGAGGTACATGGCATGAGTCTGAACATGTGTAAAAGCATCACAACTCAGCTCTATCTCTTTTCAGAAAAAGCGCCTGCGTCATCAGCGCACTGCTATACCGCAGCGAGACATGGACCACATATGCCAGACAGGAGAGAAGACTCAACACCTTCCACCTGAGAAGCATCCGCTGCATCCTGGGCATATCCTGGCAAGACAGAGTGACCAATGCCGAGGTCCTGTCCTGCGCTGACCTTCCCAGCATGTACACTGTTCTCAGACAACGCAGACTGCGCTGGCTGGGCCATGTCCGCCGTATGGAGGATGGTCGTATCCCATAAGACATCCTCTATGGAGGATGAGGTGCAAGGAAGTCTGCAAGAGAGACATGAAGGAGCTAGATATTGATGCTGAGACCTGGGAGGACCTTGCAGTTGATCGCACGAGGGAGAGTAGTACCCTGAACCAACACCTCAAAACAGAGGAAGAGAAGCTGACGAATGCAGCTGTAGAAAAGAGAGCATGCAGAAAGGAGCACAACTCCAACAGACCAGAGACCACGCACAGATGTGACAGAGACTGTCATTCCCACATCGGTCTCTTCAGCCACAAACGACGCTGCCGAGCAGACAGCCAGGACAACTAGGATGTACTTTCCATGGTCAACCCTGACCGACGGAGGCCTACTAAGGTGCCAGATTATCAGCTTTATTAGAAGAATTGTGTGAGAAAACAAGCCACAAAAACAGCATGCAGTCATCACACGCTACAAAGAGTTTGTTTATATCCACTTAATTTTCCACCACACCTCAGCTTTGATTAGGCACTATTTTGAGACATGGCACATGTGTCTTCCCGCCAGCGGTGTCAACTCGTTTATTTCATGAGAGAAAATAACTGCTACTTAGTAAACAGAGGGGATAGAGCTGTCCTCCCCTGTGTGGCTTTTTGTAGCAGGTAGGAGATGAATTTTCTACCAAAGTTAGTTAAAAGTAGCAAAAGTACATGTTATTTAAGAAGATGAAAGTTTGGGAAGTCATAAATATAGCATTACAGAGCTGAACAATGTGGGGTGTTTAATTACCCCATCAGTGCCCCCAACTCATGGCCCTGATCTGACCATTCAGTGGTGGGCAGTGTCTCCATAATGCTTTTTGTCCATGCTCAGATAGCTTGGAACCTAGCTGGAGGTGATATGAAAACTGTGCCAGGTACTAGGTGTAAACCCTATCAGAAATCCAAACGAGTAAAGTTGCGCTGTTCAGATACCACATGGTGGAAAAGCTCCATTTGTGGGTGGTGCAGCTGGTAGCACTCATGCCTACTAGCAGGATGGCTATTGATTTGACTCCCTGGTCTGGTGTTACCCTTCTGCGTGGAGTCAACATGTTTTCCCAGTGGGTTTTCTCTGGGTACTCTGGTTTCTTCCCACAGACTAAAAATATGTCTGATAGGTTAATTGGTGACTCTAAATTGCCCTAAGGTGTAAGTGAAGGGTTGTCTGTCTTTATCTTTATGTCAGCCCTGTGAATGGCATGAGTCCAGCGCTTTACTTGCCTCTTACTCACTGTCAGCTGGGATAGGCTCTAACCCATGATGCATGGAGTTTCACTTTTTCTGACATGTCAAGCATTTTAAATGTGTCTCCCACATCTGTCGTTAATTATGGTGCAACAGATCACAACAGTCATAGTTGGCTTTGGATTACAAATTTAAGTCACAGACTGGGTGACTCCTCACATCAACAAAAAAATAAAAAGTGAGAGAAAAAAATTATTTACTCACAAACCTTTAGCTTGTAATACACAGAGAACTTTTACCAGCTGTCTAAAATGGAAACAGCACCAATGCTTCTGCAAACAGTGATATTAAATTTAAAACCTTCAAATATTACCATTACATAAATTAAATTACATAATTATTCCTTTCTTTAATGTTGCTAAAAAATGTGCACATCATTAAAAGACAGAAAAACTAAATCTGCCTCTGAAAAAATAAATCAGAAGAAGTATTTTTGAAACCTGAACAAAGAGAGCTCGGAAAAATTTTGCCCAAGGGGAAACGTTATTCCAAATGACTTCCCTTGATGTTTTTCAAAAACTTGAAACACATGTCCAGCGGTAAAAAAAATAAAACAAGGGTTAATGTCATGACCTTGCCTCGTAGTCTGTGTTTTTAACAAGCAGTGAGGACAATGGCAACCTGTGCACACACTCATATTTATGCACATAATCACACACTCAAGCCACCAGAGCTACCTGTCAAAAGTGGGAGCCAATCTGTGAGAGTGATTAGTTATGCCTGGCTGATTTTGCTGAACATTCTCCATCTGCATGCACTAGTAATGTATGGAATAAGCTCAGTTGGTAATAAGGCTGCAGACTGACAAGGTTAAGCTGATGCAGATGCAGGATAAACAGTTTGGCATGGACAGAGGTCGCTGAGGTCTGACAGTTTGAAAGGTTTTTGCAAGTTTGTTTTTTTTTCTCTCCCTTCAGGAGGATGAAATATGGCCAAAGGCAGAAAAATAAAGTCAAATGCAATCTGTGCCGTCATGACTGTACATAGCTTAAAGTTGAATCTTTGGAGGACATTTATGGTCATTATGATGAGAAGAAGTTGAAATTATTGTTTGGTAGGTTCTTTTATATGTGAACAAGATAACTCACAAACTGATGAGCAGATTTGGATGAAACGTTCAGGGATTGTTGGTGTTGGCACAAGAGAGAACTGATGAGATGTTGGTGGTGATCCAAATCTGGATGCATATCCAGGAATTTGTTTTAAAGAGTTGTTATCATTGCAAGATGGGAAATGTTCATGATGATCAATGATCATTTAGGAGATTTTTGTAGCAATCCAGATGCAGATCCCCCAAATTTTTAAGGGGTTTGTTAATGTTTATTTTTTTTCTTTTTTCACAGATTTTAGAGATATTTTCAGGGAATGCTGGCATAAGGGATAACTGATTAAATTTTGGTGGAGATCCTAACCCAGACGTGGATCCAGGAATTTTTTTCAAGAATTTGTTAACAGTGCAAGATAGGTAATTTTCCACATATTCACTTATTACTCAATAAGTTTCTAACAGATTTGATGACACTTTCAGGGAATGATTTTCATGTCACAGGAGAAAAGTGATTAGATTTTAATGGTGAATTCAGGAATATTTTAAAGGCACTTTCAAGACACTCACTGGACAGGAAGGGAGAGGTGTGGGTATATGAAGGCACAGGGCCAACAAGAAGAAATGAGCACTTGGTTTTTTGTTGTGAAAAATCAGATTTGTAAGTCATGTAGTAACCCATTTTGTGCCACAGTATGTTTTAATAGGTGACTGGTAATGCTGTGTGTTGCAGCATTGTGATCAAATAAGAACACATGCTTGTGGATTTATGCTGTCAATTTTTCAGTTATATCCAGCACAAAAGACTCCTTTCAGGTCTCTTTACTGCTGAAATCTGGCATCATTTCCACTAAAATTTCATAACAGCATGCGCTGTAAAATAAAGCACAAAGTGACACAAGAAAACTTCCTACATGTCTACTGTTTTCCACGCAGGCAGGATCAAGAGAACCTGTTTTCACTCATGTTACTGACTGCTGTGAGGAAAAAACATCTCTAACAAGGCGTGCTCATGGATAAAATGACAGCCGTCACTCACTACCTGAAACCCGAGGCCTCTTCTAGCTTGTTGCACTGTGTAGATCTGACAGCAGTCTTTCTGCCCTTTTAAAAAAAAAAAAATCAAGTTGTTCCAGAAAAATCAGCTGTAAGAGTTTGAGACAACTTCCAAGCTTCTGTTGCAAAATAAAGAGAATCAATGTGCTAGCAGTTTGCCAGACTAGCTTTGACACATTTGAAAAGCGTTACCTTGACTGAAACATTTGAGGTTTTTTGTACAAATGTATGAACTGCAAAATCAGAAGTGAAAAGTTGAATTGAATTATTTCTGTAAGGTACAATTTGATAGCAAAGTTTGAGGAAAATCACCCAAAGCATTTCTGTGATTTTACTCTCATTTTCATAAGCACAGGATAAACATGATACCTCTGACATAGACCTTTGACTTAGACCTTGAAAGTGTGATAAATTCTTTGAGAGAGATCTTAGATATCTTAGATATTTGGCCTGGTAACATCGATCTTTCGGCTTTGAGCTACATACTCTTTAAAGTTAATATTTCAGTTCATCATAAGGTCAGAATGGACTTTAGTGCAGATTTTAAATGAAATCCACAAATGTAGGGATATCCACCATTATTTCAGCAGTTCTGAGCTTGTCTCCTTATCTGTTTTATCTGATATTTTATCCTATTTCTAAAAGAGGTTTGTAACACAATTGGACCCGGCAGTCTTTTTTTGTTTTTAAGGAAACCAAACTTTGAACCCTCATTCAACATTTTAGGCTAATTTTAAAACCTAATTTTTTATCCAGAGTTTTAGAGAAGGTACTTTTTTTTTTAACAGCTTTTATCGTTTATGTCTCAAATCAACCTCTTTGAGAAATTTCAGTCTGGTTTTGGAGCTGGTCACAGCATCAAGATGGCCCCTCTCAACATGACCAGTGCCCTTCTTTTAGCAACAGACAGAGGGAGGTCGCAATGTTAATTCTTTTAGATCTCATTGCAGCTTTGATACAGTTGATCATGCAACTTTAATTAAGTGGTTTAAAAACTGGATCGGTATCAAAGGCACCGCACTTAGCTGGCTCTTATCTTTTAAAGTGAACCATTGCAGTCACCATAGGTAATCGCATTTCTGCTACTGCTATCATTGCCTGTGGTGTGCCACAAGGTTCAGTTTTAGGTCCAATTTTATTTTCTATTTAAATTCTGCCCCTTGACCAAATAATTCAGTGCCACCAAGTCTCCTTTCACTACTTTGCAGATGACACACAGATATACCTTCCTTTGAGACCTGGGTGACTGGACCTCGATTGTTGTGACCACTTTTTAAGCTTTTGGTTCCTCAGGTCCTGAGAAAATTTTCTCCATTCCATGGCGATGGTTGACCTGAGGGACACCAGCAGTGCTGATGCTCTCCTCTTAGGTTTTGTCGTGCTTGGGTCTGTTCTGCCTTTGTGGATGTCTGAGAGGGTTCTTAGATTTAAGTTGTGCTTTTTGTTTGTTATTTCCTTTCGTACATATGCTTTTGTGCTTTGTCTTCTGTATGTTTCTGACTGTCTGCCAAAGCACTTTACAAAATTCTGTTTTAAAAGTGCTATATAAATTAAGTTTTTATTATTACTATTATTATTCAAATGGACCAAAGAGATATTTTAAAAACATAACACAAGGATGCTCTGATTATACAAATGAGGGTCCTTACCGGCTTGGGCCTTGAGGTTCAAAGACAGTCAAAAGCTAAGTTTTTTGTTGATTTGTGGCCAGCATGTCACACTGTGTTTATCAAGAAAACTGCAAGAGGAAGGATGGTTTCTCTGCTAAAACCAGCTGAGGGAAAGTCTCTGAAAATCTATGTGCTTTTCAGGGCTGATCAGTGCACAATCTCCGTTAGCTATTTCTGAATCAAAATTGATAATGTAAGGACAGTGTTTGGCCAAGCAATTAGTTTTCATCTTGTACATAAGTTGTGTCCATCAGTGGCTTGGGATGCAGCAAAAAAAGTTTAAAAAAGGAATCTGAAGTTAAGGCATTAGATTATGGTATTAGATGCTCCAATTTTCATTTGTAGTCTGAAAATACTGTGCTTGTGCAACAGTATTTTGTGTTTCAGTCAGCATTGGCTGCCGACAAGTAGGCAGACCCAGAGCCCTGTAATCGACTTTTGGCTCCTGTGTGAAGTCCTTTCAATAACCAACAATTAGATATTATTCAAGTGAAGCTAACAATCCTTCTTCAGTGATTTTGTCTTAACGTTAAATCTTTTCTCCTTTCTTAAGTTTTTAGCTGGACTGCAAACATGCAATAATGTGAAAACATCTTGTACCAAACCATTTAACCACTTAAAGATGTCTACAGAAGGCCAAGAAGTTAGCTACTTCAGCCAGAGGAGTCAACATTTGAGGGTAATAGACTTATCAGAAAATTACTATGATTACCTTTTCTTCAAAATTATTTACTTTAACATTCCAGTACAAGGCAAAAGTCCTATTTGTGGCTACCTAACTAGGTAGCTCAATGGATAGTAAGCATTCTGAATCACTAATATTTGTCTGCTTCTACCATCAGTGTAATTTTTTTTTATCAGTTGAGACAAACAAAAAGTCACAAAGTTACTGAAGAGTTATGCAAAAGAAAGAAGATTTGACCATACATTTCAATGCAAAATTAGAACAACTATTAAGCAGTTTTAGACCTTACAAAGGGGGCACGGTTGCCAGATTGTAAAGGAAGGAAAGGAAGTAGCCGTTAGCTGTAGCGGCTAACAGCCATTAACTGTTGTTAGCCGCGTTGCTTGATGTGAATTGGTCTGTGATGAGTGTAACAAGCCGAACGATCGTCCAATCACAAGCTGCTGTTGTTTTTGAAGGTTCTGCCCCTGAAAACATTTTCGAACGGCTCCTTCCCAGATGGATCAGTGAAATATTTCCAATATGAAACTGTCCATCTGGCGTGTCAGGTTAATGGGTCAGGATTGAAGATTGGAATAGTGTTTGTGGTAGCATGACTGACAGAGGTCTTTTTACCTTCATGAAAGATTGAAATTTCATGTTTATTTACAAGGTGAAAACAACCTGACATTCACATTGTTCTTCCAAAATTTGTTGAATATAGTTGAACTGATGTTGACATACAGTAGCTTAAGGAAAATACCTCAAAGCAGTCTTGCAATGATTCATTAACAAGCAAAAGATTAATGGGCCACATGGGCTCACCCTGTATTCACAAAAACTGAGTGAGTTCATTGTTAGAGGTCACATGCCCTGGTGTATTTGGCTGTTTACATCATGCCGTGTATGTCTAATAAGCAAGAATTTGATTTAAGTTGAATTGAAGAATCAAACATTTTCGTCTCGATAGAGGATCAGATGCAGCTCTTCTTCCCTCCCCTTTGGGAACGCTAGACTTGAGGTGGCAGGGATGCTACAGAAGGCTATGATAATGAGCTCTGTACTGATTAGTTGCCCAAATGATGTCTGATAGGGGGCGGGTTTACAGGGGTGGACTTTTAAAAAAGTCATGGCATCTGCCTGTGATGTTGCATTCACAAAGAAGGAATATGCATTACTCAAATTGACCCTGACCTTTGACCCATGGCATCTACATACCAGTATTTTAATCCTTCAGTGAGAGGGGACATCAGAGATTAGGCATATGACCTTGACCTTTGCCCTTAACGAAGCCATGCATTGGTCAGAGTGAAAAGTCCAAAACAAATCCCCTCATACATTCTTGGGTTGTTCTGTTCATAAGCCAGGGTTGCAGATAAAATTAAAAAACTTAGACCTTTGAAAAACCTATCCACTATATATTTGAGTCAGAGTGGATATTATTGCAAAATTTAAGGAAAACCATCTTGAAGCATTCCTGAAATATTCCTTTTATAAGATTGTTTGGCTGGATTGACCACCAAAAAGCACAATGCCTGTAGCGCAAGGCTTTTACTGGCTCAGAGGCACACCTCAGATACTACACCACATGTATTGTTCATTTCTGATGCTTAACATTCTCTTTTAATACTGCAGATGTAGCAGTCTTTACACATTATTGAAAAAGAAAAATCCTTTCTTCTCCATGCTGCTGAAACCACATTTGTAGAGTGAATTACAGCATTGTAGCTCCTTTTCCTGTTGCTCTCAACTGTAAAATCAGCAGAGTAAGGGAGCTAGCATCTCCACGGTGTCAGTCAGGTTGAGTCTATAGGAAATGACACACGAGTTGGCCACATGCTGTGCCTGCTTGGCGGGATAAAGGCACATGTCTAAAACCCCATTGCACCTTAATGTGATTTGCTTTGGAGTGCAACAGGCTTTTACAGCACACTGAGAATCATATTAGGATTATAGTGCCATGGGATCTGGACTTCTTAGACCCTGGACAGCAAGAAAACCCTTGTCAGCTGTCAGTCAAAAGAACTGAGGCTCAGGTGCTGTGTCTGTGGAGCTTCTGATATAGAGTATCCAATTATATAAAGGAGGGGTTATTTCACACAGACCTCAGTAGTTTACTGCTGGAAGAATGTAGCTTATCTTCACCTCAAAGGATGGTTCACATGTGAAAGGGGCTAGATGTTTGTCTTTGATAAATAATGCAGGCACTATAAGTATGAAGCCTATAATCTTAGCCTGTATATGAATAAAATATATTCATTTTTCCTGTGATGAAACACTATTTCTCAGACTTTGTTAACTCATTATTTCAGAGTATGTAAATACAGTGTTCGTTTCTTTCATCAACCCTTGAAGCTCTACTTTATAAACAGCTAGCTCATAATTCTGCTGTTAAAATAAGCCTAGGTCTGATGCAACTAATTGAGTTTAAGCAAAAATGTAAGTGTGTGCTCTTGCGCTGAGTTGACAAAACTGACTTGCAGCGCTGCAAATGTCAATAATTAAACACCGGCATGGCAAAAACCTTCCCAGCTCACAGCTTGCATATTCCCTCTATTTGATCTTCAAGGCCAGTGCTGGGTCTGGTATCGTCAGTCTTTAATGTGGGTTCAGCGTGGATTTCCCAGAACTGAACCCCGTCTCTAAAGTCTCTCCATCTCCCCCGCTTACTGGTGGAGTCAGGCCTGGCAGGAGGCTGAGATCTGCCTTTTGCGTCAACCCTCTGAAGGTGCCCCTGTGCTAAACGTATTTCTCCTGCTGTGCTGAGACACCTTGGAGCTTTACACACAAACACAACGATGGAAAAAAAGTGGATTTGTATTGCCTCTGTTTGCTCAATCAAGGATTCAAGGATTCAAAACATGTGCTTTAGCACACACTGAGTGCACATACACTTCAAACGAGCTATGTGAGGGGAAAATACTGAGCCTGTTAAAAGTCAGGAAAGGAAATATGGACCCTCAGCCAACATGGATCATCCCATTTTACACACCCGAAGTCTCTTTTAAGGAGATCACAAGGGTATATCACCTGAACAACTAGAAAAGCACTCTGAAAACGCAGACTTACGCCAAGCAGCTCAGTTCCACCAATAAATTGTGATTTCCACCCAACATTATAGTCCTATATTTATTCTATATGCACATTGTGAAATGAAAAATATCAATCTGCAAGAAGTGTGATTATTGTTGATATAAATATCATCCAATAGAGTGACATAGTCAGTAGAGGGTCTTGTAACTTGATGTCACCAGCCTGTCGGAGCAAAACCACGGCGCTTTGGTGCATGGCGCGTTCGCTCTATGTGGAATTTGGGGGTTAGGTTTTTACACTCACACACAAACAGACTTCTGCTATGACGGACTATTTCTGTATCGATGTTATCAGCGAACTTGTTTCGAGAGGGACTGCGGGGACTGCGAGCAAGCAGAGCTGCCTCATATGTTTCTATAACGCTAATGTTCTCACAGTAATGTTACTATAGTAGCTGTGAGTTGTAGAGGACTGGGATGTTACAATTTCGGGAGAGTCTGCGGCCTTAATTTATCTTAGAGACCAAGGCTCCAGAAATAGCGCCAGGCTTTCTCCATCGGCAAAACGTTTCCTCCTCTCTGCTGTGTATGTGAGCAGAACTGCCTGAACAGCTTTCAGAGCTGACTGGCTGTTCTCTGTGCCCTGACTCTGCGTGTGACCAGAGCGTGTAACCAATCGGATGGTGCTATGGGTGGGACAAAATGCAGCCCAGTGTTAAGTTATGGGACTTCATTATAAAATTCAACGTTTTTTTGTGATGTCAATCTGGATCGGATCCACACCAAAATGAATCTGCTTCTTCCTTGGACCAAACCACACCTCCGGTAAAATTTTCATGTGAATCCATCCAGTAGTTTTTGTGTTATCTTGCTAACAGACAAACAGATTCACAGACAGACCCCGGCGAAAACATAACCTCCTTGGCATAGGTAATAACCTTCAATTACTCAGGACAGATTTCCATGAGGTGTGGAAAAAGTCTTCATTGGACATTTCCTATAGAACCATACTGTAGCTGTGATGCTACTTTCCCATCAAGCCCTTGCTGTGTTTTGCTCTTGCTATGCTAAACAATGATTTAGGTAGTGTACATTGCACTATATTGAAACACTTTCTCTCATTGTGAGATTATAAGAGTGTTGAATATTTATTTGGCGGCACAGTGGCGCAGCAGGTAGTGCATGTGCTGCACAGCAAGAAGGTTGCTGGTCCCATACCCATGTCAGTTGGTGCCTTTCTGTGTGGAGTTTACATGTTCTCTACATGCATGCATGGGCACTCCAGCTTCCTCCCACAGACCAAAAACATGCTCATTAGGTTGATTGGTGACCCAGAATTCCCCTTAGGTGTGAGAGTGAATGGTTGTCACTCTCTCTCTATGTGGCCCTGCGATTGTCTGCTGACTGGTTGGGGATGTACCCATCCTTCCTACTAGTGTCAGCTGGGATAGGCTCCAGCCCCCACAAACTCAGAAGGGAAAAGTGACACAGATAATGGATGGATGGATGGATGAGTATTTATTTCAGAGCTTGCAGTTAAATTGAGACATTTGAGGTATTCTCACTGCATTGAAAGTAATTTAAGGCAATTAAAATGTCTGTTTTAGGTTATTATTCTTTACCCAAATTTCAACAAAATATCAAAAATATTTAGAACATATTATGGACTTGCAAATTTTTTATGGTTACCTTCAGGCATTAACGAGAGAGCAGATTGCCTGGGGTGCCACAATTTCATCTTCCCCTCTAAGACAAAGTTTTCCTGTAGATCAACATTATAATAAACATCTGAGTAAACTGTAATGAGGAAAGTTTTATACATTAAGGACAGATCTTATAGATACATATCTGTTTTAAAGGTATTCATTTTTTAGAAACTATATCTGCTGAATTTGAATGTCAAAACCTGGATATTTTTAATGGTTTATTTTTCCATATTTCAGTTAACAAGAAGAGAGGGTGGATAATGTTTTTAGCCTCTGATGCTCTAGTTTTGTTTTGAGTTACAGAGTGTGCTCATCCATCCAGCCATCCATCCATCTATCCGTTCATCTATTCATTCATCCATCTATCTACCTCGTGGTTATATCTATCCAACCATCCATTTGTTGGTCTGTCAATCTATAGTTCTCTTAATCTAACCATTCATCCTGTGCCCTTCCTTTTACTTTTAATTTACTTTTGCATTGCTTGGTGTGCCAGTCAATCTGTCCAGCTATCCATCTGTCCTTCCATTCCTTCATCTGTCTGTCAAACCATATGTCATTTAACAAAAGGTTTGTGAGTCCATCTGATTATCCACATCCATCCATCCATCCAGTATTGGCCTTTTTTCTTTACCATCAGCATACTGAATTTACAGTTTTGATCAATTTGTTTTTTGATTAATTAACTTACCTTGATTACGATTAATGAACGACTATTGACTGCTATGCTGGAACAAATTGGTGGTGTTACTGACCATTGTCAAAACAGTCTTCCTGCAGTATTTACACTTAACTTCTTTCTGCTCGAGGTCCTCCGCACAGAATACAAAATGTGCCCAAACAATAGAGACAACATTTTTCTTGGCTACAAGGTCCTCTGATAGATTGGCGCTTGTCTCCTCCATGTTGGCAGCACGTCCTACGCTCTTGGCGAAAGTGAATGCAGACTGCATGGAAGGGGCGTGGCCACGTGACTTACACAGGGAAAATAATCAAAATTATTGACATGAGTAAAATTACTTTGATTAGAGGGTCCAAATGTCGATTTTGATTATTTTTTGATTAATTGCCTAGCCCTACTGAATACCCAAAAGAAGATAAGAGCTCTGCCTTCTTTGCTTCTCATGCTGAGCCTGTTTTGTAGTTGACTGTTACCATGCTCATGATTTTAATGTGTGCTTGTGTTTCCCGCTGTTTTTGGAAGGACATCCAGACATTTATTGAGCAAGAATAGCATGACATTAGTAAAACTGGTTAACCATCCCCTAACTGTGCCAAATGTGCAATGTGAGGAGTCATTACAAAAGGAGCTCCATGTGAAAATTACATCGCTGTAGCAGGCCATAAAAAAAGAAATCAAAACTAATCAAAAATGTCACTGTGTTGGACCCTGCCAGATATCTCATATGAAGATGGTGCCTCCTGCCTTGAAATGATGGCTGGTCTCAGTGAAGAAACGGAGGAAGAAGAGGTAAAGGAGAATGGTGCTGGGATCAGGATGAGGGATATGCTCCGTGCCGTTTCTCTGTTTCCCTGGTTTGCTTTTTCGAGTCTGTTAATCCCCTGGCAAACTCTGATGAGACTGCAACTCCCCAGGAGTGCTAACAGCACATCAATAATACATCCAGTCCAGCTGCATCCACTAAACACTGCACACACACACACACACACACACAGACACAAACATGCATCCCACACATACATACACCCTCTCCATTCTCCCTCTCAGGCGTGGCTTGACTCCTCGCTGTCACTGTCATAAAAGCCCTGCATTATTTATTCATGGAATGACCGAAAATATGAGCTAAAACTGTCCAGGAAAGAGGTGACACCTGAAGCGTTTTCTAAAGGCTGCTCTATCATTCAAGAACAGGCCGATTGCTCAGGCTGAAAGGAAGGTGACAAGAGTTATCCTGGCTTCAGTGTTGCTACAAAGTGCTTCTGTGTTTACACATGGATTGTATTTTTAAGAGTGGATTTCTGAGGTGCTACTAAGTGCAAAGAAAAGTGTTAACTGCGGCAATGCTGTAAAATGGCATCAAAGATTTATTTTTCTCTGTGCAGGCTTTGTTTATCACAGAAGCCCTAGAGGAGGACAAATTCATACATCTTATTTCACTGTTTTGCCCTGGTAACAAGCAATTTCTGGTTTATCGTCTGAAATCGGTTTGCCTGTTTCAAGATATCAATACTGGTTATGATAATGACTTAATTTGTTTAGAACCTCGGGATTGAACTGAAATTAACTTATCATGAGAAACACTGTTTTGCCGGCATGATAAGTTAATAAGGGAGATCTTCAGAGAGAAGCAGAAATTGACTTGTTATCTTGGGAGAAGAGGTAAATGGTCTGAAAAAAGGAGCACACATTTAATAAAAACACTTAGGGTGCTCAACCTTAAAGGACTTGCATATGCTTTCAAGGACATCTTCAGTGCTCTTGTTAACTTCTACCCAGCATGTGTTACTGAAGGATACCACTAGAGAGCACACCAGAGAGCTCAGGCTGTATAAAACTACCTGTAGTGTGAGATGTGAATTACAAATACGGCAACTATTGTGGTAATGCAGTGATTTTAACTGAAAAAAAATCAACTTCAGAATCAATAGTTATACCTGACAGCCAGAATGTTAGGGCTTCATATATACAGTGCTGACTTTTTGCTTACTTTACTAATAAATGTGCTGCACCTATTAGAAATGGCAAGAGTTCCTCTAAAGTGTCTTTGTTCAGTATTGTAAAGCACACCACGTATTAATCAAATGCATTTAACTGTTTGGCAGACGTGTTTTTCTCTGCGCAGTGTCAACGACATGTAACCATGGATACATGTAGACTTGGTTACATCTATATCAGACATAAATATGCTATCATATTTTAAAGAAACAGATCAGTTTTGGTAAATGAGAAATTCTGCACTTAAACAAATCAGTTAGCTTCTGTATTTGGGAGAAACAAAATCTTAAAAAAAAATCTTCATGATGGAATATTTCAAACCAATAAAAATCCAATAATCCAGTCAAATATATTTTGCATCATACTTGCAAAACATTTTTCTCAGTATCCCTGTCATACTTCATTAATAAAAAGACCTTCATGCCGTTTGTACACAGCTGGATGTTACAAAACATCAGGCCGCTGGTTTTGTGAAAGTGAGATCTCCCTGCTTTCCTCTGTGACCTCTTCTGCATGCATGTATATTCGTGCCTGTGTTTTTAATGTTAATGATGTTAGCATGTGGCTGCTTTGCCATACAGATCACTTAAAAAACATCTCATGTGCTGTCCATTTTATAGAATATGGTAGAATGAAAAGGTAGAATTTATGTCCCTCTCAGGCCTTTGGAGTAAAAACCATTGGTTCAGTTTCTGTGTGACTCAGAGAAGAAAAGACTTCTTCAGCAAAATGTGTTGAATCAAAAACACCTGGTATACTCGCTTTATGTCCGTTTTGTCTTTATTAACAGTTCCAGTTAATGAAAACGATGCATATTTATTTGAATGCCTTTGCTTTAAACTGGGTGCTTCTCATCCCTTTATGCATGCTGTTTTTTTGCATGCATTCTTTAACCTGTCCTTAGCCTTATTAAAATGTGCATTTGTGGATGTAATATGACAGAAGGCAAAGCTGTGAATGCAAAGTTGTCTATTTACTATTCCAGTCTTCCAGAGGTCAGAAAAAAATTAAAAAAACAATCACAGAAGAGCAATGGCAACCATCCAGAATAAGTAGCTCATTATTTTCTGTGCATCTTTATTTTTGTCTATTTCCGAAGTTTTTTAATCTTTTGAGACCTTAGTCAAGGCCAAAGCAGAAATCGCTGATTTTACTCACATACATTAATTGGGTCTAATCCTAACAGTCCCCATCTGGTCAGCTTCTGTGTTTGTGAAAAGAACCCAAGGTTGAAACTTAACAACAAGGACATTAGATGGAAGATAGGAATTTAATACAGTTAAAGGCAAAAACAATATACTGCACACACCAAAAGATTAGACTGTAATGCAGAGTATTTTTTTTTGAAAGAGCCAGTGATGCAAAAGTAATATAATGAGTCTTTTCAAGAACAAAGCATTTTGCAAAAATTAACAAAAGATACAATCACTCAATATGAATGTTCACCATATCTATCTATCTATCTATCTATCTATCTATCTATCTATCTATCTATCTATCTATCTATCTATCTATCTATCTATCTATCTATCTATCTATCTATCTATCAAGTTATCTACCTATCTCAAAGGTCAAAGATTTAGGTCATAGAGCCTAACCCTAACCCCCAGATTCCACATAAGCGAAAGCTCCACGGTCTTGAATTGTACTGCGAATCACTTTGCTCCGACTCTAGTCTATCAGAGCAATTCCACTGCCAGCTCTGGCGCGGCAGCGACGTCTCCCTAAAGCGACAGTGCGTGCCGCGGTGCTCGAGATAAGCTCGCAGGTCTATTTTCAGTGTAGCCGCTTCTAAACCTCATAAATTCACTGTCGTTCAGAAAGCACCAGAAAGGGAAGTCAGACCTGTGGAGTATCTGGTACTTTCAAAATAAGACACAATGCACAGACTCCCGAACATAAGTTTCCTCATAAGGTTGTCATTACTTCACAACCGGAGGCACGAGCATCAGGTTAACAGCTGTTCAGGGTCCCAGAGGCAACATGATACCATGGATGACTAAAAGTTAATTGTGGAGGTTCAGAAATATATAACATTGTACATGACACCAAACATCCTTTCTACAAGGATATAGGCAGATAGAAGTGATATAAATCAAGGAGCTATGCGGTTGGGACCAGCAAAGTGACCTTAGAGAAGTGAAGTGAGGTGTTGTTTATTTCTTTTCTCAGTTTACATGTTTTGCTACCGTGTGATGTCACAATTAACACAAGAGCTAGTAGATTTAAAGAGCAATTCTGAGTAGTCTTTACTAAGTCAAGAGTATTCTAAAGTAAGTTATAAAGTACACTCTACTTGATTGTTCTAGTTGCTTAAACTCATTTGTAAGTGTACTCTACAAAGGAAGTGCTAGATAGTACAACTTAAAATATCTAGTTCTCTTTACTTGTTTCTTTAAGTGCAATCAGTTTGCATGCTTTTATTAAGTAATGATAACTAATTGGACTCTCCAGGGATCTTGTCCCTCCCACAGCAGCGGAGCGCTTCCAGTGGGTTTTGTCATCTGTCTTTGGTCGGAGCAAGATGCATTCGTTCTATGTGGAATTTGGGGGTTGTGTTAAGCTGTGGCATGTGTAGGCATTTTTTTTGATATCACAGTAGTGCTTTGAGGAATTTTCTTCATCTTTGAACAAATGTCCATCGTGGTACAGGAGTAAAATGATCACAGTTCATGTTCAAAGCTCAAAAAGTCAACTTCATAGAACCACGAGGTCTTTCCTTGCTTTTAAAAGTAATCTCATGACTGTAATATCACAAGAACAATACAAGTTATTCCCCTTTAACTCTGCATAGATGTCTAATCTGACTCGTGGAAGGAAATATTACATTTCAAAGTTTTAAGTTAAGTTTAAGGTTAAAGGTCAAGGTAACACAGCACCATTTGCTTGTGAATGTAATATCTTAGTAAAATTTCAAGAGATTTTCATCAAATTTTACACACAAGTCCACTTAATGAAAGGATGTAGCATTTAGATTTTAAAGGTTATTTGATTAATTTCAAGGTCATGGATTCTAAAGGCCAATTCTTGCTTATAGCATGCAAGATTTCATGGACACTTGAGGGATTAATCAAGCTCTGTACAGATGCCCACTATTACTTAAGAATGAGATAAAATTTTGAAAGTAATGGGTCAAAAGTCAAGGTTGTGGACTTTTATGTTAATCAAATTTTCTTGTGAATGCCAACTTGTGTTCCACTAAATTTTGGTGGCCATAGGTCAAAGTCATCCAGTTCCATGTTTTTTTTCCGTTAAGTATTCCTGTTTAACTTTGCACATATGCATTATTGCACTAAAAGATGACTTGACTAGATAGTAAAGGTCATAGTTTAAAGGTTAACTGGCTTCATGGTCACTGTCTGCCTGTGATTATGCCTGTGAACTTAAAATCTCAAAACTTCTTGCAGGATTTTCTTGAAATCCAGATGTCCCCTTTGACTAAAGGACAACATGGTAGGAGATTGGAGGGAAATGAAGTCAAATGTCCTTGGGCCTCACAGTTACATTTTTGGGAGGTCTAATGTCAGAGACCAATTGACCCACCTCTGCCTTTCACTCTCTGACAATAATACCTTGCAGAGGCATTAAACCGCCATGCCATTGATCCAGGCTTATTTAAAGAAAACAGAATCTTTGAGGCATAAATATCTGAATAATTTCTCCAGCCTTTGATTGATGACTTTCATCAAATCAGTGCATTGATTGATGGAGCTGTCAAAGGTTTTGTAATTTATTAAAACTTTCAAGTTCACACAGTTGATTGGTTTCAGTATTAAGTAAAACTTTGTAGAAGTTTAAATTGATTATGAATTTGTATACAAACTGATTGGTGTTGCGAAGTATTCCACTTAATACCTTTCCTACTTTCAACAAAGGATAAAAGCAACTCACTGATTGCGTATTATCATTAAAATGATTCAAACAGTTCTTGAAACAACTTTAAAGAAGATGTTTGAATATTAGCATATGGCACATTGTTGATGTGCTGTTATGGATGCTGCCAAACTTAGCATACCATCTCAAACAAACATAAGCAAGACCGACTCACACGGAAAGAGGCAGCATACAGACGGGATTTGAGGCGGTCTGACCAATGGTGACTCAAGCTCCTGAACAGGAAGAGCGTCACTCCAAGGGTAGCCACCTTCTCTTTTCTGCAGTCATTGCCAGTGTGTGGACTGTCTCTGCAGCACTACATATTTTCAATTTGAATGTATATTTACAGCTTGAATACAAATTTTCACCCCTAAGAAAGAATGGATATTTGAATACTGAGTATAAAGTGACAGCCCTACTTGGACCTGTGTAGTACTTGTGTAGTTCTTTTCATGATTCTATCGGATTTACTGTGTGAAAAAGGTCAGCATCAACAATATTAGCAGCGCCAACAACATCATACTCGTAGTAATCCTGATTTTCAGTGCCATGATGCATTAACATATGTATATCAATATGATGCTAGTTTCTCCACCCTTACTTGAAATCCCACAGCCACAGACACTGCACAGGGAGCTGTTGGAGTCTTCTTGTGGCACATCAATCCACATTCTCACAGAAAATAAACAAAAATCAATTAATTTTCCTAAATAATTGGAGCACTGCATTTTCTAGTTAAAACAGAATGTGGACCTGAAAAATGAACTCTGTCTCTTGTCAACTTGACCACTCTGTGCTGTGGCATGTTAGGGGACTGATTGTCTGTCCAGAGTTCCATGGCTTGTCAACACCATTCTCTGCTTTCTTTTTCATTCTGTCTCACCTTTACACTCTTATTTTCCTCAGACAACAATTGCAACCAGATTGCTTTTTGGTGCTCGTCTAATTGGGATGACATGGCTCATCAACAGCTCGGCTGAAGCACCCATGTCTGTTTGATCCGAGCAGGAGAAAAAAAAGCCTGAGAACAAACAAGAGAGATAATCTTTACTAATTCCACGGGCTTATTGCTTGTGAAAAAGGACAAATGGGTGTTATTGGCTCTTTTGTCTTTGAAGGATGGTCACAAAACTCACACAACAAATCATGATGGGTGTTTAAAATTGTTTTGTGTCTTTCAGGATCTGGAAGAAATCCAACATATTTTGCTCTACATGGTGCTACAAAATAACATAAAAGATACTGTTTTTTTTTTTTTTTTTTTACGTAAAGCTTATTTCCAATCCAGTCTTGTCAGTGCAATGCCAAATTGCCAGAGTTTTGTAACCAGAAGCAGCTGATTTCATCAGCAATATGATAGTCCTCCTTTCAAACAAATACACTGTCACACAAAAAAATGTGTGACCCCCTCTCCCCGTAACATGAGACCAACATATCATGTAAAATTATACATATAAGAAACATAATGGCAATATATCTAAGAAAGAAAGTCAAGTCAAGTTTATTTATAAAGCACCTTTATACAGCACTCAATCAAAATGCTGTACACGGGATACATAAAAAGAAGTAAATAAATTAACAGATTACAATGAAAACAATGAAATTAAAACAGTAAAAGTAGAAAAAACTACAGTGCTTGAGATTTGCGTGTGCTAATTTATGAAACACCAGGGAGAAGAGGTGGGTCTTTAGGGAAGATTGAAAATTCTCTAGGGTCTGGGAGGGTCTCTTGTAGACAGGGAGACAGTTCCCGAGTGTAAGGGCGACCGCTGCGTAGGCTCTGTCCCCTCGAGACTTCAGTCTAGTTTTGGGGACCTCCAGCAGCAGCTGGTCAGAGGACCTTAAGGCTCTGGTTGGCGAGTGGCAGGAGCTCAGACTGATACAGAGGAGCAAGAAAATTGAGGGCTTTAAAAACAATTAAAAGAAGTTTAAAATCAATGCAAAAGTGGACTGGGAGCCAGTGACAGGATGCTAAAGCTGGTGTGATGTGGTTGCACTTTTTCCTGCCAGAGTGGAGTCAAGCCCCAGCCTTCTGGATGAGCTGAAGAAACACTAACTTAAGCTCCAGGAACAGTGAACAATTATCACAGCTTTTTGAGACTCACCACCATAAATCAGCAATATTGTTATAACAAAATATTAAATTGGCTCATAAGCCAGGTTTCAAAAAGGTGTTTAAGCTATTTGTTATTAAAAAAAAACAAACATAACAAAACAACCAAAAGAAAACAGAGTAGCAGTGCATAACCATCACTTATTTTGCAAAATCTACACAATGATGTTTTCACTCAGTATTTCTGAATTTACACCAGCAAAGGACTAAAATAAGAAATGCCCAGAGAGCACAAACCTCTGTCAAGACATTTTCAACACTGTATGGCAATTTATTGTCATAACTCTGGAAAAGTGCCCTATTTTGCTCTGTTAACAAATCCCCCCAAAAAACTGAAGATACTGGATCCACACCCAGATTTGATCACCACCAACATCCATTCACTTTTTTCTTATGCCATGACCAACTTCTCTTAAAAAAATCATCAAAATCCACTGGAAACTTATTTAGTTATTAAGAAAGATGTGGAATATCAATCTTTAAAAACATCCTGGATTCAAACCTGTGTATGGATCACCACCAAACACAAAGCACTTCTTCTGTGTATCATGACCAAAATTCCCTAAAAAATTCATGACAATCCATTCACAACTTTTCAAGTTATCTTTTTAACAGTCTGACAATCTAGAAGTGTTCCAAGTGGTGTTCCAAGTGCACACATCTCTGCCGGGGCATTGTCAATATTGTTGGGCAAGTTATTGTGAAAAATGTGGATAACTGCCTTATTTTGCAATGTTAACAAATCCTTTGAAAAAAATCCTGGATCCACATATAAATTCTAATCACCACCAAAATCCAATCACTTCTTCCTTGTGTCATGACCATCATTCCCTAAAAAAACCATGCTGAGAAACTAACAAATGCTAGCAAAGGCATTACCTCCAAAGTGGAAGTAATGGGACAGCTGCTTCATAGATTTTAAATAACTTTAAATAATTTTGATGAAGGCATAATTTTAATACAAAGTCCACCAAAGTCCACCACCAAGTTCTACTTGTATTTTTTTTAGTTAAAAAAAAACATATCAAAAGTATTTTTCTGCCTTAAATGAATCTCCTCGTTTATAAAGATTCTGGTCTTCTTTTGAAAACTCTCTTCAACTTTTGTTTAAAAAATCAATCCAGAAAACAAAATCAATATAAATCCACTTTATTGTCCTCTTGAGTAGCACTTACATGAATTTTGGCTCAGAGAGAAAGCTTTAAGCTCAGTTCGACTCACTCAAACTTGGATCTCATGCATTCTTCAGTGAGTGGAAATTTAATGAAAACTCACACCTGGCCTCTGCAAGATAAAAAGTATGAGACAGTTCAATCAGACAAACCCAATTTGAGTGAACAATTATTAATTTTACTAATTTGGATCAATGAAAATATGCAATATCTATATACAAGCATATTTGGCACTTGGAGGGGTACTTGGGCTGATTTTGAGAGAAGAAACCCCCATTGGAGTCTCGACACTGGTGGTGGTGGTGAGGGATATGGGATAAGATTAGGAGTAGACTTCTGTGCAGTTCTCAGGAACCTTGATGTGATGGACTGAGGTGTTGATGAGGTCTGTAGGATGAGGTGGGGGCCAAACTCAAGGAGTTTGGACACTGATGAGACAACTGGAGGTACCTGTGGTGGAGGAGGGTTGCTCCTGCTGTTTTTGTTTTAAACCCAACCAAAAGTAAAACAGAACTGAGGACGAGGACGACTGGGAACACTGCAACATTGACCAGAGCTTTCCTCGCCAAAGGCCCAGTAGAACAATGTTTTCCTGCTTCTTTTATTTTCCTCATGAAAACCAGTCCCTTCTCTCTCGGGTCCTTCTCCTCTCTTTGATTCACACTTCTGGTTAGGGTTAGCTAGTTTTTTATTTGATTTCCTTTTTTGACCTGGAGGCTAATCCGTAGGACATGTCAAGTCAGAGAAAACACTTTGTGCAAATTTGGACAGGAATCCTTAAAAAGTTCTGGAGATATCATCATATCATCCCAAACAAAGGATGATCATAATGCACAAAGGTGTTTGACTGTGCTTTGAAGCAAATTCCTGAAACAATTTTTGGAGATATTACTTTCATAAGCAGGCTATAAACCTGATGTCTGACGACCTTTGACCTATGACCTCCAAACTCAAGCATTGTAATCTTTTGGTTTAAGGCATAACTGTTCATGCAAAGCTTGACATGCGTCCCTTAAATCTTTTCAAAAGTGTTACATAGACAAGCAAATGAAAAGTAAGAGACTTTTATTACTCTTGTGTCAGTAAAAAAAAGTGCTCCATGATTTTATTCTTCGTCTCATGAATTTGAGAAGTTGTGGAAGAGCAGACACTAATTCAGAATTTCATGAAATTCATGTTCACGAGCTTAGGGGAAATATGATGCTCAATGACCCTGGCCTTTTTTACGTTGTTTTAATTGGGACGTTTATTTGGACGGGACACTGCATTAATAATGAACATACAATATTATGGGATTTCACACAAGATTGCAGTTAATATGCTAGATTTATCACAGTGATAATTTCCATCCATAGTACCAAACATAAAAGAAAAACATAAAACCACAGACATATATAAAAAACAGTAAAACACTATAGTACCACTAACAACAAGAAATACAATTTCAATAAAACATAACTATTTATTTAGCCTTTATTTAACAAAGAAAATAAAACTCTCCAAGATTAAAAATCTCTTTTAAAAGAATATTCCGGCCAAGATGTGCTGCAGCACAGTTAACTATAGTACACACAGCAAAAAGCCATACAAACAAAAAAAAGTCCAACAAGTGAAGTGCAATTAAAGACAATACATACTGTGATATTTTGCAGCCAGATGCCTCTACTTCCAAATAATTTAACATCCTCTTTAAAGTGTCAAATGAAACCAGCTCATTTAGTTTCATCTCTTTCTGCAGCACATCCCAAGCAAAGGGTGCAGCAAATTTAAATGTCTTTGTCCCGAGCTCAGTTCTGACCTCAGGAACAAACGAGATGAGATCCTGGGACCAATGATTATGGGTGCTGTACTCTTCTAACTGATGAGGGTAAGAGGGTGACCTATGACAGCTAAAATTTCATTGGTTTATCTTTTTACCAGGCAGCAACCTCCAGAGCTGAAAAAGGAGGCCAATATGGAAGTGCCAAAAGCTGTAGTTCCTCAAGTGTCCACTTGAGGCTGGCTGCAAGAACCCAGGAAGTGTTATGACTGTGGCAGGAAAAAGACAGTTTTTATGGCCTAAATAGACATCTGTACAGCCTGATCCAAAAGAAACACTTTGGTCTAAATATATAATACATCTATGTGCTCTCACTGTACAATGAATGTTTTATCTTACTGAGGATTTATGGTTTTAGAAGTAGGGACAAGGTTTCGTCCAGTTATTTTTGCAGTCTATGCCTTTAACCTCAGTGAACATTTGCTCAAAATCTGAAGACAACTTTTTCTGAGAAAGTATCCAAGCCGACTTGAGTACGTATAGTATGTAAGGACAAACAGACAACCTGAGAATTTTGTTTAGCTTTGTTTAGTTTATTAGGATCCCCACAAGCTGCAGCTTTACTGGAGCTATTCTTTCCGAGTTCTACAACAGCTAAGGCTTCTGTTGCTTACGCAAAAGCAGAGGGGTGTGATTGATCAATTTTACTGTCTTTTAAAATCATTCTCTCATTGTATTTTTCTTACTAGAGGTCTGTCATGACTTTCCAGAAGGCCAACCTGTCACGGAGCTTAAAGTAAGGTTTTCTGCCCAGCAACAACAAATAAAGAGTACTTTGATAGGACAAAACCTGTCTTCTTTCATTTTACCTTTCATAAGACAATAAAAAACCAAAAATGTGTGTTTAAATAATTCAATTTTTTTAATGTCATGAAAATTACATAATAATAAAATATAAAACTGAATCTTATTTTTCATAAGACTTGGATCATCTCTGAGGGCTCAGATGAGTTCCCCACTACATTACTGACATATTAAATGTACCCAAGCATGTTCATAAGAGAAAGTTTTGTATTACTGCACAGGTGCCATTTTAAGCCGTGAGTTTTTTGGATAGCCACGAAGAAGCTCGTCATCACAATCGAATAACATTCCTAAAATAAATAATCAAAATTTAAGGTCATAAAAAAAATCCATGGAGGCACATGTGAAGGGATTTTACATCCAACTGGCAGTTTTGTGTATTAGTAATAAAACCGTGCAGCTTTCCTGAGGAAAAAAACTCTCTGCCTGAGATGCATTGCCTCACGGGAAACAGATGATAAAACAGGGCTGTGTGGAAACTCAGAGAAAGGATGGTGAGATGCATATGACTCCCAGGTACAGCAAACACTCAGAGGTAATCAATATCTGCCCTATTGCTTTGACAGGAAGAGGAAGGAAGGTAGAGAGGAAGGAGGGAGAAAGGTGGAGGTGGAACCATTGCCAGAGACAAAGAAAGAAGTCCTCTGAGATCGGTTCATGGAGGCACCTCAGCTGTTTTTTCCAGCTTCTCTTCAAACAGAGCCCTGAAACACTCATGGAGTAACTGCAAAGGTTATTGAAAACCCAGCGGTACCTGGGTGCTGGATCTGTTTTTAGTGTATGGCCCAAAGGTTAGATTAGACAGATTTTTCTGTTCGGTGTCAGGAAAATAGAGGCACCACCAACACATTGCTTCTGTAAAACTGACTGACAAAACCCACATTATAAAACAGCAAATACAAACAGGGGAAGAAAATCACCCCAGGATCTGTGACCTTCAATGAAAACAAGTCAAACTCCTTGAAAAATATGTCACAATACCTGGTGAGGTATAGAAATAGACTGGTACTATTAATGTCTTGGCTATAACCATAATTGTAATTGCAGGATCAGTCATCAATTACCATGGAGCCACACACGGTAGCAGCTGGCGCACCTAAAAAATCTCACCGAAATTATAGCTTTGGTAAACAATGAAATGATATTATTCAAAATTTAGGCTTGAAGTGTAAATATTACATTTGTTTATTTTGAATGTAATCTGAAAGTCCAATATCACAATCCTCTTCATTGAGTTTACAATTTCCCCCAGATGACCAAAATAGTTGAAAAACAAAAAGCTGTCAAACCTTGTACAAAACCCAAAACCAGTGAAGTTGGCACGTTGTGTTAATCGTAAATAAAAACAGAATACAATGATTTGCCAATCCTTTTCAACTTATACTCACTTGAATACACTGCAAAGACAAGATATTTAATGTTCGAACTGAGAAAATTTATTTTCTTTTGCAAATAATCATCAACTTAGAATTTAATGGCAGCAACACATTGCAAAAAAGTTGGCACAGGGGCATTTTTACCACTGTGTTACATCGCCTTTCCTTTTAACAACACTCAGTAAACGTTTGGGAACTGAGGAGACCAATTTTTGAAGCTTTCGGGTGGAATTCTTTCCCATTCTTGCTTGATGTACAGCTTAAGTTGTTCAACAGTCCGGGGTCTCCGTTGTTGTATTTTACGCTTCATAATGCGCCACACATTTTCAATGGGGGACAGGTCTGGACTACAGGCAGGCCAGTCTAGTACCTGCACTCTTTTACTACGAAGCCATGCTGTTTTAACACGTGCAGAATGTGGCTTGGCATTGTCTTGCTGAAATAAGCAGGGGCGTCCATGAAAAAGACGTTGCTTGGATGGCAACATATGTTGCTCCAAAACCTGTATGTACCTTTCAGCATTAATGGTGCCTTCACAGATGTGTAAGTTACCCATGCCTTGGGCACTAATACACCCCCATACCATCACAGATGCTGGCTTTTGAACTTTGCGCCTATAACAGTCCGGCTGGTTCTTTTCCTCTTTGGTCCGGAGGACACGACGACCACACTTTCTTTCCAAAAACAATTTGAAATGTGGACTCGTCAGACCACAGAACACTTTTCCACTTTGCATCAGTCCATCTTAGATGAGCTCGGGCCCAGCGAAGTCGGCAGCGTTTCTGGGTGTTGTTGATAAATGGCTTTCGCTTTGCATAGTAGAGTTTTAACTTGCACTTACAGATGTAGCGACGAACTGTAGTTACTGACAGTGGTTTTCTGAAGTGTTCCTGAGCCCATGTGGTGATATCCTTTACACAGTGATGCCGGTTTTTGATGCAGTACCGCCTGAGGGATCAAAGGTCACCGGCATTCAATGTTGGTTTTCAGCCTTGTCGCTTACGTGCAGTAATTTCTCCAGATTCTCTGAACCTTTTGATGATATTATGGACAGTAGATGATGAAATCCCTAAATTCCTTGCAATAGCTCGTTGAGAAATGTTGTTCTTAAACTGTTCGACAATTTGCTCACGCATTTGTTGACAAAGTGGTGACCCTCACCCCATCCTTGTTTGTGAATGACTGACCATTTCAGGGAAGCTGCTTTTATACCCAATCATGGCACCCACCTGTTCTCAATTAGCCTGTTCACCTGTGGGATGTTCCAAATAAGTGTTCGATGAGCCTTCCTCTACTTTCTCAGTCAACTTTCTTTTTTTTTTGCCTGCGCATTACATCTACGTTGGCTAACTTTTAAAATCTGTCTACAATTAGTCAGGGGGCTGTCAGGAAACGTCATACTCCACCAGCACAATGCTTCTCTCCACTTAAGCTATGTCAACCTACATTGAAAGAGCAAAATTGATCCCAGGCACATGATTTTGATGATTTCCCATCATTGATCAGGTCAAAGCAGGTTTGGTAGCACATGCCAGGCCGGCACTTCACAGTTTATCATTCTTGCTGACTCATCTGCACCACCAGCAAAGTTCACCCTACCACAATTGTAGATGGTCATTTGCAATGAAGTTTAAGGGCGCTGGGTTGCAAACCCGACACCCTGAGGCTCCAGGGGCAAGAGACACCAACCCCCTCAGCTGCTTTGCCAAGTGCTGTAATCAGTGGCAGTTCCCCAAGAAGTCAGCTTGCATCTCCACACCTCCCAAACCATCTTCCAAGTATGTTTTTGGGATTATATTTGGACTTGAACCAGCCACCCTTCAGTCCCCAGCCCAAACCCTTACGGGCTGAGCTACACTGTCGCATCACTGATCAATGTAATGACTGTCATGTGTAAATGGGCCTTCAGATGGCTTAGATGAGAGTATACGTTGGAATTTTGATGTACTAGTTTCTGTTATCTTTGGAAAAATGCAATTTTCTTCTCATGGAAAGGCAAAATGCTTTTGTAAATGTCAGCATAGAATAATTCCTTTGAATAATCCTCTGACAAAACATGCATATCTGCGCTAACGGAATCAATGATGATTTTATTGTTTTTGTTTTTCAGCTTTTGTTTTTTTCTGCTTTAAAAATATGACAGTTGTTCAAACTGCTTCTGATATTTTCTTTTTATGAGGCCCCCTCTATGACAAAATGACAACCCACCAAATATTAGGAGAATATGCAATCCGTCTAATATTTGGTGGTTTGCCATTTGGTCGTAGCTCACCCTCATTCTTTGATAAAAGCATGTTCCTTGATCTTGCTCTTGACACAAATTGTAAATCATGCTAAGTCTATAATAGCCAGTGGTAGAAAATGTGCTTGAAGACACTACTTTGTGCAGGAAACACTACCGGTGAGTCACACCTTTTCCAGTAACTAAGTCTAGTAAATCCAGTGAGGACTTAATGACGCACTGTAGTAGGACAGTGGAGCGGCTCCTCTCTGGGTGCTGCCGTCTCCTGCCCAACTTCAAAGTCTGCTTTGAAGTCCCTTAGGTGGAGATCTGGGCGTTCTCAGGGAGATATCTATCCTCTCCTGCTCTCTTTTGTTAGCTAAAGCACACCGATGAAAACAGGGTTGAGCTGAGAGAATGCCAAGAGAAGATCAAAGCGTGAGGGGCAGCGGCGCCATGCAGTTAACTGCTCTGCCAGTCTTTGAGAGAATGGATAATAAGAGAGGAGCTCTGTCGTTCTGCAGGCATCAAGGATAAGATTCCAAAACACCACGTGGAGTTAGAGCTTCCTTTAACCTGTTTTACACATAGCTGTTCATCTGAATGATAAAAGATGACTAAGACATGTACTCTTACATATTGCACAATTTCAAATAAATAAATAAAATAAAAGCACATGAATTTGTAGTTGCATTACTCCACAGGCACATAAAATTCAGCTTCATGTTGGCTTTCATATTATGTTGTCAGTGAGGCATCTGCATCCAAATGCCCCCCAAATGGCCCAATAGAAGTGTTAGCCCATGAATTAACATACACAAATTACCCCGGTAGAGTATTACAGGTGCTGTTGTGCATGAATATTTATTATGGGGGAAGGGGACAAATCACATCTTGTTTTCTCTGTGAGGCATTGAGAAATAAATAAATGTGAAGTGCAAGAAAATTGATAAAAATATATACATATAATTTAGCATATCAATTGTTACAATGGAATACAGATGTTTTCTTACCTAGTTTGGTAAATTTACTCTTTTCGTTTGTTTCCACTTGACTATTAAAACCGACCAAGAAAACTGAGAATAACAATGGACCTATTTATATGCTTTACAGTGTCCATTAATATGCTCAACATAACTATTGTCACACATTATGCAGTGATTTGACATTATCAATCCTTGGGACATGTTGCACTAAAAACATGATAGATAAATTAACACTTTCAGAGTTATTATGAACACTTTTTATGTGTCTATATGGGTCCACACCACAAAGTGTTGTTTGCACTCTTTTTTGAAGGGTTGGTACTTCTCATCATTGGCTCTTCTTGGAGTTAAAAAGTAAAACACATTTAACAGTGTGACTCTTGATCAGCACTTCTATTTTATGTTAGGAATGCACTCTCTCAGAGTATATTTATAAGTACTAAAGTGTTAACTCTGTGTTAACCCTGCAAAATTGTAATCATTGCTTTATTTATTTACTTTAAATTAATTGAGGAAATTAGCTGAAACAACCATGATACCATGTTTGGTTAGAGCACAAATATATTAAAAAAAGAACAGTTTTGTACTGCAGATTTCAGGACGTGGGCTTGTGGCGTCTCTCGGTACTTGTCCAATTATGGAGGACATCAGGACAGTTGACTCTTCAAGTGTCAGGTTCCAAGTTCAGAGTAAAAAGTTCAACGTAAAATATCATGCAGTGACACATACAGATTTGATTTACTGAAACATCATGTTTACACTTGCTTTTGGCACAAACTCTTTTTCAATTGAGAATACATTTTCAGGGAAATTGATTCCATCCAGGGTTTAATCACCTCTGAACTTGCTGAAAGTTTTACAGCACCAAAATTTTAATTATTCTCCACTTGCTGTGTATGGATATATTAACACATTCTCATTGAGGTCCATCAACTCTGTGTCGACATTTTAAAAGCAACTCAAAACTTAAACTCAAAAGTTTGATCTCTTGTTTCAGTACAGCCATGCTTTTTAATAACGTTTTATCATACTTTTTGTGTTGTTTTTATTATCATATAACTATTTCTACCATTCTAAAGTCTAATTTGTCTGATATAAGGCTGGAGTTGTGCTTGCTGTTAACTATGCGTCCCTGGTGTCCATGCAGTGTGTTGGTTGTGCATGTTGTCTAGAATTGACCTGACCTGTCCAAACCTAAGGATCAGTGTAGAGGCAGAGGAGCTTTGATAGTGTATGTAGAGTGTGGAGGAGTTTTATGATCTCAGAACACTTCTAGTTCTGCATTTTGTCCCTGTGCGGCACTTTGTGACTCATGTCTGTGAAAAGCACTATATTAATAAACTATACTTGCTTACTTTACTTTGGAAATGAAGGCTGACACCATAACTGGTTTGATTCATGCTACTCAGAAACCACACAGTTGTACAACCAATTCAACCATCCTCTTTGTGCTCTGTTCTCCTCTTTGTGATCAGATTGTGCGCCAGGTAGCTGGCAAAAATAAAGTGGACACGTGTCACGTTCAATGTTTTTCTTAAATTTGCATAGGCACTGTAAGGTCATTTTTATTCAGAAGTTGCTTGTGCTGACTTTCTGCCTTGTCAGAGTCTGTGGTGACTTTAGATACAACAGAAACTTTAGCCTCAGGCTGTGGAGACTGTTTCAAAGTAGGCAGTGGGATGATTGACAGGTGATTGAGGGTGAACCTGATCAACTGAGGAGGAGGAGGGCAGCGCTAATAATACATGCTGCATATTGTAGGAGCTGTCTGAAATGAAAGATGCTGCTGTTCCCAGACATATAGTAAGCCAGTAAGTGAGTGTCTAGATGAAAAACCTGTTATTACAGTGTTAACTGTTGTGTTATTTCCCAAATCAGAGCCTCTGCATCTTTGTTTAAACAAATATAACATAAAGCTAATAAACCTCTCTATCAGTGAGATCATAATAGGTTAGCAATTCAGCTTCATGCATCAGGTGTATTAATGTGTCCCAGTGATGGCTGAACACATCCATTTGGCTGAAGCAAATAAGGTTTATGCAACAAATAAACAAGCAGTGCCAAGTCAACATGAATCCACAGGGCATGTGCTTCCAAAGCTTCTGAAAAAAATATTGCCCAATTTAAATTTAATGACTGCTTCGGCCGCTCAACGCTGCACTGTGCAACTGGGCACTGCGCCCATGTTCTAATAACAATAATGCACTGCTTTATGAAATACCCTATATGCCAGTGTGTGTCTGTGTGTGTGCCCGGCCGAGAATAGTGCATTAGTAATGAGGATCTTGACTAAAAGGTTGAGTGCTCGGGAAATGTAGAAGCAAAGGGGAAAATGAAAGTGTAGAGCAACATTTTAATCATCTTTTATCATCTTTAGCAGTGTGATGGATACATGTGTGGAGAGTCACATTAGCACTCTCAGATATGGGGGAGTTCTGCAATGCTTTATTTCTCTGCTCATTTAAAGTTCAACTGGATTTCTTCCGTCATAGTCTAAATAATTACAGACAGATATAAACCAAATACAACTAACAGATGCTCAGTAAAAATATTACCTGAGTTAAGCCTGAGATTTACTGTAGTTTTGTTTGTGTTTGAGTTCATAGGTGTCATGAGCATTTTTGTAAGTGATGTCTTGCCTGTATGTGATGTGATGACTTGTGTGTTGCTAGTAGACAACCATAGAGGGAAAATGACCTCAGGCTGTGTGCAACTTACCTGTTGTGTGGGAAGTAAACTGAAAACATGGTGTTAATTCTGAGAGTAAAAGTAACAAAAAATAAACACCAATAATCGATGTCACCGTCAAATATTTGTTTGCAACTGCACATAATTTTTGCAGTATTTTCCTTTGGTAACTTACATGGTCTGGATGCTTTGTTCATCATTATTCAGTTGAATTCGGAAGCAGTCGGATGTTTATAAATGCTGTTGCTGCGGAGAATTATGGGACAGAATAATCTCCTCTCCTTTCCTAAAGGATGGTCCAGTGTATCCTATGCTAAAGGAGATGCTAAAGGAAGCGTTGAGCCACCTTTCCTAAGCATTTAGACTAAGTATTTTCCTTTGTGCACCTTCATAAGTGTCTCGGTGTAATGGTCTAATGAGTGACCTGGGCTGCGGTTAAATAGTCACCTCCTAAGCCCTTTCCTAACCACTTTTCCTTAACCCCGATGGAAAACATCATGAGGTTAAGGAAAGGAGAAAGGAGAATTCAGAAGGACTTAGGAAAGGAAAACTGCCGTGCAGAGAGAATCTGACTACACTTTCACTACGCTACGTCATCATGTGACGGCGGATGTTACTGACTTAATATGCTGTGGTGAAACTACAATTTTCCGAAGATGGACTACAGAAGGTGCATCTTAGAAGTGCTCGTGTATCATGACAATGTTGTTCCTTGCGGACAATTTGAACACTAACAATCGGGTAAAAATTACGTCTGCATAACCGATGTTGGAAGTCGGGATTTAAATCAATTTGTCCACTTATTATCAGCATGAATACCAATCAGTGCATGAAAATAAATGGTAACTGAATGAAAGAAAACTTGTTAAGCCCACAGTCTAATAGTGTATGAATTATTAATACTGAACCATGTTTAAACCATAATCAACATCAAATGTCTCATATCCTGCTCTCTTCAAAGAATCAGACTACTGGAGAGTTAAGGCATGTTTTGGTATACTTTTGACAGGATCGAACAGCAGTGGTAACTTATATGATCTGGATGCTTTGTTCATCATTATTCGGTTGTATTCAGAAGCAGTCGGATGTTTATAAATGCTGTTGCCGCGGAGAATTATGGGACAGAATAATCTCCTCTCCTTTCGTAAAGGATGGTCCGGTGTATCCTATGCTAGAGGAGATGCTAAAGGAAGCGTTGAGCCACCTTTCGTAAGCATTTAGACTATTTGAACAGCTCTTATCACAAACTACTTCCGGATCATTTCACTCAGTTAGGAACCTTCCTCAGAAAAAAGGACTATTCGACTGCAGCCCTGGTCACTTGATGACTTGTGGCTGCCTGTGTTGGTAGATGTCGCAGTTAAATCACGAGTAAAAACAAAGGGTGTGGTCCCTCTACTGCTTCATTGTGATGTGCTTTTTAAGTATCAAAAATACTAATAAGTAGTTTATATGTAAGTAAATACTGCCAGGGAAAGTAAAGTAACACAAAAACACCCACAGACAAAGTTAAGCAAGGTGTCAAATCAGAGTCACTAATTTACACGATAACTAGTTGAAATAACACAACAACCCCACTTTCATAAAAAATGTACGAAAGTGGGGAAGGCCACATCAAATCTGTCCATCAGTGGGAAATAGACTTACTAAACAGTTTAAATAACCCGGAATAGTAGTAGATTTTAAAAAAATCCATATTCTACATGCAGACAGTAACTAAACCCCTGATACAGGCCTTTGTGCTCCTCGCAAATTGCTGTTATCTAAAAGTTAAGTGTCTTTGTATGCCTGACCTGAATTTCAAGTGTAAGCCTCGCAGCCAAATTGGACTGATTTTGTGTAATTTATACAAAAAAAATGATTCTTTTTCTGTGTTTGGGTCCATCTCGTCTAGACAGCAGCACACAGTGTGAGATAACAGTGTGAGAATGCATTATAGAGAGTGAGAGAAAAAAAAGATCCAAGCACTTGAACAAGGTATCAAAACACTCCAAAAGCATGGCCTCACATAAGTAGCCCTTTTTAAAGGTAGAGGTCTCCTCCAGCATAAAATGATTCTCTCCCTCTCTGCATCCTTCACCCAGCCTTTAAGTGTGTGATAATGAGCAGCAATCAAGGACAGATGCCTGTGTTTAGCTCAGCAATGAGTCAGGGGCAAGAAATACACCTACACACTCCGGAAAGCTGAGGTAATTTAAGAGCTTTAAAACGTAAATAATAGTATGTTACCTTGATGCAGAGAGATGTAAATTTTATTGTCTTGGGCAGCTGTTAACTTGCTCTCTTGCTTTTTGTGTGTGTGGCTTTGAAGCACTTTTATAGTAAACTGTAAGAGCCACTGTAACCACAGGGGGAGCTACTGCATAATTTAAGTGCTGGTAGGACATGGCACCGTGAAAGCCCCCTGATCTGCAGTTTTAATCCTTTAGTTAAAACTTCTGTAAGATGTTGCGATGATAACAAGCACAGTTATGTCTTATTAGGAGTATTTGATATTGCAGGAGCAAATAATGATCATCTGAGGCAGCTTGCAGAGACATGCTTTAATGAATGCTTTCATAACTATGCTTAATAAGATCCTGAGAAATTTTGCATAGAGGGGTTCAGTAAAGCAGGTTTTTGCCACAGACTGTTTGCAATGAGGTGCAGGACAGACCTTTACAGACATCTTAGCAGCCATCAGGCTGTTTTTCCCACATGACGGTGCTTTATGTGTATTTTTTTACTAACTATCGTTAATTCAACTTATTCCAATACTGTTTTTTTCAAACATTTGGACAAAAAGTTTCACACAACTTTTGTGCAAATTCAACAACTACCGTATTTTTGTTTTTATTGAAATAATGTAAAATTTGTGAAATCTGTCTTAAAACAACAAAAAAACAAAACAAAAAAAACAAACATACACACAAACAAACAAAAAATGAAGTATTTCCGAGGGCTTTTCTGTTGCATATATAAATGTCCTTATATCCAGATGCTCATCCTGTCCAAACTGCAGTTATGGGCAAGTAGGGCTGGGTAATATGACCTAAAATTTAAATCCCACATTTTCTTTTTTAACAAAACTCAGTTTCCCATCTCTATTAAATTTTTTCCCTCTCAAAGAAAAAAAATGCCACATGACAGAAATTTACACAAAGCAAACTTTCTTTAATTTTATTAAACTAGATCTCAAAACTAAACTGAATTTCCCTCTTATAATCAAGTGCTTTTTGTAATTTTATTATCAAATTGTCATTTTTTAGTTTGGATATAGGTAGGCTTGTCTACGTGGACACTGAAAGCTGTACTGTTTTCATAATCTATTAACTTGGAACACCTATATCAGTACTTAATCACACTGAAAATGAAAATGAAATACAAGCCTAAAAATATGTTTGTGTAAAATGGCAGGGCATGCATTGCCACAATTTACAAGTTGAGTAAGTGTAAGTCAAGGAAAAAAGATCTTGATTTCTAATTTTCAAATCTTCTGCAAAAAAAAAAAAAAAAATCAATTTAATTGACTTAACTCAAATATTCCCCAGCCCATGGGCAAGCTACTTTTGAAATATAGTCTGCTGTGTTACTAGTTACACATTTAAAAATCAGCTTTACTACACTAAAGTTACACCCCAGAGAAAAGTAGAAAGCCAAAAAGGTAGCTCACTACATTTTAGCATATTGTATTTTTCTTAATGATATTTAGTAATTATGAAGATAATAAAATGACAATGAGAAATGATCGTTATTTTTTGCTGTTATTGTCATAATCATTATGTATACATATTTGGACTGCTTTCTTTGTTTAATCTCTCGACTTTTATGAAATAAAAGCCTTTTTTTTAACCTTTTTTTGAAAACTGTGCAGGACTTAATGATGTCTGCTCTAGAAAACAATAATTTGAAATGAGTCTTCTTACTTATTTAGTTGAAACATTTCTGTCAACAACTGAAATGTACAAACTTCTGAACAAATAGTTTTACCAGACCTCATATATCTGTCATTCAATCTGCTGAAATATTTCTTTGTTTTTTATCCGCAAGCAGTAAAATAACCAGTCTTTATTCTTACAACAAACAATATGATCAAAATCAGCCAATAACAAGGAGTTGCTTAGCTTTCCCCAGTGGCTTGCATGGTCTACGTCCACCACAATCTGATATCTAACTTGTCCATTGTTTCCTCTTGTATTGATCACCTGACAGTCAGATGCTGAGTTTTGCAGCAGGACGAACGAAGACTGTCAGGATCTGCCTTGCCTGACCGTCTTGCATTGAAAAAGTCTAGAGTCACCAATCCAAGTGTGCGCTCACAGCTTTCCCTCGTTCTTAAAGTGTGTATTTGGCCTGAGACTGAGGGCTTTGCTGCTGTCGCTCCCCGTCTTTGCTGTTGGGAAATGTTGCTTGTTTAGACACTACCGCACCACTTGATCAATAAAATTGCTAAACTACTGAATTGTAAGTAAGATATCTGCCAGTCATGCTCTCAGAAAATCCACAAAGCCCTTCCACTTGGTCAACACTGCATGCTTCTGTTCAGGAGTTTTATACCTTGCATTCACGTAGTTGTTCCCAGATTTTTTATCTCATGTCCATCTGTAGTTCCTTGAATGCCCCTGTTCCCACTCCCACTCCTTTTTTGCACACCATTAATTTCTGTTTCCAAATCCCTCTTTGCCATACTGCTCCTGATTCTGTATCTGACGTTGCAGCCTGCATTCTCCTTTCGCACGTCTCTCCATCGTAGCCACAGGATTCATTGTCTGTCCTCAAGAACGAGTGCTGACAAAGAGGCTGATGTAGATGAGATGATGCTGAGGCTGTGTTTTTGCATTGAATGAAGGGTACGAGAGGTGGGCGTCGTGAACTGAGATCTGGAGGGCCAGCTGCCAACACATTAATCCTCTTCTCTGCTTGAGCAATGGAGCGTTTGGATAAAAAAAAAAAAAAAATGTGTGTCTGTTTGCGTGCGTGCAGTAAAAGGAGACACAGTGCTGCTGAGCCTGGCTCTACGCTGGTCTCTGCATTTGTGTTGGGAGTTGGAGGCTTACCCCCTTTCAGATGGATATAGAGGGGGCGCAGTGAAAGCAGAAAATTAATCCAGCATAGCAGAGCAGCAGAGGCACAGGAAACAAATTGTATTAGCTGTACGGCACAGCAGAGCCTCTCAACATCGTTTAACGCTCTGCAGCATCCAGACCACACAAAAATTCCCGCTCCTAACCAACAACTAACAGATTCTACAAGTAGAACTGTGATGACCTTTTAACACATGGATTCAGATTTGGTCATGGTTTGCATGTCAGTACATTATCTGAAAGCACAAAATAAAAATGCAGCTCATTTTATGTGTATAAGCATTTCTTGAACTAAAATAAGAGATGATACAGGTTTTGATGGCACTGTCATTGACAGAGCAAACAATTCAATTACATAATCATCACGATCATTTTGCATTTATTTTTGCTGGACTTTTGGTGATTTGAAAATGTCAGTAGAATTTCTAATTCTTGAGGGCAAGAATTTCTTCCCTTTGCTTTACAATGAGGAGAAGGTGGTCTAAGTTGTCAAATGTGCTTGTTTAAAAAGTTCCATCTCTGTTTTGTTTTTTCAATAAAAGATGATTGCTTATCAATTGACCCTTTGTCAATCCCTGCCCTTTACAGACGTCATCCCTTTAAGCCCTGCCCTCTTTGGTAACTCTTACAAAGTTAGAAAAGATCTGTTGTTTCTGCTCTGTACCATTTGAAATAATTAAAATGGCTAACTTTTTTACTTTTATTTCCTCCTCTAAGGAGGTTATGTTTTTGCCAGTAACTGTTAGTTAGATAGTTTGTTAGTTAGTAAACAGGAAAACTCTGATTTATTTTTTAGACATTTTCAGGGAATGTTTATCATGGCACAGGGAGGAAGTGATTCGATTTTGGTGGTGATCCAAATCAAGATGTGGCTCCAGGATTTGTTTTCCAAGGATTTCTCAACGTTGGCAGGTAGGGCAAAGAGTGTCAGAAATGGCTTGGCGAAGGTTTGTGATCTTGGAGCTTTTAGTTTGTATTTAATCAACTTGTTTCTCCTTAAAATGTGGCCTTAGTTAAAGAGGAAAGAGTCAGTGATCAGCAGTAACGATACTACAAATTTGTTGATTAATTACATTTTCCAATAGTTTTTTGGTAGCGCAGTTGTTTTCTGACTGAAAGAGCTATCCACTAGTTTAGCATGGTAGTGTCTAAACAAGCTACATGTTTCCTTCATCACAAAAGGAGAACAGCAGCAGAGCTGTCTGTCACACTCCAAAACACTTTTAAGGATGAGAAAATGACGTGAGCTGACACGCAGGTGTGCAGTTGTAGGGGACAGTGTATTTCCGCATGATGGTGGCATAGCTATCTAATCCCTCACTCTGCCAGTGTCTGAGCTGCAGCTGAACTCATGAGCCGAAGGCACCAAGGACAAGAAGAGAGGACAAGCACGCCTATGATTCATGAAATTAATTATAAAACAAACTCGTATGAAATTAACAATCACTATTGTAATCTGTAAAGATCAGCTGACAATCATTCAATCACTAACTAGAAAGCACTCGGAGAGTGCAGACCTCCGCCAAGCGCCACAGTTCCCCCTATTTGTAATTTGAACCACAAATATTAGTCCCACATTTATTTTAACTACATTTTTAGATTCCTTGACCATGAAAACATACCATTAGCAACTGGATTCATAATGATATCAATATTAGTTCAGTAGTTATTCACGAAAATCGCATTTTCCTGAATGGTGGTTTTCTTCTGGATCTAGCTCCTTAGCTTTTGAAGATACAGCAAATCCGTTGGCACCTTCCAAATTCCACAATGCCTTGGCCATTCAATGGTGTTTGTTGCGTGTTTATAGCTTCTTTTGTTCTCTTCCTATGATGAAAATTCCAAAGGTCCCCTATTTTTTCATATTCTGGATCATAGTATCCGGAATTATTCCTTTATCTGGATCAGTTTTTGATACACTGTAGAGCATGTTAGAAACTTGTCCTGTATTTTTTTCCCAAGTTCCCTGACCATTATTTGTGGAGTTATATGCAGGAATGTCAAAAATGGCCCTATCTCCCAATGTTAAAGAATCCTTTAAAAAATTCCTGGATCCAGACGGAGATCCGGATCGCTTCCAAAATCTAGTCATTTGTTCCTTATTCCAATCAGGACATTCCCTGAAAATTTCATCAATATCTGTCCACAACTTTTTGAGTAATGTTGCTGACTAACTAACAGACAGACAGACAAACAAACCCTCCCAAAAACATAACCTCCTTGGCGGAGGTAATAACTGAGCACAGAGGAGCACAACATATCAGGAAACAGTGGAGAGGTTGATTTCAGATAAGGGGAGACAGGAACAAGGTGAACCAATGTGGTAAGCTAAGTAGCCTTATGTTATTAGCAGGCAATTTTAAGAGCTTGTTTTGTGTTTATTTAACAGTGTATAGACTGTTTATCAAACAGTTTACATACAAAACATGATTTCAGCTGTTAGAAAATTGTTTGAGTGGTCTTTACTCAGTGAAAAGTATGTTAAACCCAAATGATTTTGGACAGTTAGGCAGTTGTCCAATTGCCTCCATCATATGTCAATAAGGATGATATTTTTTAATCAGATTAGAATTATTTCATGTAAGCAATTAAGTAAGTAAACAAAGGCTACTAATACAGAACCTGACAGGAGCAGAATCACACAGTAACATAAATACTTGAAAGGAATTAAAGAGATGCAAAAATATGGCAGATACAGATACCTACAACAAATGGATGTATGTAATAATAAAAGCACAAAAAACCATAACAACATATATAATAACTATAACAAAAAATGGTGAGGATATCTGCAAAATAGATGAAAACAGCTTGAATGTAGTCAGCTACTTCTGTCTTGTTGCTGTAACTTAGCTTGTTACTTTTCACCAGGTTGTAGCTTTAGTGTAGTAAAGCTGAATATTTCAAGAGTAACTCGTAACTTAGCTTAATTCATTTTACAAGTAGCTTTCCCATCACTGGAAAGACTACAGTACTACAGTGCATTATTCTTTATGAAAATGTCCAAAAGTCAGAATTCTATCTTTACGCAGACTTCAGACTTCAGACTTCTTCAGACTTAAAAAACAAATTTAGCCTACAAAAACATTTTTAGTGGCCCTAATCCTCTTAGGTAAATCTCTATGAAACATTCCATAATCAATTGAATTCATTGATTGACTTTGTAAATCTTTAAGGATGAAATTTTTCTATCAATTTAATAAAACTGAGGTGTTACTGTTATCAACATACTCTTCTAATAATACTTTTTTAAATATGCATTTCAGTATTGTTGGTAAATATGTATTGTCCATGATTGTTTTTAGTTAAATTTTTATATAGGAATAATGAATTAATTCTTAAAATCTTTCAACCAATATTGCTGACCCAAAAGTTAAGTTCTGTAAATCTAAAAGCTCCTTATAACTTCAGATTTGACTTTTTTTTTTTCTTTTCTACCTGCAATGTTGAGAATTAACTGCTTAGAGACAGAAGGAAATAACACTGAACAGTGACTGAATGAAGCCAGTGGAGGACTATTTTATCCTCTTTAGACACCATGCAGCCAGGAACTGAGCCAGGATTTCAATTCCAAATGAGTCTGCAAACACCAAAACTCAGGGGCTACTTCATCCTGTCAGATTCTTTTTTAAAGCACTTATGCTGCTGGAACATTCAGCCCTGGATAAAGGACAGCTTTAAGTTTTCCTGAGCACAACTCATATATTAATTTTTCAACTGATGCATGCAGCTCTTAGTACCCAATTCAAAAATGATATTGACTGTATTTTATGCTAGTTAAGGTAAAGGTCTGTCAATTCCTCTTTAGAGAAATGCCATTACATTTCCACATAAAGGTCAGGTATTATGCAGGATACACTTTTTAATGAAAAAATATGAGTCCATGGCCTGTCTCCAATCTGACCACCAGGCATATATTATTATATTGTTGAGCCCTGGCTACAACTTGTGAGCGTGGAGGAAAATGTTGTACAAACAGTGTGCAGATGCTGATGTTTTATCTGTCAGTCTGCAGTCGATGCTAATCTAATATTCATACTGATTATTGATAGGTCTCTTTCGTTCTTACCTCTGAACTTCATCTTTATACACCAGGAAGTGGAACACTCTCATGTTCCTTGACTGTCCTCCAGTTTCACATATCGTGCAGAGTCAAATGTATTTACAGCTACATCCAGAGCACGGGGGAAGAGTGCATAAGAACAAGGATTTTCTACAGGTTCATCCAAAGTTGAGTTGTTCCATTCAACAGTCAGAGGACCTGAATCTGTCTTAGATTATTATTTTATTTATTTAACCAGGTTTGTCCCACTGAGATCAACAGATCTCTTTTGCAAGGGAGACCTGAAAGACATTTGGAAAAACACACTGTGGTGCGAGACTTCAAAAGCAGTTATTAACTATGACACCATATAATTGTCCCATCCTAACTTCAAGTGGAAAAATATATGTTTGATAAACCAAACCTTTTATGAGTGACATCCTGAAACAAACAACAGAGCAGTGAAGTCGAGAAGAATAAATCAGAAACAAATCAATCAAAACATTCAACCATGCACCACTCCACAGTTGAGCGTCAAATAATGCTTGAGAACTCTCAGAATTCCTTCTCATGTAATCGTCTCAAAGCACAGCATGGGTTTATCTAGCAAAACAATAAATGCAATGTCTTTTTTGGGATATTCCCTTCAAAATTACCTCCTCTGATTTCCTATTGAGCTCGACTGAAATTAGAACAACGAAAAGGGTTGAGCTGCTCTTGTTTGTGAAATTTTAACAAGTGCTTTAACACAGCCTCCAATATTGTGTGATCAAACAAAGTATTCCACTTTAATTTGGGGTCATTAATCATTAAGAGCCAGCAAATGGCAATTAGTTAATGTTGATAAATGTTTAATGAATGTATCAATAAATGATCATTAGGGTAGAGCGCTCCTTGGAGGGAGCAAATAATAGGGTCTTGGAATTGCCAATCTTTTCTGGATGCTTTTGTAGAGGTGTACAAGGACACAATACACACCTGCAGAAGGTCTAGTCTCTTATGTGTCCATAAAGTATGGTGCATGATTCTTTCATACTGTTTTTTTTTTATGTTGTCCACCAAAACAACTGTTTCCTTAACTTGACTAGTGCTGGACAGCTGCTCAAAACAAAAATATATCTTTTCTTACATGTTGTTTCTTTGTAATGCCTAAAAAACTACCAACAATCAGTCCGTCAGTTTTGATTTGTGCAGTGCAAGAACTGTATTCAACATCCATCAGCCAAAACAATAAAGTACGCATGCACTAGTCTGCAAATGTGGAAAAGATTTGTAAATGCAAACAAAAATCCTTATATATTTCATAGATCTACAAACGGATGGGTTGGATGAATAGATGAAAGGGTAAATTCATTGATGGAAGGATTGACAGGTGTACAAACTGACAAACAAATTAATGGATGCATGGATGAGTGGACAGGTGTAAAAATTGACGGATGGATTGATAGACAAATAGGAGGATACATGGATGAATGGATGGAAGAGGGATGATTATATTGATAGATGAATGGATTGAGAGCATTAGTAAACGTAAGCATGATTGGATGTGTAGGGAGATGGATGGATGGATGGATAAATGAATGGCTGTATATATATAGATGGCTGGATGAATTGATAACGGGATTACTGGTTGAATAGAATGATTAACAAATGAATAGATGGATAGATGGATGGATAAATGGATGGATGCATGTTAGTTGGATAGATAGGTTGCTTTCTGGTTGCCTGTTTGGTGGAAGGATGGATGGAGTAATGGATGGATGATAGATAGATTGATGGATAAATGGATTGCTGGCTGACTAGTTAGCTTGATGGATAAATGAATGGAAAAAAGGATGGATGGATGGATAGGTGGTTGGATAATTGATGACTGGATAGATGGCTTGCTGGGTGAATGCATAAATGGCTCAACTGAATGTTATATGAAATGATGGTTGGTTGGTATTATGGATGTTTGGGTGAAAAGGTAGTTGGATGCATGAGTGGGTGGATGAACTGATTGACAGATGGAATCCAGGGTCAGATTTTTGCTGGTGTAAAGCTGAACTTGAAGTTTGGTCCTCAGTTGTAAAGCACCTGCTTTTCCAGACACCCTGTCCCTGTAAATTGTACCTGAAAAAATGTGGACGGGAAAAATGTGCAGTGCAGTCACATGCAGACACTCATTAAGCAGAGACTTTGTCCTTTCCCCCTTTATTGCCAGTTCTGGTTGTACAGCATGAACAATATCATATTTTTAGTCACAAGCTGCCACAGAGGATAGAAAATGCACACTCTCAGTGCCATTAGGGCTTTTCACAAGGCCACAGTTAGGGTCCTAAATTGCAATAACTCACATGGCTGCTCTCCATGCAAGGGCTTAGGATATTTATTGTAGGTTTTTGGGTCCCTGCCACTAAAGGATAGACGTGCATAATGCATTGTTTAAGGAAGAGGGAATTTACATATAAATTGGGAAGTGGAGGTAAGTGAGAAGGGTAAAAAATGCAGACATGCAGGGAGGCTCTGACAATGCAAGGTTGTTAAGCTATGAGCGAGGCTGGCATTTGTGATCCAAACGCTTGTTTGCAGAAATGTTTTCCAGGCTCAAATCTCCCTAAGGCAGCTGTTGGTCCTCCTATATCCCCCTCAGAGTCTCTTTACGTTCAGGGGGATAAAGAAGGGAATAAATGCATGGAGACCATAGTTAACAACAGATCTGTTGATATTTCTTTAACCTCAAACCTTGGAACATATCCTTACTTTCCTGTTGGAAATAAAGCCCTGGGAAGTAGGTCCAATTTTTAGAATGGTGCAGAGATAACTTGTTTTATAGACCAACCTTGAAGGTAGCATTGCAAGAGTTCCATCTGTAAACAGCTGGTGGACTGTTTTTTATGGATCTTTGGATTCTTGCTGAAAAATCTAAGGCACCAAATGTTTTAATCATTTTGATGATCCTCACAAATGATAACTGCTTACATAATTTTTTTCAAAGGTAGTTTTACAGAACTACCGCAAAAAGTTTTGAAAAATCACAACAAAAAGCAAGAGGTGATCATGAGGCTGAAGGACATTTGTTCTAATCCCACCAAAATCTTATCAGCCCATTTTAAGACAAAGTAAGATTTTGAGCAAAGAACCTCAAGCCATTTCGGAGTTATGATGCTGACTTTCAGAGGGTGAACATAATGCCTAAAGGCCTTGGACCTATGATTTCCAAAATCAATTTGGTTTTTCTTTTTCTGAGAGGGCAAATTTGCAAATCAGTCAAAGCTTTCTTCAGATATCATATACAGAAGCAAAGGAAGACTACTTTTGATCTTTGACCCTCATGTTTTATATTTTTTTTCTTGGAAATTGACATTTGTGCATAGTTTGAAGAAAATCCTTTTAAGCCTCCTTATTTTACTGTGTTCACAAGATCCTATCCTATGCAAAGTGTTATCATGAGCCTGTATGAATTTGACCTTTATCCCACAACCCTTTAAATTTAATCACTTAATCATTGACTATGAAGAGACATCTGTGCAAAGTTTGAAGGAAATGCTGTTTGTCTTTCAAAAGATATTTATTTGCACAAACAAAGGGCAGCCATGAAGCTCTAGCTTTAACCTTTGACACTTATAAAAAACTTACTACTTCAGCCTTAAATGAAAGTGAACATTAAAAAAATACAAATGATCCTTGAGATGTTGCATCAGATGCCAAAAAGGCCCATTCACTTCGATCTTTGGCCTATAACCACCAGAACATAATTAAAATCATTCTTGTGTTAAAAACTGCCATCCCCCTCCCCCCCCCCTCCATCATGGGGGTTGGGTCCCAGACCCACCAGCGATAAGTGAAAATCCACAAAATAGAAATACCCTATTTAAATATACCCTAGGCATTGATAATGGGCGTTTGGGTGGCATCCTTGGAGATATCAATAAAACAAAAACACAAAATCAATGCACGAAACACTTAAGTTACGCAGAACACCGCTCACTGTAGAGAGAGACGTGGAACTGAGAGAGAACAAAGCAAGCATCTCTCCTCTCTGCAAGATGCAAAGCCACGTGATACTCAACAGCCAATCAGGGGCCAAGAAAAAAAAAATACCGACACTCTGATTGGCTGAATCGGTACGTACGGGAGTTAAATTGTGATGTGCAAGATTTAAACTCATTAACAGTGCTGCAGAATGCTGTGAAATGGCAAAAATGTACGCAATATCAAAATTAATAGGTCTTACAGAAAAAAAATGCAAAGTACCATGACCGCGAAAACTGACTGATATCACAGGGGTTTTACTGTTTTCCTGAGATAATACATTCAGAAGATCACATTTAAAATCAAAGGATGATCATGGGGCTCCATTAAACCAACCTTTTCTCTATCACTTTCAAAAGTGATAAAGAGTTCAGAGTGGACATTTGTGTTAAAACTGAGGAAAATTCCTTCAAGCTTTTTTGACATACTGTGTTCAAGGATGACTGTGAGAATCCACGACTTTGAACTTTTACCTATCACCTCAAAAATCTTATTAGGTCATCCATGAGATAAAGTGGATGCCATGTGCAAAGTTTGAAGAACATCCCTTCAGTATTTTAGATATTGCATTTACAAGAATTGGCTCGAAATTCTGTACAGACAACTCAAATGCTTAGTGCAAGTAACCTGTTACCGACCCTGAAACAAATCAAAAACTTAAATTGCATTTGTCACAGACCTGATTTTCCTTGCATTTGACTGAAAACTAGTTTAAATATCCAACAAACTTTTAAACAATGAAACCTGATGTGTTAAAATGCTAATTCATTTTTCCAATTTAGGACCCATTACTGAACCACTCTAGTAGAGATTCTGGTGGGTCTATTTGGTAACAGTGAAGAACTTTTCAAGACTTTATTCTCTATGTAAAGGCTACAGTCAGATAAACAAGTTTATAGAGGAGGGGATAATGCTATTTCTGAAAAGGGCAAACTTATTTCTCTGTTCAGGAGAAGCTCAAGTGCAAGGTTGTGGCAAGACTGAACCAGATCATGAAAAAAGAGGGTGTTGGTGTGAATTTGTAAGGGAAGATAAAATGGAGATGCACTTGCTGTGAACTATGCAACTGTGTTCACATGGTTGCAACCACGCGTCCCCTGCGTCAATTCAGTTTGTAAGTTGTGCATGCCAGCTAGAATTATTGTGATGCAGATGTGAGCTGCAGCCTACACATGATCGGTAGGATCAGACTAGAGGCAGAGGGGCTATAATGCAGCTAACACAGCAGCAGGTACAACTATAACAGAGAAACTGGTAATCAAATCCACATGATCTGGTTTAATTGGTTACACATTCTAATGAAGAATCTACCCACTGACTTTTATGATGCAGGGTCTGCTATAATCCCTACTCAAGTTGAATTTTTTCACTGCATGCACTAAATAGCCTTGCAGTGCAGCTGGAGCTGCATGATTCAGTGTCTATAATCAGGCAGATCCATGTTTTCAAGCTTCAGTCTACAACCATTGTGCTTGGCCCACAGCAGCACTGCCCAATCAGAGTCCTTTAAAGCAAGAAGAGGTGGGAGCTATGAGCGAGATGACAGCAGAAAGGGACTGCTCATACAGAGATTAGCAAAGATGCTAACAGCTCCAGTAGCAGTTTTATCAGTTATGGACCCCATTTTTTATTAAATATTTTTGCAATAGTTTTTCAAAGTGGTTTACCTTTTATACTTTACACCATGGCAGTATAGGGCCTGCATTATCTGACTGTCCTGTAATTAACGTGATTGACATAAAGATTGTCCAATCACCTGCAGGATATGCCTTAAAGGTTATGCCCTTCCCAACCACTTTTAATGATCTGTTGCCCTGAGGAACTAGTGAAATATATTCTCATACGGTCTAACTGGTGTATCAGGTTTTGCACCAAAGCCTGCTGAGAGATTATTAGTCAGTACCACCGGCATCCTATACACAGAAACCAAAACACTCCTCATTTTAAAATGAAGGATTTTAAGATTATTTAGCCCCAGATTAACTATGCTGCCATGAATCCTAATCTCTGGCCCCTTAAGTGACCGTACATATGGCCAGCTTCTGTGCTTACAGTGGTAGTTTCTATTAAAACCATCTTTAAGCCTTTACTCCCCCAAGCTTTTGATGACAGTATTTTTCAACCTATGCATATGCAGCATATCCACAGCATTACACATGCCTTAGATTCCAATCAGCAAACCAAAGTTTCCTCAGAAAATGTTACAAAGCGGGCGTTGGACCAAATGTTAACTGTGATCTGATTTGCTATCTGATTGACTTTTTAATGTGACTCTCCTGCTGTTCCCTCAACTGAAGGCCTGGGAAAGCAGAAACAGAAATAAATGCCATGTTGACAGCACAATAAATTACACTGTCACAGGGTTTCCTCCTTTGTACAAGAAGGTTGACTCCAGACGCACAAGGTGCAAGCAAACACAGCTCCAGACAAGAAAGAATCCATAAACAGAGACATTTGAATATGAACAGATAATGCACACTAAACAGATATGAAGGCACTGAAGTACCCTCTGGGTGAAGCTGTTACTGCCTCATTGTTCTTCTAGACTCTAAACTGTGGCAGTATACAAACAAACAAAAGCAGTGCCTCGGGCCTGTAGTGCACTACCTTTCTATTTCGATGTATAAATAAATGATGGTGTAAAAGAAATGAAGTATTTCCTAATCAGCAGTGTGGGGTACAGTTATTACTCTGTCAAGGAGCAGTGACATGGCATGTTAGCGCTGCTTTGTTCACATTTGTTTAACTGTCATTATATTGAAGTTTAACACTATTCAATCACATTCTCTTGGAGTTAACAAATTAGCAAACATGAAAAACTAGAAGTACAGCCTGTTGATTTTAAGCCTCAGGAAGGTTTACATTGACTGGCCAGTGATAATAAACTGATGGATCAAGAGGAAGGATGGAGATGTTCTTTTAATAGTGTGATATGTTACCTGTCAAAAAAAGGAGTTAAAAAAAAAAATTGAGTTAATTGAGTCAGAGTGACTGTTTGCAAGATAACTCAAAAAGCAGATTTGGGTAAAATTTTTTCAGGGAATGTTGGTTGGTCATGGCACAAGGAAGAATTAAGTATTTTGATGGTGATCCCAGTCCAGATGTGGATACAGGAATTTGCTGAAAGGATTTGTTTGTATAGATGTTCTTCTCTTCTCTGCCCTGTAAAGCAATAATGTAGCACAACACCCAAGACAATTTTTTGTAACGGGGCAATAAAGTTTTCCCTGACCTGAGCTGCTTGACTCAATATCTGTCATCAGGCAGATCCATCTTGCCAAGCACTAATCTACAACAATTGTAGATTATTGTAGGCACGGCCCAATCAGTGTCCTTTAGAGCAGGAAGATGTGGGAGCTCCAACAGCAGGAAGTGACTGCTCAGTGTGTCCCAAATCTCATACTTCCATACTCAATACTTTAAACTGAGTATACTAAGCATACTATGTACTCACTGGCTCAGTGCGCGAATTTCGAGAGTGTAGTGCTGTCCCAAATCGCAAACTGCCGCGCGGTGTACTCACCGGAAAGGACGACCTCTTCTTCTTCTATGCCGAATTGTGAACAGCTTGCAGCGCATTACCGCTAACCACACCATTTGGACCCCGGCAGCCGTTAGCCAACTAGCATTAGCATTCACGATACTGTTCGCGGTAAAAAACAAACCAAAAAAACAAGTTACACCACAAATATACTAAAAAAACAACAACAGCTGGTGGCGCTTGGTGGAAACAACACCTGTAAAACCCAAGAATCAGAATAAGATTCAGAATGGACTTTATCGTCATTATACAAGATGTACAACGAGATTGGAGAGCTTCTCCTTTTCAGTGCAATAGATGGATGGTTAAGTTAAGAAGAAAGGTAACACAAAAATAGTGCAAAAATAGTATAAGTAAAAAAGAGGTTGCAATAAGTAAACAATGGTAGTAAGAAGACTTTAAATGTACAAGATATATACAAGATGAAATAAGATCCTATGGGACAATGCAATTGGAGCTCTAGGTGAAATATGAGGTAGAGGACAAGTATTAATAATGAAAATGGTCCTATTTCTAGTTCTCAATATTTCTATTGCATGTGGAAATGTATTGCACAGGACAGCTGAGTATATACTGAATGCTTATAGTGCAAATGGTGGTTAGTATTTACAGATGATTATATATCACATATGACTGTATTGCACGGGATAGATAAATATAAATATTGAGGTAGTGTTTAGAACATGAAAACATTTATAACATTTATAGCTTACATTTGTACAGTGCAGCCACATCCACTGTTGAGACAGCAGTGCCACAGCTCTCCACCTCCATTGTTGCTGAAGAAATGAGTACGGTGAGTGTCCAGAGTTCAATACTCCAAATCTTGACCGATTTGAGTACGTCATCCGCGTACTTTTGCATACTCATTTCTTTCAATACTTTTTTTCATTTTGACGCAGTATACTCAAAATTTTAAGTTTTGAGCAGTAGCAGTTTATCAGATCTGGACCTCAGATGTAGCCATGTTATATGTTCTGTGTCTCCTTATTTCTCTCCTTGGTTTTTCATTTCTGCTGTCACAATATTATTCAGCTCTCTGTGAAACATTTTAAAATTGTTGATTTCAGTCAGAAAATTAAAATGTACTGTTTGGTTGTCTATCCACAACCTCTGCCTTAACGTAGCAGTTCAGTTTTAGGGCTCAACAAATAAAGAATGTCTCCTTATTAGTGGCATATTAGGAGAAAATTGATTTTGCCTGAAATAAAAGGTCAGGATAAATGACTTGTGAGCGGCCTTCTCGCCTATTTATTGGCCCTCTATCTACAATCTAACAAATTACTGCTCCTGTTTGTCTCAGAGGATGGAACAAATGGGAACACAGGGAAGCAACTTCTGAAATGTCATTCCATAATGTCAAACCATGGATTATGTGTCAAAGCTCCCGAAACACCCTGCCTTCATATTTTTCCCATTGTCTGATAAATCACTTTCTTTGGCTATGAAAATCGTCTGTTTGTTGCCTCCTACTCACAATCTCCCTCTTCTAGTGGGAAGTTGGCGCTCACCCAGCAGGAGATGTGAGCGTTGGCACACTTGTGCTATCGTCATTATCCCTGCTTTAGCAGTGGTTAATGCCATAGAATGGAGGTAATCAGATAATTAGAAAAGGTAGGGTGGTGTCTGTAGGTCAGCTGCCAACTCTATTGTATGACAAGAATACAACTGTGATTTGATACATTTTGGGAATACATGGGGAAGTTTTAAAATAGAGAATTGAGATAGTGTTTTCTTGATGTTTGTGCTATCAGCAGTTTCTCTGGGGAATGACACAACTAAAGTCTTAGAAGGCCTTGCATTTTACTTCTTTTTTTGTAAACAAGTTTAAGCTAGTTCCACAGGCTAAAAGTCAATATTTTACACATATTTTTCCCTCATAATCTGTTCAAATGTAGGATTTTGGCACGCCTACAACCTCTTTATTTCAGCCTTGCTTAAATTGTTTTATTGTAAATCATCATAAGCTGTCTGAACAAGCCTTTAAGCCTTAGTTTGCCTCCAAGTGAACCAGAGTTTGGTTTGCAGTGGGTGTGAAAGCCATCCAAACCAAATAAGGACCAAATGAGGCAAGCAACCAAAAAGCAGGGCTTTGTGGTTTATATTCAGCCAAATACAACAACATTTAGCAAGTTATATAGTGCTCACTGACAATTTGAAGCAGGGAGTGGCTAACTAACTGCTAGCACTGCTAAACTTCAGCTCTCTTAGCAGGATAAAATCTCCAAGTCCATGGTGAATACAGTGACAAATCCCTCTGGTTTAAATGCTGTTTTCATCTGAGCAGCCTAAATACAATTTTATCTTTGTTTTATCTATCAAAATACTGTTGATAGGTAAGAATTGGTCAGTTTAGCCCCGTCCGGTGCCATGTTGTCAAGGACTCTGCATATATTCTACAGTCTACAGGCTTCAACTCCAGACAATGGGCTTAATCTGCCATAAAACTATGATGTCACCTTTTCATGGGGGCTGGAGGAACAAGCTGTGTTAAGCTGCTACTGCTTTTTTTCTTGTGCATGGAAGCACTCTATCATGTGGAAGAGACTAAAAGGGCACATAAAGCAAAATAAAGGATAATAAAGGTACTTTAAAAATTGCACTTTGCGTATTATGGGGCCTTAAGTAGCAAACCCATGTCAGTGTAGTTTCACTTAAAATAGTACTAGTATCAAAGTTCAAATTTTGGCCCTTGCAACCCAGAGTAAGTCAGAGGTCCCACACCTCCTGATGGCCACCCTGCACCTGCATCTGACAGCAATTGAGGAATTTTACTTTAATTCACATCAAACTTATAGCATCTCAGACTAACTATGGCTTTTTATAGACCGCTTTGTCCTAAGCATGATACAAGAGGAAGGGGGTGCATTTGTATCAAGTCCCTCAAAGCTGTGGAGACTAAACTCCACAGGACTGCTTATATTTCATCCTCTGCACCCTGCCTGTGCCTCTGTTTGGTAAGCAGCACAGTGTTGTGTGGTAATGAGTATGGCAGGAGGATGAAGAGAGAGCAAATGAGAGTGGGAAAGGGAGCGAGAGAGAGAAGCTGTGTACAGGAGTGTTTTGCATGCTTTCACCTTTGATTTACCTATAATTACCATTGGATTTACCTCCAATGACTCAGTCGCTAAGCCAATCTCTTAAATTGGATTTCTGCATAAAGTAGCTCTCCCTGCAGATTGGCGTCCCTCACAGCTGCCTCATTACAATTTCATTCCCACCTTCCCACCACCAGCACCAGCAGAAATACTAGTGAGGTTAAAATGACAAAAAAACACACAATTAAAAACAAGTCAAAGTTTCTTTTGGCTTGACTGGTCTCACTTTGCCCAATATGATGTGGTCGTCATAACAACACAGCCTTCCTCCTCCTTCCAGTTGTGAAGGGGGCAGCAGCGATGGGACTTGGCTGATGATGACTCCATCTCTCATCCAAATGATGGTGATGAGACTGCTGCTCCCTGCCTCAGTACATAAACACAGGCTACAGGAAGGAAGACAGAGGACAGAAGAGTGATGAAGGGGGCTGTGAGAGGAAGAGGCAGAGTATCACACCGCCGGGACACGGTCTGAGATATGGAACCAATGCCCGGCAACAGTGCCGTAGCAAACAAGCAATTAATAGGGCAATTATGCATTCGTGTAGCAGAGCAGTTACATTCACATTTGCTAGCTTTATTGTCTCTTACAGCCATGGATGGGAAAGGGATAATGCACTTGGCTGGAATTGAGGATATATTTCATCCTCAGCAGCGTGTTGTGAGTGAGAGTTGGCTTTTACCTTTTCTTAGCACTCACTATGTGCCTACAGGCCTCTGTAATCAGACCCAATATCATGATTTTTGGACTCATTTTTGCCTTTTGGTACTTGTCAGCAGCACTTGTCAGATGTCAGCAGTGCTACATCTTTAGTCTCATACATAGACCATATGAGTCAATAGTTGTTCATATTATCTAAATGTTTAACTTATTGATCCATAACTTGTAAGGATCGTGTATTGGTGGAATGGCCAACATAGCGAAATGTGTGGGTAAAAATATGCCAAAATCTATTCCTCCCCCTGAGGAAAGCCTAGGGTTCTTCTGTGAAGCAAGGGTGAGGAACCGGTCTTCTCAGGTGGTTGTCTTCCTGGGATGTCCACTTCCTGGTCAGTCCTTGACTTCACCAGTCTCATGGAACTTGGTCCTAAGTTGGAAATGGTACCAGGGCTGACACCAAATAATGCTGCCACTGTATATAAAAACTCCAGCTTCCAGGTGCAGTAGATTTTGGCGACTTTTTTGGGTAAAACGCACCATAACCTACCTGGTTATGTGTGCATGTTTATATGTATTAATATAAGCTGTATTTGTGTGTGTTCAGGTCCCTCTGGTTGTCCTCAGGTCCTATTTGGCTGCAAAAATCTTACAGTTCTGCATTTCTCCACGTACACATGGGATTTTCCAAGTAACAGTTGTATACTCAAACTCTGGGTGTGTGTTTATTTTTTGGGTATTCCTCTCTACAGCGTGATATTTTGGGCAGGATGTGCAGAGGTAGACTTCTGGCTCTACCTGTTGGGTGTCACAGTGGGGGCAGAGTCTCTCCTCTGGGAGTCAGCTCTTCTTTTCACAACCCGTCTCGATAGCTGGTCTATGGTCACCAAGCATGCCACGTAACATTTTTATTTGCTTTGTTTTGGGGTTTCTTCTGTCCAGAATTTCACATAAATGTATTTAGTTTGTATGCATTAAAAATGTATAAGTAAAAGAGATTCAACAACAGGATTGGGTCTCATGTACATCCTTTTCTTTAAAACCTTAATTCGAAATAATGCTGAGGGTGATATTATCCAAACTTTGCATAAATGTCCACTTCGACTGAAGACTAAAATGATTATATTAGATTTGGGATGTCAAGATCATTTGACCTTGTGTTTTCCCTTTGCTCATGAATGTGGTGACTCAAGAATTTTTAAATTTTGTCTCAGATTTCCTCTTTGACTTCAGAACAAGCTGATTACATTTTGGAGGTATGAGGTTGAGATCACCGGGACCTAAAACCTTGTTACAAGAAATGCACCTACACCATTAGATAATAAAGGCTTAAACCAATCACAATACCTAAAAAACAAACCAAGCCTTCTTATCTGCCCACCACATTACTTTCACTGTCTGGCACTTGTATTCTGCCAAGCTTTATTTCTATTTTTTAAACAGGAAGTTTAATATATGTGTTGATTATACTAGACAAGAAAAATGGATTCAGGCATTTTTGTTTTTTGTTTTGGCGGGTAAAAGTACTTGATCAGGGGATTTTCCACTGAATAAATTAACTGCAGCAGAAAATGTGCATGAGACTGCCCATGTGTCAGCACCATATCATTTGACTGACAGCATGGCAACAGCCCTGACAAACCTTTTGTCAGAATCAATTGTTGGACTGCTGGTGTATGAATGTAACATATACCACACAAATAGCCTCGACGCCTCAACATAATGGAGAAAAATACAGAATTCATGCATCCGTGAATGCATTACTTAACCATTCTGGTAGGTCTAATGTGCAGCTGCCTGCATGCTGTTCTGCTTGACTTGCAGGTAAAAATGGAAAGTAGAGGAGATGTGAAGGAATGGAAAACCACATCTGGACATGCTCTTCCCTGGAGGATCCCCCTCTCTCCTCCAGCTCCGAAACCTTTGACCCAGGAAGTCTGATTAGCCAGCTCCCATGCTTTAATGTAAAAAAGAAGCAGAAATGCAGAGCCACGAATATGCAGATAAGGAATTCACCCAGGGCAGCTTTAAGCACTCTGGAGCTCCAGTCAAGGTCTATACTGTCACACAGAAAGACTCATGTAGTGAAGTCAGCAATGTTCAGGGAACACAGTGTGTGTAGAATTTACTTCAAGAGTGCTGGGGGAAATGATATTCAAAGATGGATTATTAGTTTCAGTTAACTGGTATTTTTTGGAACTACTCTAAACATGTTTTTATTTTGTGCTGTATCCTGTAATGCAATAAAAGACATCGAGACCTGTTGCCAAAAAAGTCTACAAGACTGGGTGCTTCGGCTATGGGATAGTAACCTTGCACAGCAGCTGGATCCGCTTGATTCAATGTCCATCAAGATCCATCTTGCCAAACTCCAATCTACAATGAGTGTGCTTTATCCATAGCGGCACAGCCCAGTCAGTGTCCTCTAATGCAGGAAGAGGTGGGAGTATGAATGTGACAACAGAAGGAAGTGACTGCTCTGCAGAGATTAGCATATATGCTAACAGCTTCACTGTGAGCCAGTCAGATAATGTAGAAGGTTTGTGCTACTGTTTTGGTACAATACATGTGTCAATACACTGTGTAGAAGAAACTCTCGCCAAAACATGTCACAAGTGGAGCCAAAATATCCTTTCTATTGAGAATTGCTTTCTCATTTTTTTTTTTTTTCATTTAATAAAGAAATGTGGCCCAGATCTGATAAAACACATACTGCAGCTGTTTAAACTTTCCCAGCATCTGGATCTGCCTGATTCAATGTCTGTAACCAGACAGAACTACTCCTTAAACATGTTTTATTTTGTACTGTGTACTGTAATGCAACATTCAGGACAAACATTCTTACCTGGTGCTGTTGAGTCCATGAGGTTTAGCATGTTAGCATATATGCTCATCCAATTACCTGCCAGATATGCTATTGTAAGATTCTGCCCATTCCCTAATACTTTCTATGGGCCGTTGTACAGATGGATTAGTGAATTAAACTGAACAGTCCATCTGGTGTGTCAAGTCATCAGTGTGGAGTGATTGGGCCAACACGTTTTCCCCTCGATAGACAAAGAGTTGCCATTCTCATAGAAAAAAACACAATAGCATAATATATAATTAAATCCAATTCAAGACTAGTCATGCTTTGGTATTATCCAGGGATGAAAATAGGGTACCCCTTTGTCTAAGTTTTCTCTCTTTGCCATCATCACGCCTGTCTAGTGAGTGTGATAAACGTCTACTTCATTTCACACATCATTCACGTCCATAGGGAATAACAGCTACACAAGTTTAAGAAAACACTATGCCAAAGGTTTTCAGATTGCATGCAATAATGTGCCCCCCACTGTGATCATAATAGGATCATAATAGAAAAGGGAGCAAAAAAATGAAACTGGAGCATGTGGGTATATCTCCAGAGACAGAGTACCAGGCAATAATGGCGTGGCATTGATTGACATTTCACTGTTGTTTTTAATCATAATAATATGCTTTCAAGTTAGGCATGGAAATGACTTCATGATGGTATAATGACAGCTCAATAGCTGTCAGGGTTCTGTGTAGAGGATAACATCTTTATTGTTTTCCATCATTGTATGCTGACAGAGTGATGGCTCACAATGAAGAAAGTTTCTGTATGGGTGTGGCTCGTGAATGATTAACGGTCACTGTTATTTAAAATGGAGGCTGATTTTTGAATCCCCCAGATACTCAATCATTGCTAATAACACAAATTCTTTAATCTGCTTTTGTTTAACTCTTTTTTTCATAAACTCTATAACCTCCACACAAGACAAAAGTCATTTTTGTGTGCATTTCCTTGTCAACTTAAGCCACCTCTTGCATCAGTCAATTTTTTTCCCTACTATATAAAATTGTATATATATATATATATATATATATATATATATATAAGTTTATAAAATTGTTCACCTCTACCAAACGGTTGAGCTGGAAGTTTAAGGGTTGAAGCTCTTCACTAAAGGGATTCTAATAAAGATCACAGGTACTAGAGCAAACTAACAAGTAAACACAAGTCATGAAACAAATCTGTAAGTCTCACACTCTAATCCAAGCGACCGCTGTCTGAGCAAGCCCTATTCACACATATCAAAGAGCACCTCTCCATTCAGCACAATACCATGAGACAGAAAGGCTCTAAATCTGCATATTACTTTCACTGACAGCCAATTACACAAAGACACTGTTTGTTGTTCCTTTTCAGTCTGTGCTCTAGTTTCTGAAACTCTCGGCCAATGTGCAAATGCATATTCATGACTGGGCTATGAACAGCCCATTAGAGCTGTGTGTAGGTGGACTTGGGCTAATAAACATGCGGTGCCATTAAAGAGCGTATGAATGCCTCTGACTGTGCTGCCAGTACCTGGACGCTCCTTCATCAGTAATTACAGAGAAAGTTTTGATTAGACTGCTGCAGGGAAATGAGAGACAGAAAACAAGCATCCCAGTAAAATGTAGAGGAGGAATTAAGCTGCAGTGCAACTTTGAAAAGTATTTTACTTTCAAAAACTGCACAGAAATCCACAACAAGGCCAGGTTGAGAGGTGCAGGGATGATGTCTTTATATGGACTGACCTAATAGTAAGCACTGTGCTCATCCCCTTGACAATATAATCATGGGAATTTTTTTAACTGGTTTTAGGTTTGTTGTTGATGATAGCTTTAGTGGAAAAATGAAGCTCATAAAACGTGCATGTTTTGTTCAATATTATCAATAAATCAGTCAATATTTATTTGTATAGCGCCAATTAATAAAAAATTGTTATCTCAAGACACTTTACAATAGAGCAGGCCAAAGCCATACACTTCATTTTATATGTACACATATATGCATAAATATAATACAAATACACACACACACACACACACACACACACACACACACACATATATATGTATATATATATATATATATATATATATATATATATATATACATATATATATACACCCAAACCCAACATGAATCCACAATGAGCACGGCACTGGGCCAACCTACAGCGCATTGCACCTGTAGGAAGCTTACAGTAACAGTGGCAGGAACAAAAAACTCTCTTCAATGGTTGGAAATCTTGGAGTGGAGCCAGTCTCTTGTTGAACAGCCACCACCAAATCTGTATTGGGGGTGTGGGGAAGGAAGGGAGGTGGGCAGAGACAAAGGGAATAAAGTAAGAATTTAAGATAGTAACAAATCCATGGGCCAGATCATAAATCTGTCCTCATCAAATTTGTCTCTGATGCATATAACTCTATCAGAGGTTAGCCCCTTGAGGGTCCTCATGTCTATGTGGTTGTACAGGTAGTTATGGTGGTAATCAATAAAAACCATGGAGAGAGAGATTATTCTTATATTAACATTAAAAACTACAATTACTACAAGGTAGAGAGGAATTATAGAATAGCATCTAGCTGAAATGCAATTAATTTGGGTCAAATTGATTTAAAAATGCGAAGTTATGATCAATTATGTCATTTCTGTTGAGGGTTGGAGGGGCAGAGATAAAGGGACTAAAAGGCAAATTTATGATAGCAACAAACTTATCGATGCCTGGACCATTAATTTGTCCTCATCAGATTTATCTGTACTGAATTGAAATGTATTAAAGGTTATCCCTTTGAGATGTGGCATCTCATTTTCAAGAGGGTCCTCTTCTCTATGTGGTTGTAAAGTTATTATAACTCTAGACATCTTGAAGATTGTTTAGGATATCTCACCTAACATTGCTTGTACATAGTCTAGTTTTCTTACCTTTTCTTGTACTGGAAGGTATAAATCTATTTCCTATTTCTCTATTCTTTGTACTGCATATCAATTTGTCCTCTAGTCTATTCTTAGAGAGTTAAGTTCACCTTTCCCTGATAGAGTTTTGGCTCGTCCCTAGCAGGTCTACGACAGGGCCTGCCCACCCAGACAGTTATTGATTGTAAGGTTGTAAAGTGCCATGTTTTTCTGAACTTGTAGTGTCAAGTTTGCTCTCCGTTGACTTGGCAGTTACTTTATTATCCAAGGAAAAGGTTGAGGTTATGTAATCTTGTGAGGGAAGCACCATCTCATGGAGACATCCTGCAAATACATGAATGGATGTGTATTTGGTTGATTTTAGGCATAATCCCAAAGAGGTGGAGGGCTTCCAGTGGCTTGAAGTTGGCAGGCAGCTGGCTGAAAGGGGGACATTGAAGCGACTGGATCTTTATTTCATTAATTGGCCAAACAAGTGATAAAAAATTCCATCACCTGCTTCAGCTGTTTCAACAGTCTTTAATTGTAACTCTTTAATGAACCAAGGAGCATGTTGAAGCACTTTGACTTCAAATGTGCACTTCTTTGACTGAAGCCTCTCAAATGGGAATCATTTTATTGCAGTCAGCAGTACAGTAATAAAACAACTTTTCACACTACTGACTGTCTTGCTAACTGCCTCACATTAAAACAGTGATCAGGCTGACCAAAAGTTTTTTTTCAGCCTGATTTGGATCAAGAGAGGGCTTAATGCTGGTAAATGTAATGCTAGAGCCTCCCAGCAAGGCACTTGTTGTTCGACTCCCCGGAACGTACCCAGCCTCTCGCCCAATATCAGCTGTGATTGGCTCCAGCCCCTGGGTCCCTAAATGGGACAAGAAAAATAATGGATGGAAAAAAACAAGAGAAAAAAGGCTAAACTAATCCTGGAGAAAGAAAATAATCCAGATTCATCAGATCACATCTTAGCAATTGGAAGGACTTTTCTGGTGTCGAGGCCACCCAATTACAAACCTCATGATCATCATTGGAACATTTTCCTTTTGAGCTAGTTGTTCCCCTACCTAAAATAATAATAATAAAAATAGGTCTTTGCTTTCCTGACCTTGTGTTTGTTTGGGGTCATTAACCTTAACACTTATTAACCAAATCTCAATCGTCAAAGGTACATAAGGATAAAAAATTGACAATGCTTAGGACTATTGGCTCATTAAGGGCCAAGTTCTGCTACTACGCTGAGAAGAGCTCAATATAATATTTATGGTACAGCATTTCTCACAGCCACCAGTTCCCTGGACCTTTCAGTGGGGTCTGCTAATTATTGATGGGCCAAATTACAAGAAAAGACTTCATTACATCTGCAAGTAAATGAAGAATTCATGAATGCTCTGCCAGTGTGCAGAATGCTAATGGAAAAACTGTAATGAAGACTTTTTAATATGTATATCATGTATTTTTGTGTTATGCACCCCCCATTAAAAGTAAAAGGATTAAATGTGGCTGTTTAAGTGTTTGTTTCTTAAAGTGGAAGAAGTTAAAACTAGTAATGCATTTATTAAAGGACCATTTAATATTTCATGGCTCTGCATTGGAATTTAAATTAAATCTGAAAAAGAACTAGGACTGTCGCCTGATAGTTTTATGTTGCTGGAGGTGAAAGTCCAGAAACTGTCCGAGAAGAAGAAAGGGAGACTTTGCTGTTGTATGATTTGTAAGAGAGGGATGAACATGGGTTAAAAATAACTTTAATATTGAAGTCTAAAATTATTCAGTTCATCTTTGAGTCAGTTTAAATATTTGTGCAAATTTTAAAGGAATATCTCGTGGAAGATTTTTTAGTTATCAGGTTCACAAGTAAATATTTAACATAGGGTTCAGATTTCCAAAACATATGATCTCCAAACCAAACTAGTTAGCCTGGAGTCAAAGAGGATATTTGGGATGAACATAAGACCCAATAAAATAGACTTTTGACCAATGACCTGTAAAATCTTATAAATTCATCCTTGAGTTAGAGTGGACAAAGTCTGTCCTAATGTCTGTCTTAATGTATTGTTGATATTTGTATACTTTGTATATTTGGACCCCAGGAAGACTAGTTGCTACCTTGGTAGCAACTAATGGTGTCATGATCCTGCCTGTTATTTAGTTAAGTTACCCGTTTTTTTCTCGTTTTATGTCTTGTCTTTGGTATTTCCTGTTTTATTTTGAAATCTGATTCTCCTCTCCTTATTTCCGTAGGTTTTGCTTCCTGTCTCATCTTGTCACACTCCCTGAGTGTGCCTTCCCAGCTGTGTCCAATCTATCCCAATCACCTCATGTATTTAACCCCCGTGTCTTCCCCTGTCTTGTTGCTAGATTGTTGTTCCTGAGTGTTCCAAGTGTTTTTGTTATAGTCATAGTTGATCACAACCGATTTTGTTAGACTTTGCCTTTTCTGCCTGCCGTCTGTTGGATACCTCTGCTTGATTCTGCCTGTTTTTGTGTACCGACTGTTGGACTGAATTAAACCTGCCTTTTGCTTCATGGACTTGCGTCTGCTTTTTTAATTTTTTTCTGTGTCTGATTTTCTGCTCAAGCCATGACAAATGGGGATCATTTCAAACTCATAATAAACTAATGAGGAAAATCCCTCAAACTTTCATGAGATATTGTTGTATTGTCTCTTGGGATGACGTATTTTTGTCGGCAAACTCGGAAGTCAGCATCTTGCTGGTTCTCTTAACCAAAAGACTGTGATTTTTCACAATGGTCTTGGATCATTGATGATAATAAGGTTCATAGCATAAATGAAGAGTAAATGTTTGTGACTTTATAATGACCTTTTTTTAATGATCTTAATGAACAAATTTAACTTTCATATTTTTTTTTGCTTCATTGTAATTTGTGAGAGTATAAAGCTATTATTATGCTACTATGGGTCTACATGGTGATTCAACTTAGAAGCAGTTACAATATTTGCAAAGTATAATGTCACCTTGTAACTTCTTGCTTGAACATTTCCAAACAATAAAGTGATCTGGTCAAGTTAGTGCTCATGGTTGTGGCAATGGTGTGTGAATTATTATCAAAAAACAATCAGAAATGCTTGCGTCCTCAGTCATTTTTTGTCCGCTAACAACCTTCCTTTTAACACACAGCAATGGTTTAGAATTTATAAAGTGGGCAATACCAGATACATTTTATTATTTCAGATTGAGACGAGTGGCAAAAGAAGAAAGTGGGGAGGGACCACAAAGATAGACATTTTAGATAATATTTGATAACATGTTATAACATTTGTGCAAGTTTGCAGAGAATCACTTAAATTTGTAATATCTGATGTCCAAGCAAGAGATAAAAATGAGACACAATAACACTTAACTTTGACCTTTTACCTACAACATCTTACCCCTCAGGACTGAATGAATATTTGGCTAAAGAAAATCTCTCAAGTTTCTTTGAGTTTTTTTGCTCACAAGCAAAAGATGAACATGAGGCTCCATGAAATTTGACCTCTGCCTCCCAAAATTTGCTGATTTTATGCATAAAACCAGAGTTGATATTTGTACAGGATTTGAAGAATATCCCTTAAAGCATTACTACAGTGTCAGCTTTGCAAGCAAGAGATGAGCATGAGATCCAGTGACCCAGTAATCAAATGGGTATCAGTGCCATTTCACTTATGTCAGCGGCTCCCAATGTTGAGCCCATAGTCCTCTTCATAGCTTAATCGATTGTGCATCTGATGATGATCTTTCAGGCCCCCTGACCAGCTTTGTGGTCCTAGTTTTGTCGCTCTGTGGTCAGCTTTAAAGGCAAGAGATGAACATGAGATCCAGTGACCCAGATCTTTGACCTCTAACCTCCAATATCTTATCAATTCCCCTTGAGTCAAAAAGAATGTTTGTGCTAAGCTTGCACAAAATCCCTGACAGTATTTTTAAGATGAAATACCCACAAATAGTAGGTCAACATGAGGCCCAGCGACCCTCAGATTTGACCTCTAGCTTCCACAGTCTGATCAGTTCCTAAAAATGTGTTGAAACTCAGACATTGTGTTTACAAGAATGGCCCTGATGGACAAGCTGCAGACATTAAGGCATACAAATGAGCACTCTCTGCCCTGTGATTAAATATACAGTCATTAACATGAAAAGTGCACTACAAAGTTTCCATGAAAAGACGCTTCAATGCTTGTTTTCTTCAATGTACATCATTTAAGTCAGTGCTGTCCAATATGAATGGCTGACAGTACAGTAAAGCCATTATCAACAGTTCACAGTTAGACACTCTGAGAAGGCCTGCATTGTTTTTGCTCAGCAGGAAAACATGTTTGTTAAGCTGCTTTAATTAAAAAAGCCTGACAGTGCTGCGCAAACACTCCGAGAGAGCTCTCTGTATTCAATTTAAAACAAATTTCTCCCAGCACTTAATGACGCCCTGTCATAGAAATATGGCAGGTGTTGACAGGACACTGCTAATCACAGAAGAGCGAGAAATCTGAGAAACCACGAGTTCAAACACAGAGGGAAATGAAGGGGGGATAAACTTCTGTACTTGTGTCTGTCTGCCCACAAGCTCTCAACGCGAAAAAAAGGAAATATAACTCCGTGTTTCTGCTCTTTTCTTCTCCGCCGCCTCTCTTTTGTGTGATATCCGAGCGACAGTCTGTGATCACACTGGAGGCGCAGTCTGCCGTAGTGCCACATGCATCTGTCTCTCATTAAAATATTGAGTGTGAATACACTGACCCTCACATGTGTGACTGCTTTAGCATCTTTGTTACAGTGTCCTGTTTTTAATCTACTCAAACAGTGCATCTCCCCCTCCCCCTTCCTCTGTGTTCCTTTATTTTCAACATGCCTTTTGTTCTTGCTTGCTGCTCCCACCTCAGAATCAACAGCACCTTCTCTCTCTCTCCTTTCATCCAGGGGCGATGAATGGTTGGAAAGATGCTGTGAGACAATTAGACAAGGCCACACGATGCTGTAAGGACTGAGCCTACTCCTTCACGGCGACACAGGTATTGATGTTCCCCCCTGTGGCCTGACACACATGGGATAATAGAGAAACAGACACGAGTCTTCCCACACGCTGTAACCACATGTGTGTTTGTGATTGACATGTCATTGCTTGGGACTGCTAAGGTTTCAAAAGGCGTGATGAAGACTGAGATTCATATGGACAGCTAAACTTACCTTTGGAATCTACTTCCAGTACGGAGCAGGTTGTAGTGGTCACCCCTATCAGAGGATGCCATTCGCCAAGCTGTCTTTGGCAAAACTGCTTTTCACATGATAATGTAGGGAGCTGGTACATTTCCAAACTTAGGACGAAGCTCTGTGATACTGATGAAGTCAAACCTGACACACCAGATGGACCATTCAATTTATTTCCCAAGTCTATCTGGGAAAGAGCCCATAGAAAGGGTTTGGGAATGGGCAGATCTAGCAGGTGATTGGACAACTGTTCACTTTCACTTACATTCATTACAAGCTAATCAGATAATGAAGTAGGCCAGCACTACCGTGGCTTTGAAAAGGACAGAACGTGAGCCACTTTGTTAAACAAACTCTTGCCAGAACATGTCCGAAGTTGGGCAAAAACATTTTTTCTAAAAAAGATGTTTTGAGTGTTGTTAATGTATTTTTCATTTGATAAAGAAATGCAGTCCAGATCTGATAAAATTGTTACTGGCTACTGGTGCTGTTAGCATCTATACTAATCTCTGTATGACAGTGTTAATTTTGACAGTGCTTTTTAATTTAGTTTAAGTTATAGTCTTTTCCTAAAATATTTTTTAGTTTTAGTCATAATTTAGTCATCTAAATTGTTTTAATTTTTGTCTAGTTTAAGTTGATGAAATTTCACAACATTTTAGTCTACAAAAGCCACTGTAAATTTAGTAGACTAAAATATGAAATGTAACGGGTAAGGCATTTTTTATGTTTTCTTGAATTTATGAAGTCATGTTTTACACTTGGATAAAATGAAACATCTAATAACCCTTTATTGAATACTGTAAAGTTTGAATGTATAAATTAACAGAAACAAATTTGTGTGAAATGCAATCACCTTTATTTTAGCTACCAGGCAGAGCATCTTAGCTACAATACCAGAATTGACAACAAACAGGGAACCTGCTCTACATGTATATAACGATTTGTCAAGAGAGTAGCTCTGATTGGATCGCTCCCAGACTTATCCTGCCACCACAAAGCTAAGGCAGTTGTGATTGGATGTCCCTCTTAACTCATCCTACCTTTCTACACAACCAAAGTGGCAGTGATTGGATATATTCTAACTTTTCCCTACTTTCTACATGACGAAATTAGGTCTGACTGGATTAAGTCAAACATTTTCGTTTAGTTTTAATTTGTTGATGACAATGTCAGTTAATTTAGTTTTAGTTTTTGTCCATGTGTACTTGTTTTGTTTTAGTTATAGTCTAGTTTTCCTCAGGGGAAAAAAGGTTGTTGACAAAAACTATGACGAAAATAATTAGTCAACAAAGTTAACACTGTTAAGTTAGAGTTATTGGCTAAAGTGCATAATAGCATAATAGCAACACAGGTACTTTCACTGCCCACATTGTGAGTGACATTACAGTATTCAAATGATTGAGCTGACATAGAGTAATGCAGGGATGATGTTCTTCTGTTGGCCAATGCGGAGGTTAGCATCATGCTGGTTATCTCGACTAGAAGCCCATGGGATATTAAACTGTGTTTTGGATCGTTGCTGTAGCAAACAAAAAAATATGAATCTTACAGGCTTTGTTGTTTGTGATAAACTTACTGAGCAAACCTACTTCTTATTCTTTTTTTTAGGCTTAAACATTATCACAAGATTAAAAAGCTATTATTAAGCTACTCTTGACCTACAACATGGCAATTCGACTTAGAACCAGCTACAATATTTCAAGTACATAATGTCTAGTTGTGACCTCTTGTTGTGAGAATGTTCCTTAAAATCAAAAGACCTGATCAAGTTGGTTCCCATGGCTGAAGGAATTGTGTATGAATTATTGTTTATTAAAAACTGGGGGTTCCTGGCCATTTTTGTTGACATTGTTAGCAGTTAGTTTGCAACTGTCCTTTTAAAAACACAATAATGCTCTGAATTTAAAAACAGGCAATATCAGATAAGTACTATTATTTCAAGTTTAACGTTAAAATCTTGTGTGCATGTATTAATCACAAACCTTATTTCAGACATTTATCTGATACTGGTATTCTAAATCCCATATTATATCAGCCTTGGGAACCAGGAAGTGCCAAATGCTATCTTACGTCTACATATCTGGACACATCCCTACCACCCTATTCCTATTCATGTGACTCATCAAGCTTGTCAAAAATGGCCAGAATTTGAATAATGTGAGTCTGGCCTAAAAGAGCTCTTTTGGAGATGACAGCCATTTTTTACTTTGATTCTTCGATTATAAAAACAAATTGGAAGTGGCCACTCATTTAAATGCTTTGTCTGCCATCAGTATCAACTATATCATGTTGTCTTTTATTCGCTGGCTGTACCCTGCGATCCATCAAATATTTCCACCTCAAGGTGTTTCTCATGATTTATTGAGACATGCACATGGATTGTTTGACTCAGGAAATCCCTTTATATTCTTTGAATGCTTTGGAGCTATAGTTTGATTAATAGCCAAAGGCTGACATACATGTATATAAACGGCTTGCCTTACAGTTCTTGAATGATCCATGATGGGATGTGAATGCCTCTGGTTTATCACACATGTAGTTAGAGATGAGTGTTTTTATTTCAGATGTTGTTGTGCTGTACAAGGAGACCATTCAGTTGAGAAAAAAAGGCTTTATTCAGTCTAAGAGAACAAATATTTAAAAAGACAAGAAGAGCTCAGAGCTGTTCTTTCAGGCTAACACTGGACAATTTAGAAAACAACCTCCTACACTATGTTATCCTGTTTTACTGAAGCACGACGCAAGATATACATATTATAAATGTCTAAGAAACCTTTCATGTGTTTTCCTTCTATTCAGCTCTTGCCCAAATCGTATACACGCTGGAAATATTGAGCACAGATTCTAAAAAAGAAATTTTCATATAAGGAAACACATTTGCATAAGTGCTGCTGGCTGTGGTTCTCTTTGTACTTACATTTAAAGAAGACAAAATGGTATCTTAAAAGGCAGCTAACAGCAATACATCAAGCTGTACCTGCAAGCAGACTGATCTGTGTGTGCGGGCATTATCGCCAGACTCTGATCAAATTGAGTTTGTTTGTGTTTTAAAATGCATTGCAGTGTGAGACAATATAAACAACTTTATTCCTTGTGTCAAAGTATAGATAAGCCTGGTCAAGTATTGTTCTAAGACAAGTAAAAGTTGCACAGTCAAACTATTACTGGAGTTGGAGTACTGCTATAGGTTACACCAGCTGTGCATAAATTCTAGCATAGTCTAGCTTGAATGTAAGGTCTTACTTTGACCAGTTACACTCAACAAACATTTGAGGTGTTGTACCACCTGAGATACTTTTGACATGGCTTAAGCTATAACTTAAATCTGACACATACATCTCAGTAGGTGATGAGGAGCAGAGGGTCTTATGCCTGGTTCACACCAGGGGCTCTAATTTCGTAGACCAGGCGCAGGCGGGGCGCACCTGCCCTGCGCCGCGCCAACGGGGTGTGTCCAGGTCATTTTGCAAGTTTCATGCACGGTGCAGTCTGGCACAGGGAGACGCACTCACGCCTCCGTCCCTCCCACCGGCGCAAATGGCAGAGAGGGAGGAGAGGAGGCGTGAGTGGGTTTAACACAGCCGGGTGTGATCTTCACCAATCAAATGAACGGCTCTCCTCTCCTTTAAATGCACCGCGGGCGAGGCGCAGTGACAATTTCACCTCGGTGGAGAAGAAGGTCAGAGCCGCTGTCACTTTTGCAGCAACTGGGAGAGTGCAGGAGCCACCGGGCTGCACATCGGAGGACACTATGTTCGTCACCGTGTGGACCACCTCGCGGGATAGATATAATCTGTTCCTGTGTGATAATAGGAGTACAAAATTAAGTGATAATTACATTTATACACAGCAGCAGGCTGATCCATTCATCATGCTTGTGATCCACCTGCATTCCAGGTCTGTCATCGCCAAATAGCAGAACCTTTGGTGAAAATATATCTCCTCCTCATCCTCCTTGTAATAATGTACTCCATCTTTTTAGATCACGTTATGAATAAAGATTAAAACAGAGAAATATGGGCAATCACAGGCAAATCCTTAAGACACCAAGTGACTTACATTTATACAGTGAGCGTCTTTCTCTTTTTTCTTTTCTTCTGAATTTCATGAGGTAAGAGAAGCCGGATACTCCGTATCGGATGATGTGGCTGTTTGTGGTTGGCTTGAGAGATACGAACTCGTTAGTTATGACAAACGTCTCTGATCTGACATCAGATGTGACGGGACAGTTAATATAGATACAAATGTATGTGCTGGTTCAGACGGTTACATTAAATAGTGGTTGCTGTGATTGTTCATTGCATTGAAATGTGCCTGACACTGTGGACACCTATCTGTGAGGTTTTTGTGACGTGTGCGTCCTGTGCGCCTGTCAGCCAAATTACCACTGCCCGGGGTGCGCCTCTCCTGCGCCAAGAATAGACCAGGTTGGAGCTGGCGAGCTTTCGGCGCACCTTCTGTGCATTTTTTTGGCACAAAATTGTCACTGCATCAAGCTGAATCTTTTCGACACCTCCCCCTGGTGCGCCATCACACCCATCACACCCAGCCAGTCTACCAAATTGCCAAATTGGCTGCACACGGCGGTGCGCCGGACGAAATTACCACTGCGCGGGGTGCGCCAGGCTGCGCCAACCTGCGCCACCCTGAGTTGCGCCAGGAAATTAGAGCCCCGGATGCATGTGGCTGATGCATGTGCCAGCTTAAGAACACTATGGCTGTCATACCAGGTGTGTGCTTGTGCTGTGTTGTGGCTGCATCTCCCTGCTGTCACAGCTCCATTTCTATATATATATATACATATTACTCAATAATGAACTTCTATTGAAAATCTAGGGAAAACCGCAATAAATCCTCCCAGAAAGAACCTCAATCATTGAATAACTGATCTGGGAAACCTGCAAAAAGAAAGCATTCTGACAAACAAGGGGAGTCACTCCACAAAGGAGGTAACTGAGCTTTGACTTTGAAAGGCACAGACAGGAAGAGTTATTGGACAATTTCTAACAGTTCTGTGATGTATTTTACCGCTGTGGCCATACATACAAGCTAGAGTAAGGTAAATATGATCCTCTATTTTTCTTTTTCCTGTCTGTTATGGCTGAAACATGCACATGGCTCATGAAAAAAAAGGCAAGCCTCCTGTTGTTGAGGCTGTCATCACACAGGTAAAATGCATCCAGTGTGGAACTGTCCTTAGAGGCTGTTTTGTGTCATCAATGTGTTTTCCGTGATGGATGAAATCCCTCAAAACATATACAACTTCCTTGCTTACACTTTGTTTTCCATCAGAGATCATCTAAGTTGCTCAGTGAAAAGCCACTGTAAGCTTATTTCACGTTTTAGCCACTTGACTGCTTGTTTTCAGGGTCTTAATATTACTATGTCCATGGATTAAGACTACAAGATTGAATAAACTCATCAAAATATTCCGACAGAATTGACATATATTTTCCTCACTGTTTATTGATAAATTGCAGCTACTCTGAATTATTTTCAGCCATTTGTCTGTACCAAGATATGGTGCCATTTGCCTTGGAACTCTGAGGTTTTACAAAAAAAAAAAAAAAAAAAAAAATGCTTTTAACTGGACGAATGAAATTAAAACGTCACCTTTGTGACAATGTTTTGTTTGGTTTGAGCATTACTACGAGTTGAAATGAATCTAACCTCTCTGTGGTGCAACTATTTAAGTTTAAAAGTTAAGTTAGAGCTTATCTAGTTCAATGAAGGACTTTGGTTGGACTTTACACATAGCTTAGAACTTATGCATAGAGCCAACTCATAGCTGGTGCAAAAGGCTACTGGAGTGCTTAAATCTAAAATAGCATCATCAAACATTGGTGGGCTGAAGATTTGGCAATAGTTGCTTAGGAGGAGGATAATCATCATCCTTCTCAGTGACTGCTCACTCTTTTGGTGACCCTGGTATAGGAAGTTAATTTTCTTCTCTAACCCCCCATCAGTTAGGAAACCCTTTTATCTATGTTTTAATCCTGGGATTGAGCAAGCAAACTACCAAACTCAAAATAATTTTGATTTTTGTCCTACACATTTTAAATTTTATTCTAAAGGTGCAAAATAAAAATATAAATCATCCTCCTCTCACTTTCTTTTTCTCCTGGCTGTTTCTAATACTTCTCCTTATTGCTGTCCTCACTTGATTCATGTAAAGATTTTTTTAAGAGTAACTGTCTAAACTGCTTAACTAAGGAAATTTCAGCTGCTTTGAAGTGTGATAAAATTTACAGACAAATAGTTTGCAAGCATCAAGGTATAAGATGGGTTTGCATTACAACATTAGATATTTGTCAGCATTGTTTTATTGTTCAAACTTGCTTTGTTTGTCTTTAAATTGCAATATAGGGCATCATTTGAAAATAGATCTTGATCTCAGGGGTCCTCCTCGGCCAAAATAAAGCATAACTTTTTCATACAAAGGGGTGCTGCCTGTGCTCAAGGCCCAAGTGTGCATGTTAGCAAAAGGTTTGGCAACTATGATTACCAAAGGGGCCCCAAAAATGTCTTACACTGTCTGAGGGCCACATTGTTATGTAGATTGTTGATACTCTTGGGGGGGGGGGGGAGGAAATATAAATCAACAAAAATAGCAAACAGAAATCCATCGATCCATCTTCTTATCTGCGGGCCAGGTCGCAAAGGCAGCAGCTCAAAGAGTTTAACCCAGATGTCCCTCTCTCCTGCAACATTTTCTAATTCTTCCAGGGGAATCCCAAAGTGTCCCCAGGTCAGACAGGATGTATAATCCCTCAAGTGGGTTCTGGGTTTCAATGGAGTCTCTTCCCGATTCAACATGCCCTGAAGACATCCACTGGGAGGCGACCAGGAGGCATCCTAACGAGATGGCTGGACCACCTCAACTGACTCTTTTCAGTGAAATGGAGCAGTGGCTCTGCTTCATGAACTCTCTGGATGTCTGAGCTCCTAACCCCATCTCTAAGGCTGAGCCCAGCTAGCCTCCTGAGGAATCTCATTTCAACCGCTTGTATCCGCATTCTCATTCTTTCGGTCAATACCTAAAGTTCATGACCATAGGTAAAGCTTATGAATCTTTAGGTCCATTTTACCCTTACTCAGGGACAAGACCCTAAGATACTGAAACTCCTTCACTTGATGCAAAGGCTCACTTCCCACCTGGAGGGGGCAATCCACCATTTTCTGGCAGAGAACCCTCAGATTTAGAGGTGCTGCCCCTCATCTCGGCTCCTTCACACTCAGCTGCAAAACGCCCCAATGCCTGGAGAAGGTCCCCAACTGAGGAAGCCAACAGAACCACATCATCTGCAAAAAATAGAGATGAAACTCTGAGATGTTCAAACTGAACACCTTCCTCCTAATGGCTGTTCCTTGAGATCCCATTAATACACCACAAAATTTTGCACCTTCGTGCTGAGGATTCTGACACAGTCTCACTCCTTTTATTATAGAGATGGAAATTATAAATATAAAGCGTTCAAAAAGGCAAATACAGTTCTTTCATAGATACTGATAAGACCAACCTTCATACATTTTAACTTAAACACAAATAATAATGATAATTAAATGAGCTTAAAACAGAATTAAGGTTAAATACAACAAATCAATAAGTATTTACCAGTTTTTGATGGGCAATACTCTACCTTGAACATACATGTATACCCGCAATCTAGGTTAGAAATATCTCTGTTTCATATATTTCATTTTGTGCATGACATTGAATTTGGTATCTCAGGTATTATATCCAGTGGGTTCTATTATGTTGTCTTTATGTTTGCATTTTATTGGCGGGCCACATTAAGTGAGGTGGAGGGCCGCATGTAGCCCCCAGGCTGCTAGTTGTCCACCCCTGTGTTAAAAGAACACTCAAAGCTGTCAAATATACAATACCATACCCCTCTCTTTCTCTCCTTTCTGGGAGAATTACATCTTGTCCTCAGCACTCCATGGCGGATTTTTTTGTCTCCTCTTGTAAGGTTAGATGTACATGACAGTAAATGGGATTATAATGCATAGAACTGTCATCAGGGAAATCATTTACAGCTGTGGCTTCAGGCAGACTACAGATGATGGTCAGAATTTATGTAGCACATGGCAGGAGTCGTAGTAGAGATGTCTTATTTCATGTTATTGCTGCAAACAATAATACATTATCATAAAGAAACTGAGTCAAAACTCTGTTCCTCAGGCTTTTTTCATTTCCCATACTCCTAATGTGATTGTATTACAACATACATGCATTTAATTTGATTTAACCTGGGTTTATAGTGTAATACTGTTAGTGTGAAATATTTGGTTATTTAAGTGAAGTTGGAGCAGTTTCTGACAGCATACAATCGGTAAAAAAAAAACAATCATTAATGAAAACAGCAGCGGATTTAATTTTTTCATCCAGAAATTTTAAAAGAATGTCAAGCCTCATTTGTATCAGTGCCCTGAGGAATTAAAAACAGGTAGTTGGTGGCTTGTCACACTGACAGGCATTGAAGCTGAGGTTTAACAACAGAGCCCGACAATGGAACCATTTCACTTTTCAATTATACATTTTTTTTGGCTCTGTAGTGGAAGAAAGACTCGCTTGAACGACACATTGAGAGCCCCACCTGGCAGCAAAATGAGAAAGCCGACATGATTTGCATTCTGTGGCAGGGCTGTTAACTTGTCATCAGCGGCGCTTGACGATTGAATGAAAATAAACATCTACAACCTACACTCTGCAGAGTTAAAATCCAATTTAAGTTAGGGGTCTGAGGAGGGTTTGTGAAACATCTATTAACACTTTGTTCTCTTGTCATTTTCTCTTTTCCATTCAACATTCTGGGTTTGATTCCCAGTTAAAATAATACTCCCCCTTCACCCTGCACACCTATATATCATAGATATCTCCATCATGACAGTGCTCTGTTGGATGACATCAGATGAGTCGAGTCTTTGAAAATGAAATACCAATAATAGAAAAACACATGTTGATTTCTATTACCATCACAGCAGTGGAAATGCCAAAAATGTGAGGTTGACAGGCCCTAAAACCACTTTGTTATTTGCTGTCAGTTGAAATATGGCAATCAAGCAGCCACACAGTGAAGGTTTGTAGTAGCTGATTAGGCCCATGTGCATTTAGAGAGACCAGTGCCTTTTCTTTTGTGTAGGTTTGAACAATAGAGAACATACACAGTGCTGGAGACAAAGGACCATAGGCCATTTTGAGGAGTGGCAGTCTAGTCATGTGCTGTCAACACAACTGGATTGATGAATAAGAGTTAGGTCTGAAGCACAGAGTCTTGAATACTCCTATTTGACAGAAAGTTGGATTTGTAATCACATCTATGTACAATCCTGACTGCAATCAATATTTGCACTTTCACATTAAAACCCACTTTCTATTAACTCTTTTGACAGTTTGGCACATTGTTGAGGCCAGTCCAGGGTCAGCCATTCTGATTAACAGAACTAGGCCTAGGGCAGAACTTGGGCTGTCACCTTATCTTAATATTCTTTTGAACTTAGAGGTAAATTACAATATAAATATGCATTTGAAAATGTACAGTGCAGCAGCACATTTGGGTACCTGGAGCAGTCAACAGCCAGATCCAATGCGCTCCCAGCCCAACCTAATCGTCCATTTCTTTCTTGACCTCAACAACAAGGAAGTACACTTTGAGAAAATGGAGGACAGGCAAAGCCACTCTGAGCGAACAATAACGAGACCAAAACATCTGAGAAGCACTTTACTCTCCACACCACCAATGGCGAAATAAAAAAAAACAAAACTGGGTTGTGTGTCAATTATGTGCAAAACAGTCGGCCCAATCCTTATCCATGACAAATCAACAGGCCCATCTGTTGGCCCTCAACCCAAGAGTTCAGTGGTGCCTCTTCCCATGTCATGATACAGCTAGTTTTGTTTTATTTTGTATGAGTTTTTCCTTGTATTTCTTGTTTAGGCCTCTTGTTCCTCTTGTCTTGTGTTTCCTGTGTTGCTGTCATGATACTGCTCTTTGTCTTAGTTAAGTTACCCATTTTGTGTTCATGTTTTGTGTCTTGCCATGTGTTTCCTGTTACATTTTGAAATCCCTCTGTTCCCTGTTTTCCTGCCCTCCCTTCTGTGTGCCTCTGATTATGATTCCCTCCACCTGTGTGATTGTTTCACCTGTGTTTGATTACTCCCCAGTGTATGTAGTCTTTGTGTTTCCCCTTGTCTTTGTGGGTTCATTCCTCCTCACAGTAACAGCCACAACCACAGTGTAAGTCTCCAGTGTCTTTTGTGTTTCCTAGTGTTTTTAGTTTGTCTGGTTTTTAATTAACTTTTCAGGAACTTTGATTTGTACTTTGTATTTTGCTCCTTTTTGTTTGAGCCTGTTTTGATTTGTAATTTGTTTGCTAGGTCTGATTTGTTACTTTGTTAGAAAATTTTGTTTTGTATTTTGACTTTTTGTAATGAATTACTTTCTGGTTTTTGATCCTGTTTCAGTTTATATTAAAGCCCTTTGTTTTTTATCTGCATTCTTGCTTTTGTTTTTCCTGGTTTACTCTTGTCACAAGGCTGACATCCCATGCTCAGCTCCATGCTACTTGGGTCAAATGACTCCATATATAAGCGTTTACGTTAAAAAAAAAGATTCAAATTATTTTTTGGAAAAGTGACAGCCTTACTGTTAACCTTCTTTAGATAAAGCTACTGATAGACAGAGATGACGAGTAGAGGCGGGACTTTGGGTCATCTCTGCCTGGGCTTGTAGCACTGTCAGTCATGTCCCTGACTATCCAAAACTCAAAATCCTTTATAAAATCAATACAGTCACAAACAAAAAAACTGTACTGTTAGAGGCATTAGATATATAGTATTAGACCAAAGCAGTTTGTTGAAACAGGCTGTAAATATGTTTATTTAGACTGTAAACCCATCTGTTCTCCACATACAATCATGTAGATTTCAGGTTTCCTGCAGCCAGCCTCAAGTGGACATTCAATGAACTGCAGTTTTTGGCCCCATTGGCTTCACTTTTCAACTCTGGAGGTTGCTGCTAGGCATTATATATTCAACTGATGATATAACCAAGAATTCCAGCACAGAAAATGAATTAAAAATGTAAAGTGCCCACGTTTACATGATGTTCTGCCAACAGAGGATAAAATTATTGGGTTATCTTGTATCTTGATGTTGTATCTAAGGATTTTAATTATCAATGAGGTTATGATGTTATGCGTAATACAGAAGTATCCAGCATGATTATACTTTCTGATGTTGTAAGAATGCTAGTGAAATAAAACTTTAATACGAGCATTAAAATATTTCATTATGTATCCTGTGCCTGTTTCATGTTTTAAGTTGCATAGTAAAAGGAGAAAAAATCAAATGATGTAACTGATCAAAAGGTCACATTGTGCAAAATATGCCCTTTAATGCTTTTTTTATATACAAATAAGTGCCCACGGCCCATCTACAAACACCCCATCACCCACTTTCTGAAACTGTTTGCTCAGCAGTCTTTTCTTTTAATTTCTCAGTGATGTCATTAGGAGATATGCCACCTCCCTTAAATGGGAAATACTCCCTGAGCCAGGTGTTTGCTCAGCCCACAGGTGGCCCCAATGGAAGGATCATGTCTAGGTATGTTTTTACAGTTACCGTAAACATTACAATACAGTCACAGAAAGCATATTATATTCTTAAGAATGACATAGTCAGACACAGTTCATGAGGATTGCTCGAAAACAGCCTGTTCTGAGCAAGGCTGAAACAGAAGGGTTTAAAGGCAGGCAAAAATTACACATCATGACATCATTAGTGAAAACTTTTCAGAAAACACATCTAGTATGTAGCCTTTAAAAGAATTCAGAGCTGACCTTCTGATTGGTTTTATTCATGTTACACTCAAAACACCCTTTGCACAATACAGATTTCCCATCCTCATTTCGCACTGGGCCTGGCATTGTGCCATATTTTGCATAATCTAGATAGCAGACAATAGCTTGACATGCCCCAAACTGCTCTGCACCACACTTTTTGGACATTGCACCTTACAGTGTCAAAATAGGGCCCAATGTCTTGTGGGAAGAAATCATCTGAAAGAAACTAAAGACCTGTTACCATATTTTGAAGACATTTTGTACTCTTAAGAAGTCAAGCTCCATACAAATAAAGTGACTGTCACAGCAAAGATGGATTTTTTTTTTTTCCCTCGCAGCCTGGACATCAAAAGTTTGAGGTAGATAGTAGAGGTGCTGGAGAGAGATTCAAGGAGACTCGTATCTGACTGGTCGACGCTACTGGCCAACTTTGAAGTTACTTTCTTTTAAGTCATCTGGAGATACAGTCTTAAAAGAGATAGAGCAGTCGATAAGCAGTATTTTTTACTCCCTATCTTCTAAGCTTTATGACAAGTTCTATGGAAAAAAAGAAAACCAATGATCTCCTGACAGACAGACTTTTACTCATGTAATGGACAGGTTTTTACAAGAATGCTAATATCCTAACTTAACTCCTCAGAGCTCTCCAGGAAACTGGGATTTTTAAACTCACAAATAATAGAAAACAACTTTTTCCACACAGAGTTGAGGTGTTCAAGTCATTTACTCTTGAGTGCGACTGATATAGAAGTAAACAACACATTTTTATTCACAAACAGACCTCTGTAGAGACACGCAGACATGAGTCCCAGCCCCCCACTGAGTACCTGCGCCGCTCAGATGTAGGCTACAAACAGTCTCAGAAGCAGCCTGTGATCTATACATAGAAGTGGAGCAAACGGCAAAGGCTAACTTTGATGAGGTTTCTTCTTTTTTCATTTATTTTTCAGGCATAACAAGCATATACCCACATTTACAGGTACCAAATAAAAACAGCAACTTGTGGAGAAATTTAAGCTGAACTGAAGATAAATGTCACTCACTCAACTAGAAAAGGAAGAGTTTGAAGATGAGAGTGGGGTTTTGAAATGTTTTCAACACACAAAAAATAGGGGTAACACTTTTGCACCGTAAGGTACATAAATCATAAATGTGTCCCTTAAGGTACGGAAATGGCCCTTAAAGTGGATAAAGGTGAACCTTTGTTTAATTTGAAAGGTACAAAACATTATAGGCAGCAAAAGGTACACAAGGTACAGCCAAGCCACTGTGTGCTCACAAGATCATGATGCCGACAGAGGGGTTAACTGCAATGAAACAATACAACCAGCCTTGGATTAACCACTGGGCTGATTGGGCTGTGGTGTCCGGGGGGCCTCCGACCTCTAGGGGCCTCCTAATCCAGCCTAATGTGTCATCCTGCCTTTGATTTTTTTTATATTTCAATATTATATTTTGATCTGGAAAGAATAAAGTAATGACATTATTTCTGCTTCGAATTGCAAGAAAATCTGTAACATTCTTCTTAGTATTTGTCAAACTCAATATCATCTATTTTAAGTTATTTTGATTGCTATTTTGTTTACTAACATTTCTGCCTTTTCTATTTGATTTTGGCCCACATGTTTCTGCATTTTTATGCCATCATTTAATCAACTGTTAGCTTTTTAAACCTTTAAAGCTCCACTATGTAAGATTCAGGTTTGCCTGCACTCGAGGGGCCGCTCTGGTCGTTGGGTGTAATTGCACTGTCATAACACAGCGCCTCACAGCAACGTGCATTTGTTGACATACAGAGCCGGGAGAAGCGAGTCGACAGGACGTCCGAAGACATAGAAGAAATAGTGAAATAGTGAATGACCGAGCGTCACGATGCCATGAATATCTCCAGCAATCTGAGAAACTCGCCGGCAAATAACCGCTGGTAGCATTTAGTGACAAAACAACGTCCGCCAAGTTACACAAAGCATGCAATGCTACGAAGCAACCACTGACTGAAACCAAGTGTTGAACGGGGGAAAACCCGACGAAAACATAACTTACCTCTCCAGCAGTAACTTTGCAAGCTCGGCGTCCGTCTTGCAATTTTCCATCTCCCAACGCTCTCGTCACCGAGCAAAGTGGGCTCTAGTTTAATTCTAGTTTTGTTCCTTGCGTTGTCCGATAGTCTCTTTTTGGCCCTTGAATCTGGAGAAAGAGTCCTCCTCACACGCTTTGCGGATGCCATGGCTGCTACTACTACATGCAAAACACCGGCTTCTTTAGCTGGAAGCCAAATCTCGCGTAGTGCTGTAAAGCAGTTTGCACTTCTCGCAGCATCTCACCATATGTGTCCCCGTCACGGGAGCAAAAGTTACATAGCCCCTAAACAGAGCAGGGAAGCGCTGTGGGGGGAAGGGGGCGGGGGCATTCTCTCTGTTACAGCGCCGAGCTCCACTGAACAGACTTTGGAGAGAATGTTTGAAGGCTCAAAAGATCTGCAGTGCTGCTTTAAATCCCACACAAAGAAAATATCCGGGGGGGTTTTGGGGGGGCTTTGTTTGCAGTTTTTTCTGTACCCTTAAACATTGACAAAAACAAACAATGAAATGTTATGTTTGTGCTTTTTCTTAACTTCACTAAGGCAGTCAAGATGAAAAGAAATGTTATGTTTCTGAAAAACATCCCCAAGTGGCAACATATACAAGTGAAAAAGAATAGAACCCAGGATGGAGCCTTGAGGGACTCAACAGGTCAGTGGGGCCACATCCTAGGAAATGTGGCCTGACCGCACAGAGAAGGTTTGCTCTGCCAGATTGCTCTGCCAGATAGGCAGATAGACTCCTCCTCTGTTGCCATTGCCGTGCAATGTCCACAACAACACCACCAGTTAGCCCCCATTCGTGGACGTGCAGTGGTTGCTTGTTCTCTGGCCAGCTGTTCGGCTCTTTCCCTCTGCATCCTCCTTTCAAATAGCTCCTCGTCGGTATATTCTGGCTCAAAACGATATATGGGCATCCATTATACTCAAAGTTGTCGTCAGACACTTCTACATTAAATAAATATTCCGCCATGTTGCACAAAAATAGCCGTGTAGCCGTGTAGCCTAGCAACAACAGCGGCTCTACTCAGCTGCGCTCTTGCAGCGCATGTCTGTGACGTCACCAAAAGTTACCCATCCTTGTAAAGCCCCGGATGACCATAACAATGAAGTTGAGCTGACATGGTGATAATACTGGCCATTCATTTAAAAAATGTAGCTGAAATGAACGAGTTTCACAGCAGATAATGTCTAATTTAGGGGCTTCAATTTCTGGCCCCGTCCGCTGCTATGGCATGAGAAAAAACGCCGTTGGATGGATCTAAATTGCTCGAAAACGGCTCCGAGCTCCGCCAAAATTGTCTGGGTGAGTCTACGAGCGTATTTAATCCTAAAAATAAGGTCCAGGTGTCAAAAAAACGAACTTAACCTGTAATATACCAAATGGGAACTCCTAAAGCTCTCAATCTTTTTACGTGTTTAAGGCAGCTTTACTCGTACATTTATATTGTGCATTAAGTCAAATTCTGTATATTGCCTCACAGGGTCTTGATATTACATAAAACAATCACAAAAAGTTGATGAGACAAACCTAAAGGGACCACGTTATAAATATCTCCTTTGGCTGATATACCTTTTACAACCCTAATTCCCAAAAAACACTAAAGTATAAGTTTTAAAAGTGTCTGCCATTATTATTTAAGATAATGTTTTTTTTTCTAAATATATGAACATTCTGTCTTGTTTTATTCAATTTTTGTGCACCTGTCTTTGAGGTGTTTTGGTCATCTCATGGTCCTCTGTATTTGTATTGCACAAATAGATTTGGCTTGTCTTGAATCTGGAAAGAGTTTTGACCTTGTAGTTGAACTACATTAAAAAACTAGGAGCAAGTAACAAATGAACTGAAATTCAGCCTGTCTGATAATGTTACCCAGACTCACACCCACATTTTATAGACAGTGAATCAGCACCGGCAGACAGACGCACACAGATAACAACAGTATGAAGAACACACACACACATACACACACAGCAATGATAACACACCTGCTGTTATCATCAGAATGTCCGTGATGGTTATAAGATGAGCACGAGCATATTTACCCATCTCATTCATCTTGCGCTGTCCTATCTCTGTGGCGGGGCTGTGCAGACACATATATCTCCCTCCCTAGGTACAGATGCTGGAGATCTATTTAGCTTTGCTCCGCTATTATCTCTTGTTCCTGCTCCTTCCCCTCCTGAACACACACCACATTTATTTCCCTCTGCTGTTTGTTCTCTCTGTTTTTTGCCACTCCTCTGTTCCCTTGCTTTTAGGTCTTGCTCTGTTACATTTTCACTTTTCTCTCCATCTGTTTCAGACAGGTCATTACATTAACTCCTCTCTCCTCTGCACTCCATCTCTACTGTCTTGACCCCTTCGTCTTTATTATTTCTGTCATATTTTCTTCATGTTTTCCCCTCCTGTGTCTCTGTGGTCTCTGCCTCTCCTCTTCTCCCCTTCATGGATGTTGGAGTCATATTTTGTTCTAGGAAATCCAGTCAGCCCTTCCCCATCTGTATGATTATGCAGAGCACCCACTGATTGGTTCAAGGAAATCATTCCACTGGAACATTAATGTCCTGGATTGGATTTATTCACAGAGTGACAAAATAACTCACACTTTCTCTCCAATTTCAAAGTGGCAAACTTTATATCCACTCATTTTGAGTCTGATCAGTTGCCCAATTTGCTCCTTAAGTGATTAGATTAATATTTTCTCCAATATTATGGATTACAGTAATGGACAACGCCATTTCTTTATTTTTAGGCCCGGTTCTTCAGGGATCAGATTCTTCATTAAATCAGAGCAGATCTGACAAGGTAATTTGATACATCTGCTTTTAGGTGACAGTTTCATTAACTAGATCATTTTTTTCCTGACACCTTGATTATCACATTCTATACTCTGCAGACTACCTGTTCACACAGATTCACGTCTTTATTGTAAAAATTGATGGAGCCCTTTGTATTTTTCATATCTTTATTGTAGTCTTTTGATTGGTTTATGCAATTCAGAGGAAAGGGTTTTATGTCGCTTAATGTCTTCAGGTTGACAAAAGGGTACTTGGTTAGAAGTCTCTGGGAGGTAAAGAGGAACTGTATAAAACCTTTTACAGCTCCAGAGGGAGCAGCGTAAATCTCATCACTGAGTTACATCATATGTCACTGGAGTCAGTGTGAGCTGGGGTGTAGACTAGAACAGTGTTTTTCAAAGAGGGGGGTCCTGACCCAAGAGGGAGGGTCGCCAGGGGATACTCGTGGGGTCACAGAGACTTGTAGGGAAGAGAGGGGAAGATTGAGCTTACATGTAGGTTAAAAAACAACTTACTTTTTATCACAAGAAAATGTTAGTATTTGTTTTTCAAATGTTTTCTATCACTGCAAATAATCATTGTGTTCTTTTTTTTCTCAGCTAGTTCCTTTATTTAAACTTTCATGATAAAAACACTTTTCTGACAGAGGAAAAATTTTCATAGCTTCAAAACAAGACGTGAAGTTGATGTGCTGCAGATAGAGTGTATAGCAATTACCAGTTTTTGAATGTACAGTTTTGAAAAATACATTTGAAATTTAATAATAAAGCACTACACATGAAAATACAATAAATGCATTAAAACATGATGAAGCTGAAATTTCATTAACTATTATTTGAAAAACACATCCCACAGAAATAGGCATCATAGCGTAGGATTTTGGATAGGCGCCCAAAGGTGGTCAGCTGAAATTTAAGGGGACCCAAACCACCAAGTTGTTCACAACTCTATTAAGGCAAGCCACACCCCCCTTAAGTGGTGCTGAGCCACCCTTAGAGGCCAGGCGCCATTTTCTATAGAACATTCGTAGACATGTGATCAATATTATGTCACACAGGTCAGTGGATGTCACAAGTCCTGCTGTTTTAAATACTATATAATAAATTTTACCTGTAGTTACAATCCTATTGTATTTTTGAGCCATGAAAGAAATAATAATTTAGTTAATGGACCACAAATATTACGAGTTGGGACACCTCTGGAACCTCACAAAAAGAGAAACAATTGAAGGCCATTGTGAAATAGATTAGGGGGGAATGTTGGTACTAAAGCACATAAAATCTTTGTTTAACTGTCCTAAATAATACCTCTTTGAAAAGTAATTTAAGTATTTTTATATTTATTGTATTTGTCAGTTCATGACATACAGTACATGAGTTCTGTCCCTGTTTGTAACAGCTTAGTTGATTGAAATGGTCTCACTTGCAATCCATGCATTTCTGTTAGCTCAAGTGTAAATGAGACTTTGCTGTGCAATATGCTTTAATGAAATGATAAGCAGGTGCCCATTACTTAGACCTGAAGTATTGTTGGAAGGTTCCACTAATCAAAAAGTGGGCTGCTACTGGACATGGCGCTCAACTACAAAACCACCAGGATAATGTTGACTGGAAGCCTTTTTTTTCTTCTTCTTTGCTGTTTAATGGCAACCAACTTATAGGCGCATTATCACCACCAACTGGACTAGAGTGTGGAACGGGATATTTGTGGTTGTGTGGAACCTTTATCTGTAAGACTGCTGCGCATGCGCCACGCTTCATCATTATCCCTGAAAACACTGATTCCTGTTCACATGGAGACCGATACGAAAATATTTTAAAAACTTTTCACCCTGGACCCCGGTTTCAGAAGTTTGCAGATTCAAGCACTCCGGGCACCATTCTTGTGTAAAGGAAAGGCAAAAACCCAATGAAAACTCTCTGTTTTCAGCTGTTTTCTTTGTCATGTCAACGGCCCCATAGATGTAATGTTACGGCAACAGCAGAAGAACAGGTACATAACAAATGTATGGAATGCCTACCTGAATTAATCAAATTCCTTTAAAAAAACATGTTAAAGACAGCTTCGTTGTCACAACAGGAAATCAACTCAATACAAAGACATTAACCCACATTGTACAGTGTCAATGCCTCTTCTTTGAGAAGACAGAGCAATCAAGAAATACAAATCAAACCTGAGCACAGCAAACACTGTAGAAAGAGATTTTTTTTTTTTTCTCCACACATGGTCATTCTTTGTGAGGGGAAAACTAGCGTTATATCAGACCTCAGGTCTGCCTAGTCAGGTAACAGACCTGAGTCAGGGGGATATCTTGTATGTGCAGGGGTCTTAGGTTGCAGATTGCCATAGGAGGCTTCTCAAAGCAGCTGAACCAGCAAGGCTTCAGCTTATCAAATGCCCGATAACAAGCTCTGCAGCATACACACAATTAGGAGAGGCCTTATATAGGCTACAGAAATAGGAGATTATTTACATATTTAATTGCAGAGGTCACCCATTCTCTTACATTTTTACAGCATTTTCCTTTGTCAGAGGTTCCCTGTATGTGCTTATACTGACATACATTCACAAACATACCAATGTGCACAATAAAACTCTGCTTTAAGACTCTCCAGGCTCTCTTATCTCCAACATCACCCAGTCGGCGGTAGCCTTGGATGTGGCGTTTGATGTCCAACACTCGGCAAGATTAAAAACAATCAGCAACAATAACAGCAGCGGCAGCAACAACAGCATCCAGCATATGGCCATTAAATCTAAAAGGCGTTCATGCATCAAAAGGACAACTAGATTTCTATCATTATTATCAGCACTATGTGGCTGCTTCAGGGCCCCATTTCAGAAAATATCTCCTCCCATGGACAACAGATTGGGTCGAGTGATGGGCTGGGAGTAGAATGAGCAAATATGCAAATGGGATGGCAGAATGTAATGCATGGAGGATACATACAGTTGCATAGGGAGATAAACAAATCGAGAAAGGAGGAAATCAGCACTGTTAATGGGGTCCAGTGTTGCAGAACAAAACAAAGATAAGGTTGAGTTAGAGCTTGAAAGATCTGGCAAGTTAGAAGACATCCATTGTGTTGTGTTTGGTTAATCATCATGATAATATGAAGAACTGCAAATGCATAACCAATTCAGGTCCAAGGCTCGTACACAGGCAAAGCAGACAGCTATTGGGGGTCCCAGACCATTGGAGGGTCCATGAGAGGAACTATGTACTTTAAATGCTGAAATCTTTGTTTGGAGACAGATATAGCTGTCTTTCCAGATATATACATGATTGAATCTTCTGCATACATTTTTAACCTTTATTTAACCAGACAAGTCCGGTTATGATCAGGATCTCATTCACCTGGCCAAGAGGTCAGCAGCATATGTCACAATAAATGCAAATTCTGCAGAAGACAACATAGGTAGGACTGAGCTAATCCAAGAAAAGACTTATAAATCAACATCATCCAATGGGTATACCTCCGGGAGCTCAAGGAGGGCCACTCAGCTTTGGCATAGAGCTCACAGTTGTGAGTAAAGCATTTGAACACCTGCTCCTACACATGACTGTGGCAAATCGTTTTTCCATAAACAAAACAGAAGTGGCTTAAGAACCGAACCCTGTGGGACTCCTGTTCTAGTTTAAAAAAAACGTAATTTTCTAATTGTGACAATGATGACACATTGCTCCCTATCAGAAAGATTCAAACCACTGCAGAGCAATGTCAGGGACATTCAGCTTAATGAATAAGAATTTCACGATTCAAAGTATCAAAAGCCTTTTTTAAATCAATGAAAAAAACTGTTGATAATCAGGGTACCACAGTATAATCCACTGTCTGCTCACATCTGATAAAAGATATGTGAATGAGAAAAGGAAGGAACAGTAATGTCCTAATTTTAAACTGATGGAGAAACATGGACAATGGATGGTAATTCAGCTTCTGCACAGTTGTAAATAATCCAGCATGATCTGCTTGAAGCTCAGTTCTCATCAACAGTAAACATGAACTGCTCTCTGGAGAATCATCTGACAGAGCTTTGAAGCTGATCTTTACAATTACAAGACCCCTCAAAGCACAGGCTAAAATAATTCAACCTTGTACAAAACCCAATTCCAATGTACAAAATATAAATAAAATCATAATACAGTGATCTGCAAATCTTTTTTGATCCATGTTCAGTTGAGTTCACTACAGATACGAGACATTAAATGTTCAAACTGATAAACTGTATTGTTTTTTTTTTTAATATTTACTCAAAATGAATTTGAAGGGTGCAGCATGTTTCAAAAAGCTTGGGCAGGGACATCAAAAGGTTCAAGAATGCTCAAAAACACCTGTTTGAAACATTCCTCAGGTGAACAGGTTAATTAAAAACAGATAAGTGTCATGATTAGTGTAGAACCATCCATGAAACGCTCAGTTGTTCACAAGCAAGGATGGGGCATGATTCACTGCTTTATGAACAACTGTATGGGGATAGTTCAACATGAACAAAGTTTCTCAACATACACTGTTTGCAAAATTTGCAAAAAAAGAATTCAATGATTTCGTCATCTACTCTTCATAATATTATTAAAAGATTCAGAAAGGCAGAAAACCAACACTGGGTGCCTCATCTGAGACGAATGTAACAGGGTGCTGTGGTCTGCTGAGTCTACATTTCAGATTGTTTTTTGGCAATCACGGTCGTTGTGTCCTCCGGGTTTAAGAGGAAAATGTAAATGTAAATATTCTTTATTTATACAGCCCTTTACAACAACCCTTTTGGTGAACCAAAGTGCTTTACAGCAGATAATAAATAAAAAGCAATAAAAACAATAAAATCAATAAAACAGAAAACAAAAATACAATAAAATAGAGTAAAAGTGTCACCACGCTACTAGGTATTACAAGCCATCCGAAATAAATACATTTTCAGTCTAGATTTGAAAAGGCCCAGGTCAGAAATAAGACACATTTTGGCAGGGAGCTTGTTCCAGAGCCTGGGAGCAGCCATGGAAGGGCTTGGTCACCCCAGTGTTTGTACTATGACCTGGGTACTTCCAGCAAAAGTTGGTTCGATGACCTCAGAGCTCTACCAGGCTCCTTAACAGGTCAAAGCTCAGTTAAATACGAAGCCATTAAGAGCTTTATTAAGAGCTTAAGAGCTTTAAAAACAAACATTAAAAGTTTAAAATCAATATTGTAATGGATGGGAAGTCAATGAAGGGAAAGGGACCATCCAGGTTATTACCAAAGCAAAGCTCAAAGGCCAGCATCTGTGATGGGGGTGTGTTGGCGCCCATGGCATGGGTAACTTGCACATCTGTGAAGGCACCATTGATGCTGAAAGGTACCTACAGGTTTTGAAGCAACATACACTACCATCCAAACACTGTGTATTAATAAGTGAATATTTGCTGAAAGACAATAAAGTTTATCAGTTTGAACATTAAATATCTTGTTTTAGTAGTGTATTACTTGAATATGGGTTGAGAAGGATTTTCAAATCATTGTGTTCTGCATTTTGAACATAACTTTGGCAGCAACATTTGAGACATAATTGTAATCAGTGCTAAAAACTGTGTATTATTGCTTGGGGCCAAAACAGACCCTGGAATTGCTACCGGGCTGGTCTCTACCTCCCTGAACAATACACCCCTCTGTTGTGTAAAGGCTATCCAGAAATCTAACCTTAATCCTGGCTGCAAGTGTTACAGTTCAAAATGAAGAGCCCTATAGGAAATATGTACAGCGAGCTAATCCCATTGAATGGGTGAGCAAGGAATGCTTTGAATTCCCTTTGAGGATGGATAAAGTCTATAATATTTATGTCCAGACCAGGAAATACATCAAAATGGCTGCCACCAACACTGAAACACTCAAGCCATGCCTCCTTTGAGATATACTATCCCACATTGTGCCCTTTATATAGGCCCACATCTCCCCGGTGTAATAGGTTGCGTGTCAGAGATCAGCTCTTGAGTTATGATTATTACAACCACAGGGGAGACCCGAGTGTTGGATTTAGGGTGCTGGGCATGTCTCATTCACCCTTCAGCTGTCACAAATTCCCTCCAGAGGCCGGTCCTGCACTGACTGACAGGTGTAAGTAATGACTCAAGGTCAAAGATCACGAGTCAACATAAGCACACGGGCCAAGCACAGCTGCATGCAGACCTTCTACTCCCGCAGGATTCCTTTCGTTTAACAAGAGTTTCCATCATTAAGTGAAAATTTGCAGATGTAGCGCCTGTGAACAAAAGACAGTAATTAATAGCAGCAGATTGTAACTGTAGAGAGGGAATTAGCTTATTTTATATGATTTTGCTGCACTTCTGCTTATTAAAATCCATTCTTTTTAAGAGTGCCGAGTTATTTGGGAGTCCTTTATTTGAAAAATAAGGAACTCCACCAATCTGCACTTCATGAAATTGGAAAAATAATACTTTCCATTAACTTCATTGTTTTGCTATTTATCAGCTCACATTTTGTTTTCACCTCTGCTGCACTGCAGGGGGAGGAGAGCGAGGAATCTCAGGAACAAGACGGAGGAGGAACACGGCTCATGGATGGAGGAGGGGGCCGAGCTCATTATGGCTACGCGCATTCCAGAAAGTGAGAGCTCAGCCTGGAGGCCCTCGGCAGCTGACAGCAGCTGCATTTCCCAGCCGTGGTGGTGGTGGTGGTGGTGGATGGTAGTGGATGGTGGCGGCTGTGTTGGTGGTGGAGATGGTAAGTGGAGAGGACAGTAGAAAGGGAGGCAGTGCTGGGAATGGGATGGAGCTGTCCGGGGGGACTTAGTTATCATTTGGCATTCCTTTTCTGCTTTCATCACTTTGGATAATGCCTCACATGTGGGTGTAGGGGGAATAGCTGAGGTATTGTGGGTGATACGGGAGAGGGGGATTTTGTTCTCACTGGATTTTGATTGGTTGGATGGCAGTGAAGTTTTGAAAGCATGACTCCTCCTACTCCCTTGCTACCTCTGGTTCCTCCAGGCTGTTTGAGCCTTGACTTGTGACAAACAAAGGTATCCAGGAGAGCTGAATCGACAACAATTAAAGCTTACTCTGTATGATGAAACAGTTAAACATCATGGCTGAGATGAATAAAAACCCAGAGGAATGATTGAGTGAAACAAATTATGAATTCAAAGCAGTTGACATAGGCTTTGCCTTCAACAGCATATCAATCAGATTATTATGCTTGGAGTACCAATGATAGAGGTTTAGTTTAAGCATATAGCCTACATGAGAAGAAAAATACAAGAGTAAATAAGCAATCTAGTGTTAGTCCCATGGTCCTGATGTACACAGAATTGATAAGGGAAACGTTTTTCATCTAGAGATTAAAACACTGTCTGTGGTATAGTCAAGCCCGATATTTTTTATTTTAATACAATAAAAGAATGTAGCCTATATGTATAATTTTGTATATTAAAATTATGATCTGAGTAATCTGTTTTCAAAAATACACAAATGTATTACTTACTGAAAATGTACGCAGTAAAAGTATTTCATACTGCTTGCACATATTGTCCAGGAGGTCCCTGTAATATCTGGCCAAAAGAGCTCAAAATAAACTGCGTCATGAATTCATCAACCTTTATTTGATACAATATTATATAGATTCTGTTCATTCATGTTGGAAAAAGAGGCAGAGACTCTTCACGCTTTCACACTTCTGATGGTAAAGAAAAAAAGGAACATGATAAAGTCATGCAGCTTGCCTGTCATCCCCCTCTTGCTAGGCACGGAGTAATTACCATAAAGGTTCCAAGACAGGAGCACTCCAAATTTAGGAGCTGCTGGTTTAACCATGGAAAGTGGATGAGCAGCTGGCTTGACCGCAGTCTCTCTGTTCTGTCTCTCCCATGTGCTCTCCCTGCTCCTGACCCCCCTGCAGACCTGCAGCATTTCTGTTGTTGTACTTGGTCATGTTGTGTTTGTTGTGTTCTGGGTTTGGTTTTTTTTGGGCTTTGTTTTGTTTCTAACTTGCAGCTCGTTTCTGTTCTTGCAGGTGTTTTCATCTTATTGAACTGCATCAGCCATTGTAGGCCGTTTGCCCTATATAGTCAGCCACTGTGCGGAAGAGAGCACCAACTCTCCAGGGCATTTCTGACAGTCTTAGCTGAGTTAATGGCAAAATTGTGTAAAACCGCATTTAAAAAAAACCCTTGATCCACATTCGAATTTGGTTGATCAACAAAATCTAAAGAGTTGATGAAGAGGGAAATAGAAAGAATGGAATTATATAATGGCAATTAAGAAATTGCAAGTTATCAAATTAACTAAAAGTACAGAATTGACAGATATGAAAAACATACAGAAGAGATGATGATGCAACAATTAATGTGTATCCATATTCTCCCCTATAAAGCCACACATATGCACCACAAATATCAAAACTCAGAATTAATGTCCATATGCCAAAACACATATATGTACACACATGCAGTAAATCAATAATTATATACATAAAGTGAATCCAAATAACAGTTCAGGGTGTTGAACAGCATCAATTTACTAGTGTCTGTTCTCTAGGTTTTCTCTCTTAGATGAGTTTTCTGTATCAGTATAAATAATGTTTGTTTCCTCATCTATTATTGAAACCAAACGAAGAAAAACTTCAACCTTTTGTTCAAAAAAAAAAAAAAAAAAAATTCAGGTTAAAAACATGAAGTTACATACAAGCGTCAGATGCCAGCAAAGAATGAAATAAAAATCTTCCATTAATTTAATTTCTCATTCTCTTTGTTCCTTTGGCATGAAGACAGGGTCAGTACAGGTTGAAAGGCTTGTGTGGGCATGCCAGAGAGAGATAGTGACTGGTGGGGCTGATTCAGATGACTGCCTGTCTGTAGCAATTACACAAACCAGCACTGTGTGTCTGTTTTGGCTGTTAGCGTACGCCTAGGCCGTTGTGTCCCTCTCCACTGTCTTTAACAACCGATCGCCTCTCCCCTGAGAGCCACTTAGTCTGTCCTCCATCCAGCCTCTTGAGTTACAGCACAGCAACACACATGCTCCCATCAGAGGAGCCGCCATCTGGGCGCACATTCATACACAAACACGCTCACACATAAAACGCACACATTCTCTCACAAGGAAACACTCAGAAATGGACACTTTTATGTGCAGTTAGACCATAGCAAAGTGTGCAGCACTCTATTGACCTGCAGAGGTCAGAGACAGATTCTCAGGGTCCTGCAGCCATGAGATAGGAATCATTTTTTCGATGCTAACTCTTGAAAATAATCATGGCAATCTGTGGATTCTAGTGGCCATTGTTTAGTGGAGTGGGTGAAAATGAAAGGTAGGTTTTTCATCGTACACTTGTAGTCTTTTTCCTCTTAGAGGGCTCACCAAGTGAGATATAGAGCTCTAAAATCCATTATTTCATATGGAGAAAAAGACTTTAAAAATAACTGGAGCACACACATTTTTTTTCTGTGAAAAACATGTTGTTTCTGACCTGGCAAACCAGATGGATCATTCAATATACTGTATTTCACCAGTCCATCTGGGAAAGAGCCCATAAGAAGTGTTGGAGAGGGCAAAACCTTTCAGAAGCATATTCAACAGGTGATTGGATGATTGTACCATCAATCAGATTTATTAGAGGCCAATTAAATAATGTAGTAGTCAGGCACTACTGCGCTACAGAATGCGAGCCACTTCGTAAAACAAACTCCTGTTAATACATGTCCAAAGTTTAGTAGAAATATCCTTACTACAGTAAAGTTTGTAGTGATGATATTTGTTTTAGAATAGAATAGAATAGAATAGAATAGAATAAACCTTTATTCGTCCCACACGGGGAAATTTGCAATGTTACAGCAGCAAAGGGGACAGCGTTGATAAAGAATAAGTATAAAAATTGTATAAAAATAGCATGAAAAATAGCAGTATGTACATTATTCTACCAATATAAATATTAAAAAGGGCTTGAATACAGAAACTAAAAAGCAAATCCTATAAGGATTATTTACACATTCACAAAGTAATTGCACATGAATGTAAGTGATTGCACATGGATGAATTGCAGATTGTCAAGAGAGTTAGCACAGTAATTGCACATTGTTAGATAATTGCTCAGTTTATGGTGACTGGGAGCAGTGCTGGTTGTAAAGTCTAACAGCAGCAGGCAGGAAAGACCTCAGTAGCGCTCCTTCACACACTTCGGGTGACGCAGCCTGTCACTGAAGGAGCTGCACAGGGCTGTCATAGTGTCCTGCAGGGGGTGGGAGTCCCTCTCCAGCATGGATGCCAACTTCACCAGCATCCTCCTTTCTCCCACCACCTGCACTGAGTCCAGGGGGCACCCCAGGACTGAGCTGGCCTTCCTGATCAGTCTGTCCAGTCTGTTCCTGCCTGCAGCCGAGATGCTGCTGCCCCAGCAGACCACTCCATAAAAGATGGCTGATGCCACCACAGAGTCAAAAAAGGTCCTCAGGAGAGCTCCCTGCACTCCAAAAGACCTCAGTCTCCTCAGCAGGTACAGTCTGCTCTGGCCCTTCCTGTAGAGAGCACTCGTGTGGTCAGACCAGTCCAGTCTATTGTTCAGGTGAACACCCAGGTATTTGTAAGAGTCCACAATCTCAATGTCCAAGCCCTGGATGTTCACCGGTGTTGGGAGGGGGGTCTACGCCTACGGTAGTCCACCACCAGTTCCTTGGTCTTCCTCGCGTTGATCTGGAGGTGGTTCCGTTGGCACCAGTCCATAAAGTCCTGGGTCAGTCCTCTGTAATCCCGGTCATCGTCCTCGGTGATGAGGCCGACAATTGCAGAGTCGTCAGAGAACTTCTGCAGGTGGCAGCTGTCTGACCTGTACATGAAGTCCGCCGTGTACAGGGTGAAGAGGAACGGAGCCAGCACCGTTCCCTGTGGGGCCCCTGTACTGCAGACCACCATGTCAGATACACAGTCCCGTGCCCTCACATACTGCGGTCGGTTTGTGAGGTAATCCTGGATCCAGCCTGATAGGTGGTGGTCCACCCCCGTGTGCTCCAGCTTGTCCCTCAAGAGAAGAGGCTGGATGGTGTTGAAAGCACTGGAGAAATCAAAGAACATGATCCTCACAGTGCTCTCTGGCTTCTCCAGGTGAGACAGAGCTCTGTTCAGGAGGAAGATGATAGCATCATCCACCCCGATGCCAGGCTGGTAGGCAAACTGAAGCGGGTCCATTGATGAGCTCACCAGAGGCCGGAGGTGAGAAAGAACCAGCCTCTCCAGAGTCTTCATCAGATGGGACGTCAGTGCCACCGGCCTGTAGCTGTTCAGGTCCTTGGGGTGCGGTGTTTTAGGCACTGGTACCACGCAGGATGTCTTCCACAACTGTGGTACCCTCCCCAGCATCAGGCTCATGTTAAAGATGTGCTCCAGAATCCCACACAGCTGGTCTGCACAGGAATAGAGGAGCCTGGAGCTGATGCCATCCGGACCTGCAGCCTTCTTGGACTTTAGTTTCCTGAGCTTGTGTCTCACCTGGGTGGACGTGAGGGACAGGTGGGAGGAGGGGGGCTGGGTGCTGGAGGGTGTGGGTTGGGGTGTTGGCGTTCTGGCGGGAGTAGCAGTTGGGGGTGGTGGTTGAGGGCTGGAGGTCGTGGAAAGGGGGGAGGAGGTTAGGGTGGGACAACGACCTGGAGATGTAGATGAGGGGAGTTGCAGCAGGGCTGGCAGGGTGGGGGGAGGGGCAGGTGTCTGGTCAAACCTGTTGAAGAACAGGTTTAGATCATTCACCCACTTCTGGTCCCCCACAGTTGGAGAGTCTGGTTCCTTGTGGCCTGAGATGGTCTTCAGGCCCCTCCAGACTCCGTTGACGTTTCTTTGCTGCAACTGGTCCTCCATCTTCTTCCTGTAGTTTTCCTTCCCCTCTCGGATCTTCCTCCTCAGCTCCTTCTGCACAGCCTTCAGCTCCTCCTTGTCTCCTGACCTAAAGGCTCTCTTCTTCTCCTTCAGGAGAGCCTTTATGTCTGGATTAATCCAGGGCTTGTTGTTTGAGAAGCACCGTACAGTCCTGGTGGGTACAGTGTTCTCTACACAGAAGGTAATATAGTCAGTGATACAGTCCGTTAGGTTATCGATGTCCTCCCTGTGAGGATCACAGAGCTCCTCCCACACAGTTGACTCAAAACAGTCCCTCAGAGCCTCTTCAGTCTCCTCAGACCATCTCTTCACTGTACGGGTCACAACTGGTTGCCTGTGGACAAGGGGTTTGTACACAGGCTGGAGATAAACCAAGTTGTGGTCTGATCTCCCCAGGGGAGGGAGGGGTGATGACTTGTATGCATCCTTGGTGTTTGCATACAGTAGGTCCAGTATTTTATTGTCTCTGGTGTGGCAGATGACATACTGGGTGAATGTGGGCAAAGTGGAGGATGGAGGGGCATGATTAAAGTCACCAGAGATGAGGAGGAGGGCCTGAGAGTGTTTGGTCTGTAGCCGGCTGACTGCAGAGTGCAGGATCTCACACGCGGCTACGGCATTACCAGACGGCGGGACATACGCAGCTATCGCGATAACATGCGAGAACTCGCGCGGGAGGTAATATGGCCGCAGGCTAACAGCTAACAGTTCAATAACTCTACAGCAGATCTGCTCCGTGACAGTGATGTGCCCCGACTTACACCATCTATCATTCACAAATACTGCCAGCCCCCCTCCTTTCCTCTTACCGCTCTCCACTGTCCTGTCCGCCCGCGAGAGATGGAAGCCGTCCAGTGTAGCGGCCGTGTTCGGGGTTAGTGTGGTTAGCCATGTCTCTGTAAACACCAGGATGCTACACTCCCGATACTCCGATTGATGCCGGGTCAGTGCCGCCAGCTCGTCCATCTTATTGGGGAGAGATCTCACATTCCCCATAATAACGGCCGAGAGGACGGGTCTGTATCCTCTCCTCCTGGCTCGGCGATGGACTCCGGCACGGCACCCCTGTCTCCTCCTCTTCAGCTCGCGGGGTACATCGGGTCTCTCCTGAGGCAGCACCGTTGTGTTACGGAGCGCTAACAGCTGATCCCTACTGTAAACAACAGGACCATGGCTCCTCACGGTATCTCCAGACACGGTGGAAAACAGTGAAAAACACAGCAGAACCACCAGAGTAAGCCCAAACACTCTGGTTTCCATGTGCAATCTAATAAGTTAAAAATAATTTACAAAAAGTAACTAAAAGTAACTAAAAAACAAAGGAAAACACTCAAATGAGCAGGAGCTGCTGTAACCGGCTGCCACTCGAGCAGCGCCGGAAGTATATCTTTTTTCATTTAACAGAGAAATGTGGTCCAGATCCAATTAAAACTGCTACTGCTACTGAAGCTGTTAGCATGTGTGCTAATCTCTGTACCCACACCCACTTCCCGCTGTTATCTCACTTGTAGCTTCCACCTCTTCTGGCTCTACAGGAATCTGATTGGGCCTAGCTGCTTTGAGCTGCTCTCATTTGTAGTTCGGAGCTTGGCAAAATGGATCTGCCTGATTACAGACATTGAATCAGGCAGATCCAGCTGCTGCGCAAGGTCATGTTGTTTCAGAATGATGATGTGTTTGAACAGTTCATGCAGAAACTCCAACAATAGACTGAAAACAGATGAATGTTAGCAAGAGACTGCAGCACAGTAATTGCCTTTAGCATTAGCATCAAGCTAGCAAATCATTAATTATGATTGGTTAGACCAGTAGTTCTCAACTATTCTCAACAAAGACCTGGCTGAGCTCCTCCCTGGGCCCACACAGAGAAATTATTAACATCATTGTTTTTATTTAGCTTTTATTTTACCAGGAATGTTCCCATTAAAATGCAAAGATGTCTTGTGCATGGGAGTCCCAGCCAAGACGGCAGCACAGAACTTTCACACAAATAACTGAAAAAAGACTTGCTGTGTATTTCCAGCGAACCAGTGCAGAGGTGCCCTGCTGGCATACACCAGAGACAGATTGAGGTGAAAGAGATGGAAACCAAGGGGGTGATTTGTTGTGGAATGCGCTGTGCTTACAGAACACTTCACAGGTAGACTTATTGTGGATATTTGAGGATATAGTAACGGACAACACTATAACATGGGGATCCTGACACTAATTTGACGCTAATTTGCTGTCTGCATCAAACATATTTCCATTATTTCAGCTGTATTTTGAAATTCCAGAAACTCTGAGTACTTGTTTTCCTGTTTGGGGTTGATGTGTTTGGTGGAAATTGAAGCCCAGTTGAAGCGACTCCCATTGAAAATAGACTTGTCACGTATTTACAGCGAACCAGCTTGGAGTTGCCCTGTTGGCATGCACTGGAGAGGGATGAAAATGGAAGATGTGGACATCAACTAATTGATGAGACTGTGGGCAATTTGTCGCGTAATGCACAGCTCATATTGGACACTTCTCTGCAGACTATGTGGAAATTGGGGGTTACGGTTGCAGACAATAACAAGATGGCAAACTACAAAGAGCTTTTGCTGTTTATGAACAGGCCATAGACACACACTATATATTTTTTATTTTCATAGCAAACACAAACTTCATCTCTCTCAGGTATTGTCCTCATAAGAATACACTCCTACTCATCTTGCCTCTTTGGATTTGGCAGCTGTACAGACCACCTCTTCTGCCTTTTTCCTCTCAAACTTGAATTTCAGTCTGCAGTGAGGAGAAAACACCCAGCATTTCTGTGTCCCAATCCCACGGCAGCTTGTGTCCATGCTGCGATTTGTACAGAAAGCACAACTCAACACAGTTCTACCTCAAAGTCCGTCATGCCCATTGGTCAAGTTACTGCACAATTTTATGGCTCTGTGGTCATCCAATCTGACACAATGGCCTTAGCAGAAGACAAAAATTGGTGTTGTCTGACCTTGGTATTAGTATGTCTTTCTTAATTTGGACATATGAGTGCAAAAATTCTAAAAATTGAATCTTACAGGCAACAGATTCATGCCCATTATCATCATTTTAACTGTGTTTCTGCTATTTTAGTTGTGTTCTGCATTCTTATGGCAGTTTTCACTTTAATGAGCTCATGATGGCTACGCGCCATTTCACTTTAGTGCCAAACTTAAGAAAATATCACTGTTTTATTGTGTTTTGGGATAATGATTTTGTATTTTAATCTGAGAGCAAGGAGTTAAAACAAACTGAGAGGAAAAGAAAAACTTCAGCAGGAGGTTAATTCATGGTTAGAGCCTTAACCCTGGTTGAAAGCCTGATGCTGTATGAAATCACATTGTCTCACCATGATTTTTTTCTCCATATTCTTACCTTTGAATCCTTGGGTGCCACATTACCCATATCACTGCTCTGAAGCACTTTTTAGAGTCTTTCTATTACCTGCATAATTTTACTTTATAGGGCATATCAGCCAATCAGAACTGGAAACTTAAAGTACACATTTTATGTATTTTTCAGTCAAAAGCCCACACTAGTGAGTCATAAAAACTGAGTGTGCTGTATATTCCCTATAGAGCTCTGCAACTGCCAAATAACAGAGTCCCATAAAGTGTGACTGTGCAGTGTATCCCTCCTCGCTGAGTATGAGTAGCATTATACAAGCTGAAGTACATCTATGGAACGTAGCTCTCAATGCTACAAGCATCTGTTACGATGGCAGCTGCTGGTTAAGAGCAGTAATGACTGCCATTAACTAATGTTTCACTGCTCTACATAATTCTGCCCCACATACATCACTTTGGTGTACTGCTCAGCTTTAAGAACAGGGGAGACGTTGCAAAAAGTGTTTTTATGAAAAATAGGTAGAGCATTGGAAGATTTTATTTGTATATTAATAGTTATATTAGGGCACACACCAAACATAGATGGCAAGTTTTTGGCCTGATCCACCTCCTAGACCAAAGCCAGCAAAGGCCTAATGATCTTTAGGTCTCAAGGGTTGCACAGGTATATGTGTGTATAAATAAATATATATATGTATATATACAAAACCCAAAACCAGTGAAGTTGGCACGTTGTGTAAATCGTAAATAAAAACAGAATACAATGATTTGCAAATCCCTTTCAACCTATATTCAATTGAATACACAGTAAAGACAAGATACTTAACGTTCGAACTGGTAAACTGTGTTATTTTTTGCAAATATTAGCTCATTTTGAATTTGATGCCTGCAACATGTTTCAAAAAAGCTTGCACAAGTGGCAAAAAAGACTGAGAAAGTTGAGGAATGCTCATCAAACACTTATTTGGAACATCCCACAGGTGAACAGGCTAATTGAGAACAGGTGGGTGCCATGATTGGGTATAAAAGCAGCTTCCCTGAAATGGTCAGTCATTCACAAACAAGGATGGGGTGAGGGTCACCACTTTGTGAACAAATGCATGAGCAAATTGTCGAAGAGTTTAAGAACAACATTTCTCAACGAGCTATTGCAAGGAATTTAGGGATTTCATCATCTACGGTCCGTACTATCATCAAAAGGTTCAGAGAATCTGGAGAAATTACTGCATGTAAGCGGCAAGGCCGAAAACCAACATTGAATGCCCGTGACCTTCGATCCCTCAGGCGGTACTGCATCAAAAACCGGCATCACTGTGTAAAGGATATCACCACATGGGCTCAGGAACACTTCAGACACCACTGTCAGTAACTACAGTTCGTCGCTACATCTGTAAGTGCAAGTTAAAACTCTACTATGCAAAGCGAAAGCCATTTATCAACAACACCCAGAAACGCCGCCGAGCTGGCGGCGTTTCGAGCTCATCTAAGATGAACTGATGCAAAGTGGAAAAGTGTTCTGTGGTCTGACGAGTCCACATTTCAAATTGTTTTTGGAAAGTGTGGTCGTCGTGTCCTCCGGACCAAAGAGGAAAAGAACCAGCCGGACTGTTATAGGCGCAAAGTTCAAAAGCCAGCATCTGTGATGGTATGGGGGTGTATTAGTGCCCAAGGCATGGGTAACTTACACATCTGTGAAGGCACCATTAATGCTGAAAGGTACATACAGGTTTTGGAGCAACATATGTTGCCATCCAAGCAACGTCTTTTTCATCGACACCCCTGCTTATTTCAGCAAGACAATGCCGAGCCACATTCTGCACGTGTTACAACAGCGTGGCTTCGTAGTAAAAGAATGTGGGTACTAGACTGGCCTGCCTGTAGTCCAGACCTGTCCCCCATTGAAAATGTATGGCGCATTATGAAGCGTAAAATACAGCAACGGAGACCCCGGACTGTTGAACAACTTAAGCTGTACATCAAGCAAGAATGGGAAAGAATTCCACCCGAAAAGCTTCAAAAATTGGTCTCCTCAGTTCCCAAACGTTTACTGAGTGTTGTTAAAAGGAGAGGCGATGTAACACAGTGGTAAAAATGCCCCTGTGCCAACTTTTTTGCAATGTGTTGCTGCCATTAAATTCTAAGTTGATGATTATTTGCAAAAGAAAATAAAGTTTCTCAGTTCGAACATTAAGTATCTTGTCTTTGCAGTGTATTCAGTTGAATATAAGTTGAAAAGGATTTGCAAATCATTGTATTCTGTTTTTATTTGCGATTTACACAACGTGCCAACTTCACTGGTTTTGGGTTTTGTATGTATGTATATATGTAATATATATATATATATATATATATATATATATATATATATAATATATATATATATACCACCACCACCTCACCACCATTATCAACTACCTTGTCAAAAAAATTCACTGCGACAATGTCCTAAAATTTAAAAATATAATTTATTTTGATTTATTTATATATTTTTCTGTTTTGCTTTGTTTCTTTTTTCTTCCTCTGCTCTTGTTTACTTGATATCTGGTAAGAAAATCTACATTCCCAATTGTGCTTTACATCAACCACAAACTAATGAAACCTTCCCTATTTGTATACGTCTATATTTTGTCCGTCTGTTCCTGTTAATTACTCTTTTATTTATTTTTTTTTTCTCTTTCTCTCTCTGTTGTCTCTGTTGTTACTATTTCACATATAAAATCTTAAAAAAAAAAGGTCTCAAGGCTTTTTAAGACCATCTGCAGTGAAAGGCGGATTAGAAGTTATTTAACGCCTGGGTCTGCTCAGACATCTTTCAAATTGAAACAGTGAATATTTAGCTTGTTGAGTATTTATGATCAAAATGAAGACATGGTCTCTGTGGATAATCATGTGGAACAAAAAGCTGGCCAATCAGGAAGCTAGCTGACAGAAGCAGGAAGCACAACAACCACTACCATGGTTATGACAGTTAGATAAAAGTTAGAAATACAGGAAAAGCTTGTTGATTTTTGGAGACAACGAGCTATTTGTACACCTTTTACATGTTTGTTGACAGTTTGCCACCCTTCGTAGGAAGATAACTGGCTGGTTTTGAGAATAATCTGGTTTTTGTGAATGCATAAGCTCATGTGCCCTCCACGATCAGGAGTATTACATTGTAAAAGGAAACTGACACTGACAAATTTACTTGCATTTTTCCTTTTGATCAGGAGCCAGAAGTTTTGGGACAACTTTGTCATGCTCACATTTTTCATTTTCATTGAAATGTCTCTTTATCAATGGAGACCATCTCTGCCATCAGTCTTATACTGAGTCATTGATCATTTCAAACTATTTGTTCCCTTTGTTGAATATTTTCAGAAGTTTTTGATGTGTGTGAGCACCCAGAATTTTCGTCTTGGACATCCTCTCTGCCTCCATAAAATCTTTTGTGCCATTTAAACATGACATACAGTGTTCCCCATACACCTCACTTAATGTATGAAGACAAATGTGACAATGCATCTGTACATTTGATGGTCGGAAACAGCTGTGATGCATCACTCTGCTCCATTGTTACCAGCGTCACCTTTGTCTCATTATTTAGCAGCTTTACCAAGAGCATAAAGTAATCCTACCGCAGTCATGTCTCTGAGAGTCCTCAAGTTAGCTTAGAAAAGTTTGTGGCACATAAAGTTGTCCCGGCCTGCCTGTAACAAACAAGTCCATCCAGCGTAGCCATCAGGCACAGCCTATGAGCTATGGTCAAAGTTACAGTATACACATGCAAACGCTTAGCTAACAACTGACAGCCGATGTTTGAAAAGTGATACATTCGAAAAGAAACATTATAATACAGTACCTTATCAGTCCACATGGTTTATTTGTCTCGCAGGATGTCTTGTCAGCTGGTTCCCTCCCTCTGTATGTCAACAAACGCACGTTGGTGTGAGGCACTTGGTTTTATGACAGTGCAGTTTGCTGCTTCAAATTAAAATGTGAACCATTACACAAAAAAATCGGATTTCAAAGAAGAATCAGAATTGAGCATTAAGACCTACAGTGAACGTAACCTTAGTGTGTGGTGTGTTGTGTTAAAGAACAGTCTTGTTAAATCAGTATTCGTGGACATGTGTGGTGTCTCTCACATTCTTAAATTTGGTTTAGAATTTGAAACTCCTCTCAGGTGTTCCAGGCTAAAGCAGAAATGAAGGTAAGTGAACTCTTTCTTAACACAAAAGGCCAAAAGCAAACTTGGTGGGAAATTTGCATACTTTACATCGTAACCACCATCAGAGAGAGAGGTTAGCTTTGTCTGTTTAATCTGTTCTTTTGAATTTCTCCATGAAGGTGGTCGTGTGAAGGGCATTTAGAGAGGGTCTACCCAAGAACTGCACCCTATAGCTCGTGCACTCAGCCAGAGTTAAGACATCAGAGAGCCTTTCAATAATAAAAGAATATGGCAGGCTTTCTACTTTCATTTCGAAGGTTAGATGTGATAAAACACAGTGACATGTCTCTTTACACATCAGGGAAGGAGACAAAAAGAGGGAAAGCTTGTAGCTTCTGGCATGGCATGCTGTGTGCACAGCAATGGCAAGAGACATGGAGGGATTTCAGCCCATTCGATGTGCTTTGGCAGCCAAGGTTATGAGTTATGAAGTTGATATTAGAGAGAGGGGAGCACAGAGGGGGAAGAGTATGACCTTCATCATTCACTATCCATTCTTCCTCCACTCTTCTTCCGCCCTCCCCTCTGTTCTGCAAGCCGCGAAGCAAAGGAGGCCTTTTGTGTGAACTCTCTAATTAGGGAGACCTTGACATGTGAATCTCATCCATTGTTCCTCTTCATTTTGGTGGGAAAATATTTCATTGATTTTTTTGCAGCAATCGAAGGCGGGCGGAGCCGAGAGGGGCTCTGTGTGGGATTAGACTCTGCGGGGGGTTCCTGGGATGGGTGAGGGGGAGCTTGTGAGGCAAGAAGCATGTGTGTGTAGGGATGAGAGGTGATGTCCCCGCTCATAACCCCTACCTATTCTCACCTTCTGAAGGAACCAATTACAGCTGTGATCCTCGAGTAGCCATAACTCACTTCTTCCGTTAGCTTCCATTGTGCTCTGTCCAACTGTGGCTACACAATGGCTCACAGTCTTTTCGAATGTTGGTCTTGACTTTATTCACGTGGCTGCTATTTCCTCTGTCATCCTGACTGAGTGTGAGGCTCATGTGCTGTGATAATGCCATACTGCCTCTTGTCAGGTTATATATATTACAAAAAAAAAAAACCAAAAACACTTTAATGCTTTCATCATGGATAGCAGATGATAACTTACACTATCAAATATTTAAGCCACAAAAAGTGTTACCCTAAAATTTCCACTTTGTCTAAGCACTTATCAAAGTGATTTTATTTACACTGATGGCGCACATCCCACTTGAAGGGTATTCAAAGCACCGTGAAGATCACAAAAGAACCACAACTTCACAAGATAATGTGAGATTATGGGAGAACAGGCGGAGCGACATACAGACAACAGGTTATATTTCCTGCCTGATGGTGATTTGCTGTAGGCATAAACATTAGTATTAGTATTTTCAGCAATATTGCATGGGGGTCTGCTACTTGGAACTTCCAAATTCAGTCAGCAGAGGCACTGCCCCAGTCACCATCTTTTGAGGAGAAGTAGGCAGGAGTTAAAAACATGATGCAATAAGATTGACTGTAATGAGATTAGCATAGATGCTGCCTGTTAAAGAGGCAGTTTTATCAGAGCTGGAGAACTCTTTCTTCACTAAAGAGCCCATAATGGCTTTTTTAGTGTTATATGCTCTTCAGTGTGTTTCCATGTGGCCTCTGCTTAATTGAGTACTTGATCCACAGAGTTAACCAGTCAATCAAATCAAAGCAAACTGGACCCACGTGGAAAATGGGGATTAAAAGTGACAGGAGCTCCAAAAGAGTGTCTTTGACAGAGAGAGAACGGGGGTGGATGGAGTATGTAAAAGTTATGTATGAAGTTCTGCCTTTCCCAAACACTTCCTATGGCCTGTTGCCTTGATGGACTCGTGAAACATATCTTGTACTATATGTATTAAACTGTTTGTCTGGTGTGTCAGGTTAAAAGACTGTTGTCTTGTCTGAGAAATTTGAACAGCACAGCATATTGTTTCTCAAAGTTGGATCCATATTGAGGAGTTACCAGCATATAGGCCCACGAGTGCTATATTAGGTTGAATGTGCTGTGGGCAAATCTTTTTTTCCAAACATTAAAGAAGGAGCCATTTTTTCGCTCAGAGTTTCTTGTGATCAGGTCTAATCAAGCTCTTTTAAGCATAAGATAAAGTGGGGGTGTTATAATTAGTTATTTTGTTTGTGTATTTGTTTTGGGCAATGTTAGCATGAAGTAAGTCCAGTGCTAACTTCAGCACCTAACATGGGCCTGTATGTTAAAGCTAGAGCTGCCAGTAGCATTAGCAGTAGTTAGCAAAAGTCCTAGAATAGCAGGTTTTCTTGATAAGTTGACAAGATAGATTTGAAGTTTCCACATGGAACTTAATTCTACAAAACTTACCATAACTTTAAAAATGCCAGTTTCATGGTGCTCTATCCATCCATTATCTAAACTACTTGTCCCTTCCAGAGTTGTGGAAGGTTTGAGTCCATCCCACCTGACTTTGGGGAAGAGGCAGGGTACACCCTATGTAAAAAGCAGCTGAAGAGGGAGGAGTTCAGATACCATAAATGTTTGGTGTTATGCATACAACAGAAATCACATTTGTTATATTTTTCTTTTGCTTGTTTTGTATGATAGAATAGCAATGGCATTTTTCATGTGATGGGCAGACATTACCAGAAAGTGTGCTGACCACTGTTGGATAAGAGCACCTGCCATGCCAAATGCTGGTATTTTTGCTCAGTGTCAGGTAAATTTGCCCAACCTACTCGTCACAGTGTTTTCTGTTTGTTCCACCCTGAATTTATGCGACACGTACATCGAGCACAGGGCTCTGCCTCCTTCTTGTGTCACAGCAGATGTCAGTGTTGTTTGTTATTGTTAACCCTTAAAAGTTTAATCAGTTCCTCTCATCCACATCGGGTCAATTTGCCTACCCCCACCTGAGGCTATTATGTTGACAACCACTGGGTTTGATACTAGAAAACACTTACATTACTTTGTCTGAATACTTCCTAATAATGGCTGACAGGTGGATTTTTGTAAATAATCAATCATGAGGTCAAGCCTGATTACATTTTTTCAACCTTAACTGTTTTTGTGGTTGTTTTTAACCATTTGGAGCCACAGCAAATGCTTTCGTCCTTGCATTTTCTGATGTTGACAATATTTGGGGGATGGATGAAAAGCTGTGGGGGGCCTGATGTGACCCTGGAGCCTCCAGTTGATGATCATTGGCTATTAGACATACAGTGTTAGCATCCCACCCTCAGCATGTTGCATGAAGGCGGCCTCTGTGTACAAATAGTAGATCTAACTGATGAATACAGCCTTTAGACATCCATCTTGATATAACAAGTCTTCAGTTAATGTTTTGTCAGGCTTTAGAGAGATGAAAGATAGCCATTCCCTATACAAATCAAGTGTTTGTCTCTTGTTCCCCTATAATCCTTTCAGGTTTTTAACAGTGAAATGACACTAACATCGGTTAAGTGAGGTTTACATTTTCTCCCATTTGCTAAGCTCCTAGAGTAAGAATAAGGAGACTTTCCCCTGTGGAGTTTACAGCAATCACCCATTTCTGTCTCTTTCCTCCTCGCTCTCTCCCTCCTGTCACTCCAGCCTGTCTCTAAATTACGCCTTATCCCTGCAGGTGCTAACATCTCTCTGAAATGATTATTCCTACCACACAGAAGATTGCTTTTGGTAATTATATGTATCATAATTAAATTTGATGAACTCCTCCGAGACATAAAATCTCATTTTGACCCAGGTGTTGGATTTCTCCTCCTATACACAAAAGCAGAAAATGTCCTCCACTGTTAAGAGACATACACCCTGAATTTTTTGACTGATATATTGATGAAGCAAAGCAGTATTTTCACCTTTACCAGATCCACTGAGGTCCATCAATAACTTAATTACTGAGTGGGTGAAATGCAAATTCTCTGTCGTCATGGCAGAATGAACAGAGCAGGATTAGCCCTGTTGTTTCACCAGAGCCTCAATTGGCTTCTACAGCAAGACGTTGAAGGTCAGTACCTGTTCAGCTGGACCACACGTGGCTTTGTGAGTTAGAGGGCTCCACATGTGCCATCACTTTGTTTTTAAAGACTGACACAGAGTACAGCCTGGTGCTGGAGTGTTTTCTTTCACCTGTGGTGAGCTTGTGTCTCTGAAAGAGCAAAGACTGTCAGTGAAGCCCTATTAAAATAAGCCTAAACCCAAATACATTTCCTGATGTATTCTGGATGAACTACATGTGTGAACACAAACAAACAGAATTCCTTTCTGTCAGTCTTTTGTATTATTCACCTCCCTGCAACAGGAGCAATAATATAGGATGCAGTAGGAGCATCAGTGGCGGTACACCTGGTTGTGCACTCTACCATCAAGCACAGGGTTGCAGGTTTGAGCCCAGCTTTCGCTAACCTGACATGCCAGAGGTATGTACTATGCAGAATATATTCCACCAGACTATCTGGGCAACAGCTATCAGAAAGTGTTTGGGGAACGGCAGAACCATTCAAATGCACATCCCACAGGTGATTGGATGACCATTCCATCAATCACATTCATTATAGACCAATCAGATGTTGTAGTCAGGCGCTAAAGCACAAAACGTGAGCTACCTCATAGGACAAACGCTCATCAAAACATGTCACAAGTAGCAGAAAAATCTCTTTACAATTGATAAATGTTTTTAGTGTTTTTATTTGTTTTCCATTTAATAAAGAAACAGTGCATTTGTTAGCATCTATTCTAATCTCTGCAGTCACTTCCTGCTGTTGTCTCACTCATAGCTCCCACCAATGCTTGCTTTAGGTAATCTGATTGGGCAGTGCGTAGACCAAGCTCAGACGTCTTGACATGGAGCTTTGCAAGATGGATCTGACTGATTACAGATAATAATTCAGGCACTCCACTGCAAGGTTAGGCTCCGCTGTCACATGTCAAAGTGTCCTTGGGCAAGACAATTTCCCCCAAAATTTTCCCACTGCTGCGTTAAATTGGTATACAAGGGCATGGGTGTGTTAGCAATTAGCACTAGCCATATAAGTGTGAATGAGAGCCGTTTCACCCTGAGTGCATTTTACTTGCGTTACAGCAGCGGTGTGTGTTTTTTCATTTTGGTGAATATGATTAGCTGAAATAAGACATCTGCTGTGCTGAAGAATCTCAAAAATAGGCTGCCCATGTGTCTTAGTGTCTGTCTTACAGTATGTGCTGAAAATCTTGAGAATAGGAGGCTTACCTGTTTGACTGTGCTGTGTTTTGGCCCAAGAAGACAGTGAACTTTAAAATAGAGGGCTATACTTGCCTTGTTTCAGTATACATATATGTCCACATTGGAAGAATATAACACAGACAAGACATAAAAGTTCAATTATTCTCTCCATGTGTGCCTTTTAAAGTAGGGGCTCAGTTTGCCACTTCTTCAGGGAAACTCCCCGTGTTCAATACAAGCTCTTACTCTGAAGTTTTCAGGGTCAGTTATTCAGTGAATCAGGTCACTTGCTGGGAGATTTATTGTGTTTTTTCCTGAACTTTCTTCTAAAACTTTGTCCTGGAGAGCAACAGGGCTACTGCAGCAGGGAGGCACGACCATAATGTGCACACAAAGGCACTTGATCTAAAAGCTGTGGCATCATGAGCCATGGCTGGCACACGTTAAGCCACATGCATGCAGCTCATTTGGGCAGCGGATGGATGCATCGTTAAAGTGACTCTTCGCTCAAAGGCAAGAATTAACCAGTGATGGTGGGCAGGGAGACATTGGGCAAATTAAACCTTACAGCTATCAACATTACTAAAAGTTGGAAGCTCAAGAACCACAAACTTCACCCAGCAAACAAAGGTGTCACTAGTAAAAACAAAAGAGCTGCAAAAAATGCTTGTGCAGACTTTATTGATTACAATGGGAAAAATCACACCTTACGTTTTTATTTTTCAGTATCCAAAATTAATTAGGCTTGGGTATTATTTAATCTTTATGTGATCATATGACAGCTATTGCATATTTTTGCATCAAACATCCTTGTACTTTCTTCTTACACAGTTTTCTTCCTTTTGTTTCAACTCTTTGAGGTTGATGTTTTTCTCTTAAATAGTTTAATGATAAAAGGTGTCATATGGTGACTAGTTTGCAAAGCCCTGTGAGGCTAATTTTAGATTCATGATTTTGGGCTATGTTTGACAAATCGACTTGACTACAGATGCGTGACAAATTAAAGAGAAACCTTATTAGATGAGAGGAGAGAAATAGCAAATGCAAATCTCTACCCAATTTAAACAACCTGAAGGAGATTATAGATCAATGTGTAAGGAGGCACTCCCCACTGCCATGATCAAAAACATTCAATAAAAGAAAAGCTTGAAAAGAGTTGGTGTACATCTAGCAGAACTGCAGGTCTGCAAGAAGAGCTGAAGCTGCTGTGGTGAGTTTAATGCCTCCACTATGACGGCGGCGGCTGGAGGTATACATTTTTAAGGTTTTCAGACCATTATTGTGAGTGAAGAGTCTAAACGAAAGAACACTGAGAGACTTTTTCCAAACCTCTCACAAATATCAACTCTAGCAAAAAGATGAACTGACAAGATTTTGGATACTAAAGGTCAAAAGTCAAGACTCTTGGTCATTCCTTGCTCATGAACATAAAATTTCAAAAAGACATCCAGGGATTCTATATAAACCTTTCTATACAAACCCTCTGAGTCACAAATTAACCTCTCTGGGGGTCAAGAGCCAGGGTCTCTGGGGGCCATTTTCATCTCTCTCAAGTAAACTTAATACCTCACAAACAATTTTAAGGATTTTCCCTAAAAGTGCCAATATATCTCTCTTAAGTGAAGTTATTAGATTTTGGATGTTATAGGTCAAGGTCATGAGGCTTCGTTTTTCATCTTTTACTTGTGAAAGAGATGTTGCACAAAAGTCCATTCTGAGTGGATGAAGGTCAAAGGTCAAGTTTTTCTGATTTTATGTTCAAACAGTGCTTGATCACATAATATCTAATCCTGGCACAAGTATTCACTCTGACTCACCAATGAACTGATGAGACTCTGGGGGTCAAGAGCCAAGATCTTTGGGGGCCATGTTCATCTCTCTCAAGTGAACTTAGTACTCGAAAACAATTTGAAGGATTTTCCTTAAAAATGCAGATATATCTACTTACCTCTCTTAAGTGAAGTTATTAGATTTTGGATGTTAAAGGTCAAGGTCATGAGGCTTTTTTTCATATCTTACTTGTAAAAGAATTTTGGTACCTCAAGTGCAATTTGTAGGATTTTCTCTGAAAATGTCCATATATCAAATTATCTCTTTTAAGTTAACTTAGATTTTGGATCTCAAAGGTCAAGGTCATGAGGCTTCTTTTTCATTTTCTGACTGAAGGATGAACTAGATACATTTTGAATATAAATGGTCAGAGGTCCACTTTTTCTGACTTCAAGTTCAAACAGTGTTTTTGAACATAATATCTCAAAACGATTTCCAAGTATTTTTTTTCAATCCTTGCACAAGTGTTCACTCTGACTCACCAATAAACTGATAAGGCTTTGGAGGACAAGATCCAAGGTCTCTGGGGGCCGTGTTCATCTCGCTTTTGAATTTGGCACCCCAAGTGCAAATTGATTTTTTTTTTTTTCTAAAAATGTCCATATAGCCCTTTATCTCTTTTCTGTGAACTTATGAGATTTTGGATGTCAGAGGTCATGGAGCCTCATATTTTGATCTCTTACTTGTGAGTGACATATATCAAAAAAATTGTCATTAGGCATTCTGTTGAACTTGGCTCATAAGTTGTTTCTGAGTGAAAGTTGAACTGGTTAGATTTGGAACATAAATGTGAAGCTGGTTTTAACTGGGGGTTGACAATAAAAGATTTAAAAATTAGTTGATTTATAGATTTCTCCACAGATTCATGAAAATATTAAATTAATCTTACTTCCATTACTCCAAAATTTTTGATTATTTCTCATTAAATGAAGGTTTCTGATCAGTTCAAGTATCACATTAAAAATGAGCAGTAGGCTACAGCTGTTAAACAGATGCTAAAACTGTATTAACAGGGACAGCCTGGGTACATGGATCTGATTTTGAATAGAAGCAAATATCACATATATACAAAGTTACAGTCACTAAAGAGCTTCCTCGTAAGACACATGCAAATTAATACAACATTATAAACATAATTTAATGGCTTCAAAAGCTTTTCTACTCATTTTTCAACACAAGTCAGACAAGAATGTATATTTTTCAAAATTAACATCAACAATAATGATCAGACCTTTTGAAAGCTTTCTTAAAACACAGTTTTAGGTGAATTAAAGTGTTTCAGGGTTTCTAAACCACAAATATCAATAGCTAGACATTGTTCTCTGCCACTAAGCAGGTGAACCTGCCAGTGTGGGGCAAAAATTGTGATGTCAATACATACCCTGATAGGTGGTGACATAAACCATCAGGCAGTTGGTCTAGTTACCTTGCAAAGGAGGCTTTGCTTTAGCCAGCAGTTAGGTGGTTTGTTAGGTTGTTAACAGGATAACTAAATGTTATCAGCAGATTTTGATGAAATTCTCCAGGAATGTTGTTCATGACACAAGAAAGATGAGACTACATTTTGGTGGTGATTTGAATCTGGATACAGACCCAGGATTTTTTTTTTTAATTTATTTATTTTTGAGGATTTCTTAGCATTGTGAAACAGGGCATGTTTTTCAAATTTTTGCTAATAATTCATACACTTCGCCACGATTTTGATAAGATTTTCAGGTAAAGTTGATCGTGGCATAAAGCAGAGGTGAATACATTTTGGCAGTGATCTGAATCCGGATGTGGATTCAGGAATTTTTAAGGATTTCTTAAGAGTGTGAGATAGGGCAGTTTTCCCTATTTTAACAATAGTTACAATAGAAGGGCCTCTGAGCACTTCTGGATGGATCTGTCTTTATCATGCCACCCACACTTTCAATGTATTTCATTATTCTAATTTTAAACATTCACCACTAACTTTTGTGGACATTCAGGCTCTGGTTTCTAAAGCACTTTGTGTTGTTGACTTGTTCAAGGTCCAAAAGATCACTGTAAACAGGCATGCAACTTGCTGACACTGTGTAGCCAGCTGAAGCACTGAGCTTAGACTTAGTCCTCTGACAATTATACATTGCAAATGTCCAGTCAATGGGAATCAAAATAAGTCCAGTCATGGCTTCTAGGTTTTGCTTAATGCCTTTGTCTTTTAAAAGTGCACACACACAAGGACGAGGATTTGATGATATCATTCCTCTCTCTCCCTGTGAGGACTTTCTCCCCCTCTCCCATCTCTGAGTCATCATCTCCGTCCCACTGTTTGTAAGTTCACTCTGTCTCTTCGCTGTCCTTCACTCAGTATTCACTCCAAGTTTTCGACTCTCCCACTCTGATCTGCTCCGCTGGATGGATTTCTCTTTCTCTAACTCTCCTTTCTGTCTCAGCAGGAGTTCCCTGCTGCGCACCAATCCCTTTCTCGCAGGTGATTGCTCAGGGAATATTGATTAAGGCAAAGATTTGCTGCTGAGAAGTCACTTTTCAAACTTCCTATGACTTTAATGTGAAAAAAGTGATCTGCCTTCCCTTGTCAGTGATAAACACCCTGCTATGGATGGAAGGTACTTTTAAGAGAGCACCATCCATGCTCATCTTCATCTTCATCTCTTTGGCTTTCTGTCAGCCTCAATCTGTCACATCGTAACCTATTTCTCTTTGCCATACACACAAAGCCTCTACACCTAATATGACCTATACAGCTTATTATGAGGGCACTTTTCTCTCACAATCGCTCTAATTGCTCCGATTAAAGAGACACACGGCTCCAATTAAGATAGAGGCTTATTAGAAGGATATAACAGAGATCTTCCCTACATCAGAGGTCATTAGATCTGTTTAACTATCAATGAAGCTTAATAAAACACAATTAAAGCATCCAAATGACTTTCAGCTTCACCTGGACTTATAAAAGTACTGCGTTGACTTTTCTAGGTTTTAATTCAAGACCACTATTTAGGCCATTCTGTTACAGAGGTAAGCTAACATAGGGTTGTTGAATTAAGGCCTTGTGACAGACCTTGCTAGGGTTTCTGTTTATTTGTGTAGAAGTATGTATTGAAACAATTTTATCTGAAACATTTGTATTGGTACTGAAACAAAGATTTGACACTGAAAGAAGACAGAGCAGAAAAGTCATTAAAAACTTACAATCTCATTATTTTGCTTATTTTTTTATATTTTATGCATTATGATGTTTTTCAATGCAAGTCCTCATGTTTCTGATGTCAGGTATTGTTTTTTATTATGTCAGTATTTTCCAGTGTTCTGGTTTTCAGTTTCATCTCAGTCTCACTCTTTTGGCTTAGGAGAGAGGGTTTTACGGGGAGGGGCAATGTGCACGTGATATTTAAGCTGGCTTCTGGACAGACTTTGGCTCTATCTCTGATCTCCATTGCCTGATAATCTGCACCAGGTAGGTGCTTTAGTTATTTTTGGTTAAGACTACAGTGACTGATGAGAGCAAACAGCCAACAATGGCTAGATGCAGTTCTAGGGGGGGAAAACATCTGCAAGAGCAGAAAAGATTCAAGCACAGAAACTCCAGCAAAGGTCAGAAAAAATACAAACAGCGAAATGTGGTGCAAACGAAATGACACACTGCAAAACAAAACACCTGCAACAGCAGAAACACAGCATAACCAAATACAACAATGGAAGTGCTCCAGGCCTGCAGGGGGCTCTGTGGCAGGGAGACCGCATGGGAGAGACTGACAAAACAGAGAGAGAGAATAGCTGATCCATGATTGTTGGTGTTTTTGAATAAGCAGCAAGCGTGACTTGGACTGATGTTATGGTTTTGTGAGTCAATATAAAGTTTTGACACATTTTAACATTTGGTGTTGGGGGATTAAAGTATTAATACACTGTACATTGCTGCTGCCCCCTGCAGGCCCGGAGCACTTATGTTGTTGTACTTGGTTATGTTGCGTTTCTGCTCTTGCAGGTGTTTTCTGGGGTTGGATTGTTTTGGGGCTTACTTTTGTGTCTAACTTGCAGTGCATTTGCTGTTAATGCATTTGATTTTATTCTTGCAACATGTAATTTAATTTGCACCTCATTTCTGTGTTTGTATTTTGTTCTGACCTTTGGCTGAGTTTCTGTACTTGAATCCTTTCTGTTCTTGAAGGTGCTTTCCTCTTACTGAAATGCATCAAGCCGTTATAGTCTGTTTGTGCTCATCAGTCACTGCATAAAACACCTTTTACACTTGTGAGAAAACAAACTTTATTATGAAAGGTTGTACCAGAGGAGCAGCCATCTGCCTATGCAAAGAGGATGAAATGAGAGCATCCTCTTGAAGGTATACTTATATTGATCTGACGTTTTGACAAATAGACTTCTTAATGTCTTTATTCTCGTAACGTTTTGAGATTATTCTCGTAACTTTTCGACTTTATTCTTGTAACTTTGAGATTATTCTTGTAACTTTTTCGACTTTATTCTCAGAACTTTACTGTTTTTCTTAACATGGCCCTAATGCTCCATTGTAGAAGTGCAACATTGTTATATATTAAAGTTTTGTGAACTACTTGGCGACGTTAAACCTTCGTTTATTTTCTGCATGTTTGTTTCTCTTTGATTTTGTCAACTTTGGTGAGTATTGGTGGAGTAAGTTAAATGTAACTTAATATTCCTTGTGTGGCTGTGTTTGTCCTGGAATTCCGGTCATAATTTGTAATTTGATGTGATCGCCTTTGTCAGTACACAGTGTAAAAGTAGTTAAAGCTATGGTCTACGATTTGGAAGCTTGGTACATCTTAATAACACCGTTTATAAGGCCGTTATGGTCCTATGGTCCGATCTACGCAATATAAAGACCAAAAAGAATGAAAAAAATCCATTCAGTATATCCGCTGCAAAGCGGCATAATAGTTGACCAACCCAAACCGCCGTTCCCCGCGGTTCGGATTGGTTCGGATTCGGCGGTTCGGAGTCCATCCAATCCCCTGTCTCCCCTGCTCCGCATCGTCCAGCCCATGGTCCCGCCTCCTCCCCACTACCTCCCTCATGTACTGGTGAGCAGCTAGCTGCACAGCTACTGAAGCGTCATGGAGCCGGAGAAGACCAGCACCGAAACCGGGAGGCCGCTTCTGTTACCCTCCACATCGAAGGGAAGGAAACGTAAAAGTTTCGAGGAAAAGGCTGAAGTAAGGAAGAAATATGAGCAATACAGGTCCCAACGCAGACTCAACATTGGAGGATCGTACGACCGGTGGAAAAAGCTGCAGAATGATTTGGGACTGAAAACTGACGCTGAGACAGCCGAATTTCTGTTGAACAGGTAATAACTTTGTTTACTACAGTGGGAGATGTCTGCTGAATAACTCTGGTTAGTCTGTGCCTATAATGACTGAACGTTGTTGGTCGGAACGGGTAGGCTCTGTCAATAGATTATAGCATAAGTTAGCCACGCATTGTTAGCATTGTAAACTGAGCTGGCGAAGACACGCCGAGAAAGGTAAATCCTGATAGGCTAACAGTGGCGACGCCAGACCTGCTTCGCCGCCGGTCCAATTGAAATGGCTACCGCTGTGTGTTACATGGGGGATGACTGTCGTGTTTGTTACTTTCAGCTATGAGCAATCTCAAGTTGTTGTTGCTGCTGATATTATCTGCCTGCCGGCTTTGTGCTCTATCGGAGGGGGCGTGTTGTTAGGAGGCGACACGAGCTGGGGGGCGGGATCTTGGAACACGGAGGGGAGGGGTGAGTGAAGGGGGGGCAGGCTGCGTTTTTCAAATCTGTCGTAACAGCCAAACTGGTTTTCAGATCGTAGACCATAGCTTTAAGAGTAGTAATCTTTTGTTTCCTTGTGTCCGACTGTTTGCTGCAGTAAGCAAACAACCAACGTACAGCGTGTATTCATCAAGTTACCCTTTAAAGCCATGGCCAAACAAACAATCCATATCAGTCAAATCTTACTTTGAATCTAAACTTATTTCTGCTCCTTGGTTTTTCTTTCAAATTTGTAACACTCTGAATCTGGTCCTCACAAGTATAAATGTTGATTACGGCAGGATGACAGCTGCAGAGGCTCTTATTAAAGCTGCTGGTATCCTGTAATCCTGAAACATCTTGAATGGTTTGTCTTAGTCACTCTTATTTCAATCAGTTTGACAATATAAACTCACAATTTACACACCTGTATCAACAGGTACCGTGTGTTTCTCCGGTCCTACAGTTCTAATAGCAGTTTCCTCCATTTTTCATTCATCTGTTAAATCTCCCTCTACAGAAGTTTTTCCTGGCAAATGTTCAAGCTAATGTCATGTGCCTCATGCAACCCCACATCAAAATCCCTGAACTGCCTCTTTAAAACAAGGAAGAGAATGAACTTATCTCAGCATATACCAGGGTTAATATTGCTTGCTTGAAGAGTTTATTTTCTAAACAAAATCTTAAAAATCCAAGGAAATATTTTTTTTTCTTTTTAGCTATGGAGTTAAAAAAAACTTTCTAAATTTACAATAAACAAATGTTATTCTTGTCAAGATTGAAACATTCTGTCAGCTCCAATGAAATCACACAAACCAATACAGCAAACAGAGACTGTGAACATGTATAGCCAAACAAATAAATTATATACTCACATGTTGTTAATATTTTAGCTCCATTTATGATAACCAAGTTGTGATTAATAAATCTATTTCCCGTAGCTTTAAGTGCTATTTATGTAAATATTTATTTATTCAAGGAAAACAATCAGGAATGTCTATGGTTGATATACATACATTCACTCTCTTAAAAAAACATGTGATTCAGTGTAACACAACATGTCATGATTTGTCACTGGCTTCTCTAAAGTGGGTTTGTTTTCCTTCTGAAGCTTTGAACAGTTTTTCCTCACAAGTCCAAAAGAAGGCTTAAATGGCAGAGCTCAAAGCTCACACGTCAGTATTCAAGAGAAACAGGGCACCTGTTGAAAACATTTTGACGTCAAGTAAGTCAGTCTCTCAATCTGCCTCACATTAGCACCGTTGGACCCTTTGAAATCACTTTTGTTTGTGATTACAGGCCCACCCTGCCATTGTAGGAGAAGGGTGAAAACAGATTTAAGCTTCAGCTGTCAACCAGAGACTGTAGTGAAAAGGCTCCTTTATAACCTGGTTTTAAGTTACACTATAAATATTTTCATCACCATTTTGTCAGAAGACTCATGTAAAAAGAGCAGCACTTACCTCCCTTCTTTAGTTACATCAATGCATACCCAGACGGACACACGGACACAATGAGGAATGAGAAGTTAAGTATTTAAAAAAAACATACTAAACAGGCCAAAATGTTGCTTTTTAAACTCAACAATATGTACCTTAAAAGTTTTAGTCTGCTTCTGAGTCTCTTTGTAGACCTGGAACTGCCCGTCTAACGTGTCAGGTTAGGTCCATGTATCTAAAGTGAAGAAAAAACCTTGTGCTGGTGGAGTATGACATTTCCCGGTGGCCTCCTTAGACAGATTTTAAACATTTGCCAATGAAGATGTAATGCAGTTTGAGAGATCTTTGGCCTGATGTGTCTTGGCCCTGCTAATGTTGTACAAATGTTTTGTGATGTCACTCAGTAAATGCCATATAAAGCAGACATATATGCCATTTTGCCATGTCCACCTGCACCTAGTCTCAGTATTCCAACAACATGCCCAGAAGACAAAAGACAGCTGTCCCCAAAAGGGCACCTCACGTCATACAGCAAGTCCAGTCCTGAGGAGAAAGCAGTTCAACCCAACAGAGCTGTTTTATGTAAGCAGGTGGGCCCCAATGTTCCCATGAGAGATGAACACAATTGTAACTATGGGTAGTGAATAAGTGGAACATCACCATTAGCTAACTTAGGTTAACTTATTTCTTAGCTTGACACGGCTGAACGTTATCCTATACGTCGGCAAAAGTCAGCAAAAATGCCACTGTGTTAATGTAGCTAGTAGTCAACAAAAAAAAATCCTGTCCTGAGGGAAATGGGAAAAAATAGTGTCATGATTTTTTTTTTTTTTTTATGGCCACATCACAGTTATTTTATTGCAATACTTCTCTCGTTCTTGTGTGTCTTGTCTCTAAACGTACATCCATAAATATTATATTAAATGCACAATTGAACTTAGGGTGTATAAAGCAGTCTTTTAAGACATATTTAAGTCAAAGCATAAAGGTGAGGTGAAAATTGTTGTGTAGGTTGGCTTGGTTTTTAGTTTATATCTTTTCATGGGGCCCCTAAGTCTTGGCAGCACCCTTGTTTCCATCAGTTCATCCTCCTTCCTGCCAGTCTACTATAAAGCTGGTGTTAGAGTCATCGGACAGTTCTGAAGAAAATGCCCAGAGTGAGATAAATCTTTATATCTTTTTTGTTTTTTAATTCCCCTCCCTTCCTATTATCACTGCAGCACAATTTCCAGAGTGTGAAGTGATCTAAAAGTCTCCCACAACTGAAATTTATGAGACTGCTATGGCTGCTTGTTTATTTGTACTCCCTGTGCGTGTTTCAGGCCCAGATAAGAGTTTAGATGGGAGGATAATTTCCACCAGTTTGTCAAAATAATGTCACTTTTCGTCGGGAAGCCATTTTTTCGTGGCATGCATGTAATCCGAGTGACGGCTCGTTTATTAGTGGCTGATGGCTTTTAACACGTGCTGTCAGCCGGAGCGCCGGTGACAAAAAGCTGTTTATTCCCCTTAGCCGTTGTGAAAGCGAGCATTAGCCGCCACACTCACGCACAGCACTGACAGTAGTGTTACTGGATAATAACCCTTCCTCTCTGCCTTTCTTGACTCACCAGTAATGAAAACAGCATTATCGCTTATTGAGTCACCAAGCGTGAAGTGATGGACTTGTTTCCAAGGCGTTTATTGAGTGCATTTTAGTACAATAGTTCTCAGAAAGTTACAGCTTACAAACTCTTGACACGTACTTGTCACAATTTACAAGTGGTAGCTATACAGAAACGGACAAAATAAGAAAAAGAAATGCTTTCCAACAATGTACCTGTGCACACATAAATGTCTGTACACACAAATGAGCTCCCCTTTGCACATATACACATTCACTCTCTCTCATACACACAAATGAACAAATTATGACATGTGCACACTCATATTCAGCTCCACCATCCATTGTGTACCATAAAGGGAAGTCCAACTTCACCAGGTCTTCTTGCCGCCCACAGTAGTTCTTCTTAGCATTCACAGTGCGTGTACATGTGTGAAGTCTTGTGTGTTAGCTGTTTTGTATGAGTGTAAATCTCTAAGTCCACGGTCTGAAACAGAAGAAAAAGACAGAACGGCCCAGTTTAATAAGTGTGGTTTTACAGGGTGTCACTTCTTCCAGGTGAACACCACTTTCACTGTTCTAACCTATAAATGACAGGCATGAAATCAGTAACTAAGAGGATCGTTGGTCACTTCTCTGACAGTTACAGGGCCATGAAACATTTAACAGGCTCTGTTCTCGTGTTTTGTATCAGCGTGTGATGAATGGCTTCCGTACCAGAGAGGGGCTGGCGAACCTCCTCTCCATTCATCACACTGGAGTGTCATTACAGTCAAATATTTAGAAAGACAAACAGAGCAAATGGGGAAAAAAGAATTACACTGCTGCATAATGAATACATTCTATCATCTCATTTACAAGCTCTTGGGTTGAAAAGCAAATACACCAGACTGAGCTGAATGGAGGACTAATGCATTCAAATTGAATCATTGGTTCAGTGAGAGGGATTTATGCCAATCTCAAGGAGAATGTGATTATATTTAGGAAGACTCAGTAAATCAATGACCTGAAGAATTGAAGAGAAAAATAGATTGGTTTTGTCCATGAGGCATGCCAGCTGTTTGATACTTTTTTTTATGTATTACCTCAAAAGTCCTCACAAACAAAGCAAAAATAATCTGGGGAAAAAGAGACGTGACCACAGAAAAACAACCAACAAAACGGACTGAACTCTTGTCCACCATAAAATGGGGTTCCCAGCAAACAGGAGTTTGGTTCATTAATCGGTTCATTCATCTTTACTTATATAGCACCAGATCATAACAAATACTATCTCAAGAGGCTTTGTAAAAGAATAAGTCAATGCCATCCTTTTCATTGATATACTTTTAATTTTTAGTTTTTAATTTTATTTTTATGTTTATTATCACTATTTTAATGGTTTATGGTGGGCGTGTTCAGTGCATGCTTCGTTAGCTTCAAACTGTTGGTGTTCATCTACCCATCCATTATTTATACTGCTTATGACTTTTGAGGCCAAGAGGGGCTGACAATGGGTGAGAGGCGGAGTGCACCCTGAACTGTTTGCCTGCCAATCGCAAGGCCACATAGAGAGCCAGACAACCATTCTCGTTCACACTCGCCTGAGGGCAATATTGAGTCACCAATTAACCTAATGAGCAGTTTTTGGTATGTGGGAGGAAGCTGGTGTACCCGGACAGAACCCCCATATGCACAGGGAGAACATGCAAACCCCACACAGCAAGTCCTTGACTGACACAGGGTTCAAACCAGAAAAACTTCTTGCTGTGAGGCAAGCGCACTACCTGCTGCATCACCGTGCCACCCTAACTGATGTTTTTGGCCAAATGCAAGCCACACTGGCCCCCTTTTTGGTGTACTTGTCTCGTTTGGTCCCTGTTTGGTTTGAAAGGCTTTTATATTAACATAACTGCTTGGAAGCAAACTAGAACCATCATTTTAAACCATCCAAACCAAACAAGGACCAAACAAGGCAAGTGAACCAAAAAGTAGGGCATTGAGCCTTTCATTTGCCAAGTACAAAAGCAGTTGGCAAGCTAACATAGCGTTCACTTGGAGTGGCTAACATGAGCATTGCTAGCACCCCTAGCTCTTAGTTCTCTGAACAAGTCAAGATCTACAAGTCCATGTAGTATAATACATATTTTTACTGAATACAAATCTTATCTCTGGGTTTTGGGAACAATTCTATCCTCTTGCTGCTCTATGAATATCTTCGTCTTTTCTCTGGATATAATCTGCTTTGTCTAAATGCAATATTTCCTACTCTTAAATGCTTAGAGGTAATTTTATAAGAGAGAGATTATATTCCATATGACACGGATGTTTTATTTTATTTATACCAAATAACTGCACTCTTGAATGAATGAATAGTTTTTATTTTATCACTCAAAATACTGCTGAGCTGTTTTTAGCTAACAAATGTTAGTTCTTGAAGCCAGTTGTGTGTAGGGATGGAATAAAAAAAAAACAATCCCTAATCCAGAAAAGTTAACAGCTCCCTCTGGGAATCGATACCATTAGTCTTTTTACTTAACAATTTCCTTATCAATTCCTTCTGGACGTCATGCTCTCATCACAGGCAGTGATGATAAAGACGTCTAAAGTCATGGCAGTAGGGGCAGCAGTGGTCCAGACTGTTTCTTAATTTTTGACAAAAATATCAAATGTCATGAGTTTGACATTGTTGCCACTGAAAAGCTGCGTAGGTGCTCTTTTGCTCAAACAGAAAATCCACTGGAATCGATAAGGGAATCGTTAACGGCACTGGAATCAATAAAATCTTATCAATTCCCATCCCTACTTGTGTATTCCATAGTGCAACAATAGGCCAGATGACAAGGACAAAGACCTCAGCTACATCCTCAGTTAGTGGCGGATGGTTATATTGCACAACATTCGCAGGCTTTGGTTGTGCAATATAACCATCCACCACTAACTGAGGATGTAGCTGAGATCTTTGTCCTTGTCATCTGGCCTATTGTTGCACTCAGACAAATTGCATTGTGACACAAAGCCAAAGCAAGTAAACAAATGAAATAATGTTGTAATCTTACCCCTGCACAAAACCAAGTTTGACAAAGTTTAGGTGTGAAAGCGACCGAAGACTTGGAAGCCTGAAAAGCTGGTATAACGAAGGCCAGCCCTCCCTCTCTCTGTGACATATGCCCACACAGTGTCAGGTCCCTGCCCACTTTCTCTTTATTAAGCATCAGACTGGAAACCAGACGCCAGAAGACCATGATTGAGGCTTCCTCTGTGTGTGTATGGTCCCATCAGTCACCCTCCCCGTGGCTTATCAGATGCCTGTCAGTCGGGGGGTCCCAGCCGGTATTTGCACCCTTGCCTGGGCCCACTGGAGCATGGAGTCAACCATTTCTCTGACTGGCCCTGGCCTGGCTTGGCCCGGCCTGGGACAGCTTGGTTACACTCAGGATGAACGAGCTGGAGGTGTGCCAGCCCGTGGGAGTACTAACGGAGAGCGAGAGGGCAGAACTGACATGGAAGGAGGAGGAGAAGGGGGTGGTGGAGGGTGACATGAGTATACTTAATAATCTGATAATGGGCCTGCCATCACACTCTAATTTTGGATGCAAGAGGGTTACAACTGTCGTCACTCATGTCCTCTCAAAGAGGGCCAAAAGGGATTTAAACAAGGTCACAGCCACTGCGACGAATTAATATGTCAGCTCATGATAATTGTCAGTGAGTGAAGAGACTTTGCTAGCTTAGCTATGCATCAAAGGAACATTTCCACTGAATTCATGTCAATTTGACCTTAAATTCCAAAGGCCAGCTTCCTCAACATTATTTCATTTGCACTTGAGAGAGCCTATAATTGCAAGTACAACAGCAATTCTTCATAATATTTACAAGCATGAGCAACTGGTCCAGCCTTAGAACCCACCACCCTTTTCTAATCACCTCTCCTCCCTGACCAACTATGTAGTTCTAGATAGCTACATGTTAGCAATTTCCTATTGTAAGATGTAAAAAAAAAGTATCACAATCCAAGGAATTTTCAGTTATAATTAATGGCATCAAAAACATTTTTAAAGCTTGTGTTGTTCCCAGAACTTATTATATGCATCAAACCAAACTCAGTGGGAAAACAACTCAACAAAAAAATTAAAAAGCACCAAAGAAAAGTCCCAGATTTAAGAAAACACAACTACAAATCACAAAATATGAAAGCACAAGAACGATGTAAGAAAAAAACATCAAAAAGCACAACAGAAAGCACAACAACAAGGACATTAACAAAAGCACAACACAAAAGAAAAATACAAAAATTAGTTTAAAGATTAAATAAAAATAAGGAATCAAAACAATTATTTGTCTTCTGTTCTGAATTGGTGTTTTTTTTAACTGGCTGTTTAAATGTTTTTGTTTTTGTTTTTAAATTGGTGTTTTTTCACTTTTTTGTTTGTTTCCTAAATGAATAATGCTGCTAATACAAACACACAATAAGAAATTAAAAAAGCAAAACATACCACAGTGCCCAAACAGTACAGCGACAAATGAAAATTAGAAAAGATAACAAATAAAAAAACAGCAACAAAAGAAAAGACAACAACAAAATTGAAAAGGGACAATAAATAAGGAAACAAAACAACATATAAAGTGTTTTGATTGGCTGTTGGATATTTTCTGTGTGTTTTATGAGATGGTTTTATATTTTTTTCTTTGTCTTCTTGTCATCTTTTTCAATATATTTTTATTTGTTTATGTGTTTCTCAGTATTGCTGCTGTTTCTTGCTTTAGTACTTGTTTGCTGTGGAGTTTCACAGATTATTGTTTGTGTTTCCTTTTTTATACTGTGTGTTTTTAATTTGTCATTGTGTTTTCTGATTAATCTTTGTGGGTTTTGTATAATCTTGTTTTTTATTGAGTTTCCTAAGTTTTGGGTTGTGTTCTTTGCTTTAGCGTTTTGCACTTCAGGGCAACTTTAGTATTATTATATTCCAGAATACAGAAACCTGCAAAAGATCTGTCTGTGCTGCGTTCTCATTTCACTGGCAGGTGTCCCTTGGGAATAACACAAGCATCTTTTAGTCAAATAAAACTAAATGTACATTTCTAAAGACCGCTTCCTTCAGCAAAGAGCTGCAAAGAGTCAGGTATTAGTGCAGCTCTCCTCTGCATCACAGCATTTGCAGTCAAACTGTCTTTCCATTAGGTATTAGCATATAGTGAGAATGCATAAATTTACTCAGCAGCTTAGCTCCAGTCCAAGGGAGACTACGAGCTTTTTAAGTCTGTGGGTTCATCAGACTGGCATCAAGCGTCTGTTGGCAAACCCCAGCCCAGATGTTCATTCTCACTGTGTGGGGAAGTGATGCTGATTCCCTCTGATTTCCAAAGCCTTGAATGGCTACCCTTTGATGCGTTACAAACCTGCAGCAAATTGAGTCTTTCCTGGGATATTTGTGACACCCATGAGGAAGTAACTAACTGGATTTTTCTGAACTAAAATCTACCAGATATGAAGCAGTTTGATGGTAGGAGATGTTTTCCCTGTGGTGTACTCACCATAAATCTGGGCTGGCTGAAACGTGGAGTTTCCTCCCCCCTCTGGATGGTGCTGAGGTCTCCCAACACAAACAACAACATAACAAAAGGACATAAAAACATAAAACATATCTGTACAGGTAAGTGCTCACCAGCAATAGACAGCATGTGTACACCCACATTAAACATGATCCCCAGTAAATGGATATTTCGTCAGTTATTTAACTCCTACAGCAATTCTCAGATAGATCTACAATAATCCACAATTCCTTTCCTCAGGTTGAGATCCAGTTAAGATTGTCCACGTGAACCTTGAACTGGTGGTCATATAACCCAGTGTCTTTTGCTCAGTCCTCCAAAAAGATCGGGTCATCGTAGGAATCTACACATTGCATGTGTCTATCACAACCTAGTCAACAAATATGTCTTTGCCAAAAATGCAAGCAGAGAGATCTGTACATACATAATCATACATATCACCTTCAATATGAAGGTTTATTATGAAAGATATAATCATATTTAGCAAGAGATAAACATATTTCTATTCTCTGACTCTGGGTGGGGCTGGTTAAGAAGTCCTTTGGCAAGGCCTTCCACCCAGAACTCCACAGGTAGTGTTTACGTTAAAATACAAGTGGGCGGCATCTTGCTATAGTGATAAAAACAAACAAACAGATGGCAAAGGACGAAAAATAGAACTAGCTCTGACTTTTATACCAGTCCATTTGCGATACATCTTTAAAATTCTTCAAACAAGCAAAAGATGGAGTGAAAGTTAAAAATGGTGCTCCGCTGTACATCCCTGTATTTTTCTCCCACTAATCCTACTCATAATTGCTTCTTCTTTTTCTTCTGGGATTGATTCTGGCCAGGTCAAGGCATCTTCATTGCACACATTAACGACAGTAAAATCACAGGTCACATGTTGTTTCTAAAAGTCCCACACTGCTGTTTACAATTTTAAAATCCTCAAGTCCAGATAATAAAGAAGTACAATATCACTTGTTTCTCCAGACGGTCCAAACTGTGAGAGATTCCCTGTGTCCATGTCTGATTGTTGGAGTTATTTTGGTTTACAATGTCGTGAACAGCAGCAGCTGATGCCTGTCTTCCTTTTATGAGGAAATGGAGGAACAGTATCAAGTCTGGACCCTGAACTCCTGGCGTGGATTGCATGATAAGTGTGATAGCTTTTAACCATGTGGTAGTGCTGACCCTGGTCTCCTGGTGCCATGGTAGTGGATTAGATTAAGACAATAGTCTCGACTCTGGCGCGTTCCGCTGGATCGGGGGTCATTCGTGGGCTCCCATTATTGATGGTCCTGCGAATGCTGCCCGTCCCGTGGCACAGCGCCCCCTGTAGTCATGCCATCGTGGTGGGGCACTGGCTCATCTGCACCCTCATGGACTGGACATTGCTCAGGATCTTCTTCTGATGGCCTGCCAGGGTCACTCCTATTCTCAGCAAGTCCCTGAAGAGAAGAAGGCAGGAAGGGTGAAGACTGAAATTAAAAAGATTATTTTGTAGCAATAGATGATTTCCATCATGTTGTTAACAGAATGGAGTAAGGCTGACATGATACCAGATTTTCACCTTAAAATTATTGTGGCAAATAAATATAACAAAACTATCAGTGCCCCAACAGCACAAACCTCCACCAAGGCTGGTGCAATATTGTAGGTTCAAGTTACTATCAAAAATGTGGCAAACCGCCCTATCTCCCACTGTTGAACAAATTTTTGGATCCGCATTCGGATTCAAATCGCCACCAAAATCCAATCACTTCTTTCTTGTGCCATAACTAACATTCCCTGAAAATGTCAAGAAAATCTATTGGTAACTTAGGGTCCCACTAAAAATGTGGACAACTGCCCTATCTCTCAGCATTAACAATTCCATCAAAAGTTCCTGGATCCACATTCGGACCACCACCAAACTGTGATCACTTCTTTCTTTTGCTATGACCAACTTTTCCAGAAAATTTCAACCAAATCCATTGATCAGTTTTTGAATTATCCTGTTCACTAACAAACAAAGACATTAACAAACACAAAAACAGAACCTACTTGGCCAGGGTAATTTTTCTGTGACACAGCCAGACAAAGACTCTCTACGTGAGCATACCTACATTATATTATTTTTAATTAAATACATCAAACTGCCAGAGGAAAGAGACCATCTCCCCACATTGCTGTGCAGTTGTGAACACTCTTTGCTCTGCTGAATTGTCAGCAGAAATCCCTCTGTTGTGCTGCTTTTTTTTACCTGCCACCATGCTTGGAGGGTTGAGCTGCCTCCTTGATATGCACTAGTTAGTTACATGGTGTAACCATATGCCTATTATTAGCTTAACAAAATGATTACATTTTTTAGGCAGTTACTTTAGATACAGGTGCACTGTCCCAGCCCTAGAATGGAGTATGAAGCAAAAATGTGCTTCAGTTTTCTAGTGCATTTACAGATTTAACACCATCATACTGTATATGAGAGCACATTCAGAAAAGAGAGCTGATGGCAATGAAGATAAAACACAAATTTACAAAATTAATTCCATCACTAGAGAAAGGACTTAGGAATGCATGTTGCTTTGCATTGCAAAGTGACTGCATAAATGCCACCAAGCCCCAAGCATAAATTTTTAATAAAAAATGTTCAGATGATTTTACATTCTCACATAAATTTGCCGACCAAGCAACATTGTTAATTAAAATAAATGAAGTGCAATGTTTGTGTCTATTGGCATGACAAGTGCTGGGAGAATTGCTGTCATGACCCACGCTTTGAAAATCTCCACATAAACAGCAGCAAATAATGCCTCTTAAAATATGTCTTTAATGGGTTTGCATGAGTGTTCATTTTGGAAAATCGTTCTGAGATAATCCTTAATTATTGGATAACAGTTATAATCTTGAGGAGCGCAGATGGAAATGTTCTCAGTCCAATGACTGTGCTATTCCCTATAATCAGAAGTTATATTTCTATGTATGATCCATACAGGCTTTACTTTGATGCAATCATTGAAAAGCTTGAATCAGCGGGTGCATTCAGACTAAAAATACACACACTCGAGAATGAGTCATTTTCTGTAAGTATGCCCATTGAGTGCCGTATGGGTTTGAAACTCTCCATTTGCACTCGAGCAGGTGAACTCACTCTGAGGTCATTTGAGCCACCAGCTGCAGGGAGGTGAAGCCTGAGTTGAGGAAGTTGTCTCTGTACTGGCTCATCTTAATGGCGGCGAGCCAGTCCTCCACTGAACTGAAGGTGTTGAAGTCAGGTATGGATCTGTCCAACAGTGGCTGAGAAGGCCTGCGGGGGGGGGGGGGGGGGGGGGGGGGGGGGGGGTAAGAGGAGGTTTAGAGCATAGCTTTGATGCAATATTAAGCAAGAAGGATTCAAAAGGGGAGAAACTATGGTTAGGATGATGTGTGAGTGATAAAGAGGATGCAAGAAGCAGAAGGAGAACGAGTGTGCTTTTTTAACACTGCATTTGGAGAGCTTTCTATTCTGTTAAGTACACGTAACTCATAAATAGGAGGCAAAAAATTTAGATATCACTCATGATACAGCTAAAATAAGACTGAAGCAGGATTTGGTTCCAAGCTGGGCTAAATAAAGGGAGGACCTTGAAGAAAAGCGTTCTCCTCTGCACAAACACAAACTCAAACAGGGCCAAAAGTTCACCTTTCAAGATGGCAGCAACCCAAAAGCACACAGCCAAAACAAATGCCCCCAGGATGAGTCTATGAATGACCCTCAGTGGCCCAGCCAAAGCCTGGAAATTGGAATTGAAAATCTGTGGAAAAACCCAAAGCCCTTCAGTTCATAGACAGTCCATTTCCAATCTGGCTGAGCTTGAGAGGATCTTCCAGGATTGGTGGAAGAAATTATCCAAAATAAGGCGTGCAGAGCTGCCAAATCAGAACCAAGTGGGATCCAAAACAAATGGATGCCTGTGATTTCTCCAGTAAACTACTAATACAGACACTAAATGCTTATGTGAATTTTTTTTAGAATATTTTTTTTCCTTGGGTTAAGATTTGCTCTTGAAATAACACCATTCTAATAAGTTGCATAACGTAAAAAATAAAGCAAAAGCAATCATTTTAAAGCCAACATTGGATGGTTTTCAGAAAAGAGTGGGAGGGTCTACAAGCCCCTGGAAAAAAATCCAAAAGAGGAAAAGTTCAGGTTTGATGCAATCAACAGTAATAAATTCATGTTTAATTAATGAGGGAGCTAAAAGTAAGCATGTTTGGCGTGGACAGTTTGTGCTTGACCGCCACAGTAAACACTGCTGAAAACACATCACAGAGTATGAATTTCACTTCAGGAGGATCTTGCGAGTTTTGGGGCTTTCAAAGAAATGTTGTTACTCACACTGCAGGGATGTTGGCTACAGCTTTGAGGCTGGTGGGGTTGCGGATCATCTTGTCCAGGGTGCTGACGATGTCTGTGAAGCGAGGTCGGACATTGCGGTCCTTCTGCCAACAGTCCAGCATGAGCTGGTGCAGGGCACTGGGACAGTCCATGGGCGGGGGCAGGCGGTAGTCCTGTTCGATGGCATTAATCACCTTTTGGAGAAAAGATGGAAGAGAAAGAAATAGTTATCAACCACTAATAAATTTACCAAACTGACACTAACACACATGTACTTTACCAAGTACTGCAAAGTGCGTGGCTGTTCTTCAGGTGGAATAAAGTTGGGTCGTTGTACATGAAAAAAGAAAGAGCACAATCTGGTCTTGCTTGTTTTTTTAAGTCTGACTAATCTTATCTAAAACAAACTAAACTTGACCTATCTAAATTGAAATGAACTTGACAAATGAAATAAAAATAAATGGAACAAAATTAATATTGACTTAGGTCAACCAAACTAAACTAAAATTAGTTCATCTACTCTTAAGAAGGCTTAAGTTAAGTAAAATAATCTAAGATGAGTTTATCTAAGCTAAATTAACATAAACTATTCTGAGCCAAGCTAAACTAAAATAAAACACTTGACAAAACTACAGGAAAAATTAAACAAAATAAATCTGACATTGCTAAAATGAACTGAACTATAAACTATAAAGTATAACTTCAAAGTGTTAAAATGTCTCCAGCTGGTTTGTCAATAATTAAAGTCTTTAAATGGGAAGAAACCTGCTTTGACTGATGTTTTAATGACTGATGACATTTAGCTGTCCACTCCACAATCTTGACATGTTCAACATACACACCAGATCCCCACCCCCATCCTGTATTCCCCCTGGTCAGTCGAGAGACAGACAGCCTTCATGCTGATGTGCTCTTCTTCCTGATTCCAGCCAATCACATGTCAGTCCTGGAAGACTGGGCGAGGGAGTCGATGGAGAAAAGCGAGCAGAGGCTGTGACACTAAAGATAGAAGTCGCTGGAGGACTGGGCAGATTGCATGTAATTAAGAGAGTGAAGAACAGCCACTTGACACATGTCTCTTAAAAGCTGCACAAGCTTTCCCAGATTTGTTAGAGAGAAGTTCAGACTGAAAGTTTCAAGTGGTCAGAGTTTTAGTCGAGTGTTTTGTAAAGACTGACAAGAATCTGATGTGGGTTTGGAGAATGACTGGAGGCAGATGTAAAAGTTCATCACCTCTAATGTATTAAAAACATTTCTTGGGAATAACTTTGCTAGCAATGAATTTAAAATTAAGTAGTAAACCAAAACTAAAATTTCTTGAGCTGCTAAGAGGCTGTGTCTTCTTTTACTTTACAAAAATGGCGTCAGATTACTGAAGGTTTACATCACTCTCAACCAAATCTATATTTTTGCCATCCTGAGATGAAACTTTTTAAGAATTATCAAACCTGAAGATCTTGGCAGAAGTATATCTATCCTGGAGTTTTACAAAATATGTCTAAAATATCATAGTTAATTTATAAATAATAAAAATAAATACCCTTTTCATTGGTGTTCAGCGAAAAAAAAGGGTCTTGGATTTTAGGTACTCTTTAATGAAGCACTTTTACAAGACAAGCTTTGGTGTGAAATTGAGTATAAAAGCTACTTCCATTAAAAATTGGCGACTCTGTAGGTTGCCAGATCCACCCCGGAGTTGAGTCCAACTCAGCAGAATCTTGACAAATGGTGCATATGGAGAAGTGGTTGTGAAAGTGTGTCCATGTGTGTTTTCAAGTATCTGTATGTGTGTGTGTGGACTGAGCAGCCGGACATGCTGAGCAGTGCCAGTCCTCCTCTCTGCATCAGTCCCATCAGGCAGTGTTTGCTGCTGGCCCACTGTGGCAACATCTGCTGGGTTGGATGGTGGTCATGCTGTGGGGGTCCACAGAGGCCCGGGTGGCTGGCTAGTTGTCTCTCTAAAGGAGCTTAGAGGGTAGAGAGACCTCATCAAATGGGAGTATATCCAATGGACCTGGTGTGTGTTTTCGTCAGTGCCTGTGTGTTTGTGGTGGTCCGTGTGTGCACGTGGACCTCATCCAAACGGACACGAGGAACAAAGCAGAGCTCTCAGCAATCATTCACTGCTCTCCAAAGCCGGCCAGGAAGGAAAAGGGATCGCGTGAGACTGTTTCCATAATAAGTCTGCTTTCAAAGTCAGAGTCAAGGACATCTTCAGCCATGATGCTGATAAAAAAACGTGTGATTTATTGCAGCTTCCTCTCTTATCCTTGATTGTGCATCTACAGGGTGAAAAGATAGTATAACCACATCTGTAGGGAAATGGCCATCCTATTAATGGAGCAGTTTATCCAAATTCAACCCTTTTTTTTTTTAACAGCGCTGAAGTTGTGAAAAGTAATGAAATTCAACTACAGTATTCCTTTTATGATCCTTCGTAAAAGAAATGCTATAAAATGAGACCTTGAACTTCCAAGGAAAATGCTGCTTCCATGAAAAGGGCTGATCCTTTTGATATGGAAGGCTGAACTCAAATACAAAAACATATCCATCTGTCCACTTAAATAACCACCGCCTACCCAAAAAAAGAATGATTATCTGATAAATAAAGACCTAAAATAATTTCAAAATAAGAAAAACATATTAACATCTTTGGGTGGGTCTTTTTGCACTGATAGCATCTTCGGTTTGTTAAGACTGTGATGAAGCAATGACCAAAATAACCAATTTCCATTACAAGCTGTTGTGCAGCATTGCCACAATTGTGGTTGCCCAGGCTTGGAAACAAACTGAGTCTCTAATATATAAAACAAACGCTAATTCCAATTAGGTTTAGACAGCATGTAGAATGAAAATAAGAACAGAATACAATGATTTGCAAATCCTTTTTGGCCTATATTTAATTGAATACATGCCATATCCTCTTGTAAAGAGGAAGATGCTCAAACCAACCATCTCAGACACATAATGAATATATTACTATTGTGGTAGTCTGTATACACTCCTGATCAAATTTTTAAGACCAGTTGAAAAATTTTGAGCTATGGTCTTAAAATTTTGATCAACTGATGAACAGCCTATTTTCTTTAATTGTTGTTTGCAATAAATTACTTTCTCTTTTTTTTTGTCTCACTCTCATGTCTGCTTTTTGCATTTTGAAGCTCTACTTAGAACCTTCTTAAGATCCAACAGTGCTAAATGTAAATTCTTGCAATATTTCAACTGCTCTTAAAATTTTGATCAGGAGTGTATGAAAACTACACTTTTTTAACACTTGTGATTGTGGGCTGATCCTAGCAGTGGTCAAAAATGGATGACTGTATTAACCTGATTGAAGGAAAAATATGACTTCTTTAAAACATGGTAAGTGCACAGACATAACCTACTTGGCTACCAGCACCCCTGTTCCAAGCTTTGGTCCTAGTTTTTGGATCTGCTGACATGACATTAAGTCACAAATCTTTTAAATTTATCTCCACTGACATGTAAAAAAAAATTAGCCTTCAAATTTTAACACGAGGCCTATTTACTGTTAAGAATGAGCACTCACGTCTTGGTTGGACATGTCCCAGTAAGGCCTCTCTCCGAACGACATCACTTCCCACATAACAATGCCGTAACTCCACACGTCACTCGCTGAGGTGAACTTCCTGTATGCGATGGCCTCCGGAGCAGTCCACCTCACTGGAATTTTTCCACCCTGAGAAAACAGAAAAGGGAACAAAGATGCAGAAGGTGACAGAAAAGTTCAAAATATGTTAAAACATAATTTCTGCACTTTCCAGCATATACTCTCTCTCTCTGTCTTATTCCTTCCCTGTACATCTTTATCCACCCAGCGTATTAATCCTCCTGCAGCCAAAACACACACAATTCTGCCTTTGTCTCTGTGGTGCCTGCAGCTCCCGACAGTGCTCGCCCTTCACACATAGACCAACATCACATTTAGCGTCTCCTTTCCCACAGCCCTGTTTGGATAAAGGAAGATAGGCCCAGGCTTCTGCTTGTACATCGAGCGTGTCTGCCTGTAATTGGGCTACCTGGGCCCGAGGCATGCCACGCGCCCTGTTGACTGAAATTGACAGCTGCTTGTTTAAAATTCCACACACACTCTCTCAGACACACATACAGACACAGTCCTGGAACATATACGCGGCACCGAGACAGATTATTGTGTGTACACAAACAGATACATACGCATAAATCACCTCATCCGCAGCCCCTCCCCTTTTTTCAGAATGGAGCTAGCCACAGTTTAATAATGCCAATTAGCTGAACCTGTGCTTTTGCAGATAAGCAGCTGCTGGAAACAAATCCAAACCCTTACAGAAACACACACAGACCACCTTGCTGTCTGCTCAGAGCACTGTTCATTTTTGGGAGCTATTTTGGATTTAGTCTTAGTCATCAGATGAAAATATAAATAACCTTGAGGCACATTTTAAGGTATTGTCAAAATGTCTTGTTCTTGTAGGTTAAACACATATTTGTCATTCAAGAATGTTCTCTCTTTTTGAAGGTCACATATTTTGCCCTTAGCCTGGTCGCTAATGTCCTGAGAATATGCTCTCAAAGTTCTTACCTAAAAGTCCTCTTTTATTGAGTGATATTGAGTTTTGGCATAATAAACCCCTCAGTTTCAGCCCTGCACAGAACAGGCTATTTTAAAGTAAATTCTGGAGCCTCCTGTAGGCTTAACAAACACCTGGCTCTGGGACTGTCCTGCTTAGGGGAGGTGGCATATTCCCTAAAGACAAAATAGAGGGGATTGTAATTACTTCTGAAAACTAGTGTAACTTAAGTAACTCTGTTTCAAGTTGACATGTGACCTCTAGGCTTACTTAACAGTTCACATAGTAAAATTGACTTAGTTGTGCGATGAATTCAAGATAAACTGATGAAAATAAGTATGGAGCCACAGTGCTGCTTTAATCTTTAGCATTGACAATGGATTTTGGCATTGAAAAAAAACATGAAACCACTGGTACTAGGCTTTGGAACCGTTGTATTGTAAAAATTGTATTTGCATCAAAACAAATAATGGCAGTGATCCAAGAACAGAAATAAGCACAAAATTATACTATTCCATTTCATGCTTTGAATAATTTGTTTATTTATTTATAGTTGTTGACATTGTGGTGTTTTTTTTGTGACAGTCTTTTGATTTTTCTCTGTGCTTCTCCTTTTAGATAACAGTGTTTTTGAATTTTTTAATCTTTGATGACAGTTTTCATGCTTTAAAAAAACCTGATGGAGTTTGTGTCAAACTTATGTCTCATACAGCAGCAGTTATGATGGCTTAAACTTAAAAAGAAATTGAGGATACGACAGATGAATGTTATTTTACAGTGACCCAGTGTCAGGGCAGAGGAATGAAAGCCAAAATGCAACAGCTGGGAGAAGGAAGTGTGTCCTCTGCAGGATGACTGAGGGGGTCAACCAGTCTAACTCTAGACCGAAACTGCTTCCAGGAGTGGCACCTATAATAATATACGTAGGTCAAAAAATGCCTGGAAAAGAGAGCGTAAATATGTGAATAGTTTTTGTTTTGAGTTTGTTTTGAGTATAAATGTTTTTATTTGATCCTCTGGTGAGGTTTGTTCATTGTTGATCCATGTGTGATTTGTACAAAGTTCTGTCAAATTTAATTCCTTTTTTGTCTTTCTGGTAAATTAATAATTACTAGTTCGTTAATTTGACATCATAACAAAACAAATATTCTAACAGCCCAGGTCTCCTAGAAAAAAAAAAGGAAGATGTCTTAAACTTGATGGTTCTTGAAAATTGAGGTTTTATGTTCATTTTTACAAAAACAAGCTAGGTGCACAGAAAATAGTAAAAAACAGCAATAAGTTGCAATTTGCTGATGACAACATTACATTTACTAATCATTGTTAGGTATAAAGTATCATGATCTTTCTAACAAACTCCTGTTTCTATTATATTTTTTAGAGAACTAAAATATTTCTTCTTTAACTACTTATACATCATGGATTTTACATGCCTGTCAGCCCACCCCTCAGTCAATAAAAACTTCTGGTCATTTTGTTTGTAAACTAAACTAACACTGGCTCAGAGAGAGGGAGGGTGGGAAAAAAGGAGTAGAAAAGGAAATTTGTGAGAAAGACGAGAGACAGAAAAAGGTGTTTTAAACTGCAGACAGGTTGAGTGTTTTCCTCTGAGTGCATTCGTACACACTTATGTAGGTGTCACAGGTCAGCGCCGCGTGTCACTGCCGAGGTGTAGAGGCTGAGCTCATTAATGAGCACCTCTCTAAGGTTTGACCTTTGAGCGCTTGCTGATCCTGAAAAGAGATTTAACATCTGACCCTGAAGGAAGACTGCTGTCAGCACACTGTGCGAAGATCCAATGCAGCACTCTCACTGCTCTCAATGAGCACACCAGTAAGTTGAGAGAGAAAAGGCGAGAAGCATGGCGTGAAATGAGGCATTGGTGCAGTGTGTGACAGAGAGAGAAAATGCGAGAACAGAAAAGAGATGCGCAGCGGAAGCGATCAATAGTGGAACGTGGGCAATCAAAAACCCAGTGACTTCAATGCTTCTCTTATAACTTAGACTACTTCATATCTGAATCATATCATCTAAAGTAAGATTGCAGGACACTTTTCTCTGGCACTTTTTTTTCTGAGGGCAAAAAAAAGAAACTCTGCACAAAAAAAGCCAGATATCTTCCATACAAAAATATACAGTGTTGCCAGTTCTAGTGAAGAATACAAGCAATAGGGTCTTAATAAACAAGCAAAAGGTGACTTTGATCTCTAACTGAACAAAAATATAAAATACAAAAAAGGAACTGATCTTTAGAAAAGATTATGGAAGCTACCTGAAATTTTGGACCCCAAAAAAGATATCACATATGGCCCAATCCCAAACCAGCTTTGCATGGTCCCTTGAGCGTACATGATTGTGATGAAATAAGCTTCAATCACTAGAGAAAACAGTCCTGATCTGAAAATCATACAGTAAATGGTAGATTAAGAACTTTGTTTTATGAGCAACTTCAGGCATTTGGACTATTTTATGCATCTAACTGTTTTTTTAAATAATATAATAAGTCCTCATGAATCACTGACATTTTAACCCTGTCAAATATTTAAAACTTTTGCAGAATATATATTTCTCTTGCTTCAAAACCTGTTATTTTTAAAGACAGAAATACTTTTTACATGCCCTTTAGACATTTGGAAAGCAAAAAAAGCATAAATGAAACAGATACCCTTTCAAAAATGTTCAAAAGACCATGCAAAAGATGCCTGAATATTACTTTTTTTGCTGTTAAAAAAATATTTTTCAGTAAGCAAAGTTTAAAGAACTCTCAAAACACCTATGAACAATGCTGCTAAGGCTAGAGAGAGAGCCCTGGGAGAATTAACTTCTCAATGGATGATGATGACATTTCAGGAAATGTTGGACATGGCAGAAGGAAGAAGGGATTGATTCACTGGGTGGCAATTTGAATCCAAATGTGGATCCCGGAATTTGTTCAAGGATTTGTTAGCAGCGAGAGATAGGGCAGTTTTCCATATATTTTTTTTTACAATAACTTGCCTGACAGTTCTGGAAATGCCTTGGTGAAGGTTTGTTCTCCACGACCACTTGAAATTCTAGATATGGCATTCAAAAGTAAGGGCTCTATGACCTTAACCTTTAACCCATTACTCCTTAAATGCAGTCTACCTTTGAGTCAAAGTGGTTTAAATTTTTTCTTGAGATACAGCATTTCCATGTTTGTTCCTAACTTTATACAACCTGAACACAAGATGCATGTTGCTGTCGTGTGGGCATGAAAACACAACCACTGACTGATAATATTTCTAATTGACTTTTCAGAAAAACATGCCCAAAGTTGCTTATAACAAGCAGACTTGGCAACACAGAATACAAAAAGGCCAATCCTTGCCGTCTTTGTCCATCATTTTGTCAGGGGTAATTGCTTTGGGTCAGTTTTTTGGTTTGGATCAACATACCTAAAATGAAAAATGAAGAAAATAAACGCAGAACAGAAAGAGAATATAACTGCTGCTCCGAGCAAAACGCTGCCTATTACAGCCTCTCTTTATCATTACTTACTTATTCCCCTCACTCGCTCTGTACATCTGGTCTCCTGCCCCAGGACTCTGTTGGGATATGAGCTGAGTGTCGCTGGAATGGCCTGAGCAAAGACACAGGCTTCACAACATGCTCCCTGTGCGCCTCTCCAATGAGACAGACTTTAGTAATAACATTTGCAAGGCGGGTGAGTCAGAGGCAGCTATGCAAACCATTCGTAATTACTGCTGTGGGCCAGCGATAGCTTCGCCAAAATCCTGCTTTAATAACACAAAGTGCCGAACAGGCCGGGCATATAGGAAAAAACATAATAAAAAGCACTGGAGCCTTTCTTTCTGATTCAGTAAAAAGAGCGCTAACACCACAGGGAATGAGAAATGTTGATGGGAATTAAAACAGACCTAATGTCAACACAAAAGCATGAGGGCTTTGTGAGGCCCTGGAGCATGAGGAGAGCTCTTTAGATATGGTTTACTGTGCTGGGTACTGAGAAAAGGGAACAAGCTGTTTTCTGTTTGCCTTGAAGTGAAATATCGGCCCTTAAAAAGAATAACATGCTGCTATTATCTTGGACAGTTGACTCAGAATGTGTGTAGACGAGCCAGACCTTAGCATAACCACTTCAGCTGCGGGGCTTCTAGGCCTTGAGTGGAGTCATCTGTAATGATATCAAGTGATACTTTGCAAAAGTCCCTAGGTAATAAATAAAGTGGGGGACATACAGTGACTCATTTCATAGAGAGGCTGGATGGGTCTATTTTCTGGTTGATAAATGTAGTCACAATGAAGGAAAAGTGAATGAGTTTTTGCAGGCATAGAGAGCTGAAATAAATTTGCAACCAAAAATGTGCAGGAGTAAAGCTTTAAGTGAGGGTCGCAGCTCAGTGAAGGACCTCGACGGAGCAACAGAAGGGCAACACAGGGTCAATAAGGATACATAGACAAAAAAGATGGTTCTTTAATCAGTCGACAATTCCCTTGTCTGACTTTGTTTTGTTGCTTTAATATCCAATGCTCAGTTTTGTTTTGTACTGCCGACGTCCTGTTTGTTTAAAGGTGTTTTCACAATAGAGAATATCAAGGAACTTCCTGCACTTCTTGGGCTGCGTTTACACCGAGTGGTCTGGTTCGGTTCACTGCAGTTCAGAATGGTTTAGAGTGGTAAACCCTGAGAGCACAAACCTCCGCCAAGGCATTTCCAACATTATCAGACAATAAATTGTGAAAAATATGGAAAACTGCCCTATCCTGCTCTGTTTAGAAATACTGGAAACTATCCTGGATCCACATCAGTATGCAGAATAACCACCATAATCTAATCCCTTGTACCATGACCAATATTCCCTGAAAAATGTTTCGTGCAGACATTCTTTACCCCAAAAGCAGTGAAAATCCATGGCTTTTCTGAACATGGCATGGTATGTGTTTTTGTGATAGCTGCTGTCACTTGGAAATTCACAATTTTTCTGACCAATCAACAGTATGCACCTGTTGCCTTTCAATCTAGCTTTTAATATCAGTTTAATATAATGTATAAGTAAACAGTCTATTTTCTCATTGTATTGATATATTTCTTTCCATAACATGTATAAACATTTTTTTTGGCAAAAACCTTACTGTAGTTAGGCCACAATGTATGAGAAATAATGCAGGGTGTGCAACAACATTGTTTAAGGGCCTAGGCAATGGCCCTGAGGAGCCTGGGGGAATATAGGGACCAGGTTGATGAAGCAAAATGCCTAATTGGCATTAGCTCCCATACATGACCTGTCCAGATGGCAAACACTTTCTTGACCAGGCATTTGTCTAGCTCACAAGAGGCTCCAGGAACATGCAAGGCGTCTGTTTCAGTATGTGCTGCAACAGTAAACAATAGAGCACCAGGCTTAAGAATACTGATTAGAGTAATGATAGAGGTAGTTTATTATGAGATTTCAAAATGTGCAAGGAAATCTAAAGTTTGGGAATAGCTTCTGGGCTGAAGGCTGTAAAAAACGTCCTCAGCTGATGACAAAAAAAAAACAAAAAGACAAAAATGGGATTTTGCTCATGTGGACATGGCATAGAGCCATTTTTCACACTCTGATGTTTTATCCAGAACCTCTCTAGCAGAAACAGAAGTTTGCTGTCACCTCTTTGTCACATAATTAAGATTACAGAACATGACTGCCTTCACCTGTTTCATGTCCTTCTGTGACAAGTTGAGACCAGTCATGACAGCTCGTGATATGTCTGCAGTGAAAATGTTACGAAGCAGAGCCAGCAGTGACAGGTTAGGAGGTAACACGGTGAGCCGAGCGTGTTCCGATGACAGCCAGGGTTGAAAGATGAAGGATAAACATGTGTTTGCCAGGTATGTGTCTACCTACTGGTGTCTTTTGGGGTCTCTTGGCTTAATTAGGTGTGTACGTGTGTGTGTGTGTGTGTGTGTATGTGTGTGTGTGTGTGTGTGTGAGTGAGGGGACAGTGATGCTCATAGCAGTGTTATGAAACGCCTGCCATGTCTTTGAAGCGCTCTGCGGCTGCCACTGTGCCAAACATTTTCATGTAGACTGTCGCAGAAAACAGAAATTGTAGTAAATATTCTTGTCAAATTAAAATTGGGGATGGCAAGATCAATCAATAAATGCTCTTGCATAAATACACACAAAGTCCAAAAAGGCTATATCACCTCTGTTTTTAACAACAATGTGGTTAGAACAAAAAGAAAAATATCATGAAGATGTTTTTGTTGTTACGGAATTAATCACAAGTCAGTGATTTATAATCAAGAGCCACAATTTGTTACATGTTGTATCAGTGACCTTTGAACATCATGAGACTCAATAATCTGCATGATTAATTCATAGATAGTCTTGTGAAATAATACAGATGTGCGTTATTAACCCTTTTTTTATGTGCACTTTAAATACTGTAACTCACCTGGCTTCATCTTGATGTTTGGTCTGTTTATGTACACCAAGGACTGTCCAAGATTAACCTCCAGGTTCATTAGCATGATGCTAACATTCAATGTAAGTTTCCCTTCACAGGCTAATGCTAAAAGCAATCTGACCAGGCTTATTTAAACTTAAGAAAATATCTAATTTACAGACAATGTCAAATATAATTCATTGTTTTATTTATCATTCACTTAGCAATGAAAGATAAAATATCTTGTTTATAATGTCCTTAGATACAGAGGTAGTGTGATGCATCAAATTGTGAATATCAAGGCCAATAGTGTACCTGATGTTTAAAATAATGATTTGGCAGATACTGACACCATTTAGCTGGCTAACTCTAGACATTACTAATTACCACCATGCTCAAATGAATACTATAGAAAATTGTTTTGTTTTTTATACATGATTGATCAAAATCATCCTTGATAAAAATACCACAACTGATAAAATGTTTCAGAGAAGCTGACCACCACTGAAAAAACAGGGTTTGATAATTGACCAGGTTTTTTTCCCTAACTTCCTTACTTCACAGGCGCTATTTACAGATTCAAAACATTTTTATTTTTTTTTACACTGTCCTCAACAACACAAATATGCAGATCTGGTCCTGTCTTATTTCCTCCCCCTTCCCCTTTCCTTTATTCCTCCAACTTCAGTAACCCCTTTCCAAACAATGCACACTCAAGCGGACTTGAGCACATTTACTTTAGGCTGGGAAGAGTGCTCCATCAACATCATTTTAATGAAATCTCAAGATCTGCTTTGGATGTCTGCCCAAACAGAAAAAGGGAAGGAGAGACAAGGAAAGAGAGCGATGGAGGCAGAGAGAGGACGGGTGAGGATATGGGAAGAAAACGGAACAAGTAAAAACAACCTGGTGGGGGTTTTGGTGACTGAGATGACGGTTCCTCAGGCACCCAGGAGAATCTAGTAGAAGACAGACGCAAGTTTTTCGCCAAACAGAGAAGTCCTGAAAAAGCTGTGGGGAGTATTTGATGAAGTTCTGTGCACCAAGAATTCCAAGCAACGTCAGAAGAAGTGCAGAACTTTTTAGGGCATTTTGTTTTTAGATTTGATTATCAAATGACTTTTGAAACTTTATGTTTAATGTATGAAAAGATTGAGGGGAAAGAAAAAGCACTTTATACTCAGAATAGCCACGTCTAATTGCTTTACTTCCCTATAAAGATGAAAGAATCCATAGCTCAGATTTCCAGAAATATTCAAACATTCACATCCCTTTTCAAAAATAACCACTGACAGATACTGATGCCTAGTTCAGTGAATGTATAATTAAAGCTCAACACACCAGAAATGAGCTGATATTGTACTATTATCTGTTTCAGTGGATCCTGACCCACTTTAAATCTCTTAGCCATGTTTCCTATAGCCTCAACTCTTTCTGTGCTTTTGTCATTCTACACGAATAATTTCACAGCAGTGCTATCAACCTAAAGTTTGTTACAGTTCTTTCCGAAAGACCTATCATCTCTGTCATTCTCTGGCTTCATCACACATAACTCCTTAGACTGCCTTGTCTTTCTTGTACTTTTTCCATTCTAATATTAGACACTGACCTAGGTTCGCAGGATGTGGAGAGGCAATTAAATTAACTGAACATCAACAACTTCAGGCTAAAACTGTTCCTTATGTTTTATAAGCTACTGGCAAGGTAGCAGTGGAGGCCTTTTGAATAAAAAACAATATTTTGAATCGGCCATGGTATGTGGGTGACTTTCAAGAAATAAAGTTTTTAAAGGTATTTATTGATAAGATGTAGTTGAATGTAGATTTATGTAGACAACAGAGGAGGTATTTCTAGCACTGAGCTCCAAACCCCAATTCCAGTGAAGTTTAGATGGCGTGTAAAACATAGAATAAACAGAATAAACCTTCGACCTATATTCAGTTGCATAAACTACAAAGACAAGAAACTTAATGTTCAAATAGATTAACTTTATTTTTTTGCAAATATTCACTCATTTTGAATTTGATGAGTTCCAAAAAAGTCGGGACAAGGGCATGTTTAGCTCTGTGTTACATCACCTTTCATTTTAACACTCAATAAGCATTTGGGAACTGAAAACACTAACTGTTGAAGCTTTGTAGGTGAAATTCTTGCTTGATGTACGACTTCAGTTGCTCAACAGTCTGGGGTCTCTGTTGTTATGTTGCACTTCATAATGCGCCACACATTTCCATGGTAGACAGGTCTGGACAGCAGGCAGGTCAGTCTAGTACCTGCACTCTTTTACTACAAAGCCACGCAGTTCTGACACGTGCAGAATGTGGTTTGGCACTGTCTTACTGAATTAGCGGGGACATCCCTCAAAAAGACATCACTAGAATGGCAGCATATGTTGCTCCAAAACCCATGTGCTGTCTTTCAGCATTAATGTGCAAGTTACCCATGCCATAGGCACCAACACACCCATATCATCACAGATGCTGGCTGTTGAACTTTAGGCTCATAACAATCTAGATGGTCCTTTTCCTCTTTAGCTCAGAGGACACAACGTCCATGATTTCCAAAAGCAACTTGACACGTGGACTCTTCAGACCATAGCAAACTATTCAACTTTGTGTCAGTCCATCTCAGATGAGCTCGGGCCCAGAGAAGCTTGCAGTGTTTCTGGCTGCTTATGAATATGAATACATGAAGTGTTTTTACTTGCACTTGAAGATGAAGTGACGAGCTGTGTTCACTGACAGCATGTTATCTGAAGTGTTCCATAGCCCACATAGTAAAATCCTTTACAGAATGATGTTAGTTTTTATTGCAGTGCTGCCTGAGGAACTGAAGGTCAGGGGCACTCACTGGGGCATCAGTGCTGGTTTTCGGCCTTGCTGCTTTCTATACAGAGAATTCTCCAGATTCATTGAATCTTTTGATGATATTATGGACTGTCGATTATGAAACCTGTAATGTTCTTTCAACTGCAGGTTGAGAAACATTGCTCTTAAACTGTGTGACTGTTCTCACCCAGTTGTTGGCAAAGCGGTGAACCTCCCCCCATCCTCGCTTGTGAATGACTGAGATGATATTCTCTTTTTGTACATCATAATCAGGTGCTTTTTGAGCATTCCTCAACTTTGACAGTCTGCTGTTGACCCTGTCCAATTTTTTCAGCGTGTCGCAGACATTAGATTTAAAATGAGTAAATAATTGCAAAAAACAATAAAGTTTATCAATTTGAACATTAAATGTCTTGTCTTTGTAGTGTATTCAATTGAACATAGGTTGAAAAGATTTGCAAATCATTGTATTCTGTTTTAATTAATGTCTTATAAAAGGTCCCAAATTCACTGGAATTCAGGTTTGTATATGTACTTAGGCTACTTCATTGAGAGTCCTGTTTAGAATCAAATTCAGTCCAAAGTACACAGATGGGGAATCACTGCCCACTGTATCCTGACTCTGGCAGGCATGCCAGAGGGTATAAATCAACGTGGACTACTTTGGAATGGTGCTCCCTACTTTGATGCAAGGACCGAATATACATCCAAATGCACAGTAGGTACACCTTCCCAATATTCATTCTAAGTTCTAGTCATGGAAATTTGCCACTGCTACATTTACTCCAAAGCCGGGCAAATTACACTCTGCAGTCTGAATACAGGTAGCCTGGAAACATCTTAATAAGCCTCAAATACAAAACCAAGAGATAAAAAACAAATTAGGTTAGGTTTTGCTGTAATTATGAACAAACGTGACTCAGGTCCAATCGCCCAGTGGCACCATTTCCAGTTTGGTGGTGCGCCAGATGGAGACTGAACATGGTCACTGCAGTGGTGACTCATACTACTTATGGGGGTTGGGGACGTGGTGTATCTGTGCAGGAGAGCATGAACCTCTCTACATACTCCCCCAGTGGAACTAAAATCTAAGTACCAGCGCAGCATGTGAGCTGCATAAAACCCTTTCTTTGCCAAAAAAAAGATGAAAGTTGGAAACTGAAATTGTGAAATACGGCAACCATTTCACATTTAAGCATATGACCGGACAGAGAGTTCAGAGTTTCCCCTCACACATCACATGTGGATGTCATGATGCAATCCAGATCCAACTATAAACTCATACATTTTTGAAATACAAGCCCTAGATTGTCTGCCAACACCACTGATACTATATCAAGTTGCAGCTGCAAACTATAACCTCAGGGAATTTGATAAAAATACATCTGAATTTGGCAGATAGAAAAGGACAGACATTTGTTTTGGAGCTCAGAAATGGGTTTAGCTACACTGTGGCTGTTTTTGAACATGATAAATAGCCTCCAGGAAACCAGGCCTGTGGAGTTATGAAGGAGAACAACGGACTGCTGTGCATCATCAAAGAGAATCAGACATCCTCCTTTTTCCCTTTACTGAGATGTAAAAAAGCTCTTGATTCTGAAAGCCTGCAGTGCATGCCCATTGTTAACAATATTGTAGTGTGAAATTGCCATGTGGTGCTGTGTGGACAAATATGTATTTGGACTCGAACTATTTACAAAGCAAGCATCTATAGGCAGTCCCTGGAATCAGCAGCTGCCATATTAGAATGCTTTTTACATCCAAATGTTACCAAATTTATCTTCAGAACACAAAAACAAGATATTTTTTCATTCTAGGGCTGTGCATCAGTCGTGTGTGAATGAGCTTGCTTGTCTCCTGAGTTTGGCTGTAAAAGGTGTGCTAATGATGGACATGATGGACACATCCAACTTTTAAAGGCACAAATCCAACACCTGGGCTTTGAGTGTCTGCTGATAGAGATGCTAAAATAATCTCATACAGGCTCAAATTTATTACTAAAATTGCTTGATAAGACGAGTCATTGTTTCCATATTATTCAGCATCAGGTTCAAAACCAAATCTGCACTGGGGCTAGGGGGTAACGGTAGCCCTGCTACAAAACTGCATGGCCCCTTGATGTGCCCCTATACAACATACCTTGTTATTCTTGCCTTGTGGTCAGTTAATTTAGACTGAAATTATCCTTAAAAATGATGTTGTCCTGGAGGGGAAGGAAAGAGGGAACAGACAAGGTGCTGTGTTAGATTTTAAAAAATGTTTTCTTTCTTTCTTGGAAACAGTGGCGTAATATAGGTTCCATATTATGCAAAATACTCTTTCTCATGGTTTTATACAAAATATGTGCCAAGGGCCAGTCTACAAGACTCCCAACATTAGAAAGATCCTTCCTCTCCCTCTGTTCCTTGCTCCACCCTTGAGAAATTGTGTGCTCAAAAAATCTGTCATTAGTGGATGTGGCACCTGCCCCAGATGGGAGATGCTCCTTGAGCCAGGGGTGTACTCAGCCAACAGCTGGCTTTAATAGAAGGTCCATGTCTTGGCATGTTGTGGCAGCCACAGGAAACATTAGAGCACAGCACCTGAAAGCCAGTACTTCAGAGAAGTGGGGTCAGACTCATCTCATACGGATTTTCACTGAAACAGCTGGTGCTGAACAGAGCTGAAACAGAGTCGTAAAGTATGCCAAAATCCAATATTTAAATGTATTTTTTGGCAAGAAAATAAAAAAATGGTCTGGGCACAGCAGGGATCAGTGTGAACTGTTTGAGAATAAGTCAAATATGTGACCTAATATTCACATTTCTTAAAGCTTCTGCACTTGGTAACTTTTACTTAGTGCCTTTGCAAAGAAGGTTACTTTCTTTGTTTGTGAACTGATTAACTCAAAAACTAACAGATGGATTAGGATGTCATTTCCAGGGAATGTCAGTGCTGGCTAGGCCAGTTTGCCATATTTTTTGCTAATAACTCAGTAAGTTCTAAACTGATTTTGAAGACATTTTCAGGAAATATTGGTCATGACACAGTAAAGTAGTGATAAGATTTTGGTGGTGATCCAAATCCAGATGGGGATCCAGGAATATTTAAAACATTTCTATGCAGTGCTACAGAAGCAGCCGCTTCAAATTTCCCCCATCCAGCCAAATGCCTGCCAACCTCCAGCCAATTACATGCCAGCATCCAACCAATGGAAGTGCCCAAATTCCACCATGTACATGTCCATCTGATGTTGCTTCCCTCACAAGGACACATTCAATAGGCTTATCCTCATTGGGGTAGCTTTAGTGTGAACCAGTCACTACGTTTCTGTCAAGTCATTGCAGGGAATCTCTTTACAGTCATGACAGTAGGCAAGTCCCAGCATGTTCCAGTCATGGAACGGTCAAGACTCAGTCATGGAAAGTTGGTAAAATTTAAGTGGCTCCATCTGTAGATAGGGCAGTTTTCCACATTTTTAGAAATAACAAATTGGACAGTGTTGGAAATGCCTTGGCAGAGGTTTGTGCTCTTAGAGCACTTTTAGTTCTGATTGAGAACAGAATACTTCCATACCTACTACTACACTGTGTATAAGAGCAACTTAAACAACCAAATTTGCCCCTGGAGATCAATAAAAACTTTCTAATTCTAATATTTTCTTGTACTAAGACAGGAGTAAACCTTTACACAGCCTACTGTGGGCTGTTTATTGAAGAGCCTTTCAGTCAACCACTGACTGACACAAAGAACTACACTTGTGTTTCAAAGCAAAGCACGTGATGTTGAGCTGAATTCAAAGTAAAACAAAAGTTAGCATGGCACACAATTCAGAATTTAACATAAGTGGACACTGTTTTGACAGCAAATGTGCAGCAATGTCACATTAGCAAGCCTTAAAGAAACAGTGCTAAGACCTGTCTAAGGTCCACCTACTTGATTGAAAGACAATTAGGTACAGTCAGCATTTTCAAAATGGCGACGTTCATCACTGGTCATGAAAACGTCTTTTCAGAAACCAGTTGGCCAAATCATTCAGACTACATGCATGAATTATTCAGTCTTTAATTTAGATGTTTGATGTTAAAGTAAATATGCATTCCGTTTGCATAAAGAAGTGATATGTCAGGATAAAATCTTGCAAGAAAGTCTCTTTGTTTGCTTTTTTTTCCCCTTGGTCCATATGGACATGTTCCCATTTCCCTTCTTGTTTGCTCAGAAGCTCTGTCCCCTTAACTTTACTCACTGCATAAATATTTCAGTACAAGTCGAACAGACAAGCCAAAAAAGTGCACGGGCCTGTAGCCAGAGTGAGGGAGAGAGTTGGGGAGAGGATGCAAATAGAAAACAGACAAATGACAGAAACAGCAGAGCGGTCCACATAGTGTGCGCACTGGAGCGCAGCTGAGAGAATGTCACTCAGGTCACAGGGATTTGACGGATGAGCTTTGTTACTGGCTCTGTGTGACCTCGCCTCTCAACCCCTCTCAGCCTCAATGACACACACAAAAAACACACACACATGGGCACACATACGCAAAAAGAAAGACACCTGGGGGACTTCTATGAGTGTACCAAGAATCACAGTGAAAACATATAACTTTAAAACATGAACACCTTTGCTTTTCCACACCGTCAGCTGGAGCGCAAGCAGAGAATTAGTGACCCACACCTGCCCTCCTCACTGAGACCCTGTGGGCAAGAATCCTCGACGGAGAGGCTAACAGCACTTATCCAAGCTGTGATGGACTCGACATGCTCTCTCACATGTGAGATTTTAGAAATATACCCACACTAACACACAGCCACACATTTCTATCGACCACTTTCTTTGATATCTTTAGCACAGACTTGGCGTTAGCTGAGCAGGCTCAACAACCTCAGTATAGCCGTCTGTGGTTGGACACATGGTGGTTATATGCAGGTTTTCTATTTAAATGAAGAGATTTTTGCTTAGTATTTATCTTCATTTGATTACCAAAGATGTCTTCCTTCATTACACTGACTTTATTTGGACACAGTTATTAGAAGCAATGTAAAACATAGTAATTTATTTTATATCCCACACAAATCAAGCAAGAGATATAATATGAACAGTTTGCTCTTGTGTTCAAATTGGCGTCCGTTTGCATCATGATGAAAATTGTTCATATATATATATATGTGTATATATATATATATATATATATATATATATATATATATATATATATATATATATATTATATATATATATATACTGGCTATATGTAGAGGACGTTACTAAAGGGTACTGCTCAGTGTTAATTTTGTCTACTAATTATTTTCATCATAGTTTTCGTCAACAACCTTTTTTCCCCTGACGAAAACTGGACTATAACGAAAAAAAACAAGTGCACATGAACCAAAACTAAAACTAAATTAACTGACATTTTCGTCAACAGATAAAAATTAGACTAAAATGTCTGACAGAGACGAAATCCAATCAGACTTAATTTCACCATGTAGAAAATAGGGACAAGTTAGGAATATATCCAATCACAGCTACCCTGGTTGTGTGGAAAGTGCTGGATGAGTTAAGAGGGACTAAAATTAAAGACTAAAATTAAAACTTAATTAAAAAGTGCTGTCAAAATTAACACTGGTACTGCTAGAGTGTGCAAAAAAGACCCTAGGCTGTGTCCAACTACCTGTTGTGTAAGTAGTAAACTGCAAACACAGAACACACTCCAGCAGTCAGCAAAGTCAAACATTCAAACCTGATTCAAGCCAAACTATGGGCAAATGGGCCAAATGATGTGCCATAACTACAAACTCTTGCAGGCACGATATCACACCTACAATAGTTGCACTATCCTAACTACCCTTTGTGCTGCCCTGTGTCAAGTCTTGGACTTGCAGAAAAAGTGGTAGGAGTGAGGAAAGATGCCTAAATGCATGCACTGTTGATTTCTTCGTTCAAAGCTGGATTGATAAAAGAGCAGAAGACCCAGAATAAAAAGGAGGTCCTCTTCTGTAGCCCTTCTTGCACTGGATTAGCATTTCCAAGGAACCTCATGAGATTAAGAAATTATACCACTGAAGTTTATTTTGTACAGCACATTCAAACAGGATAAGCAAAATTTCCTCATGTTTACTGACATATAATATGAGCGTTCTGCTTGTGATAGATTTACAAAATAACTGTTGAGCTTCTTTAAAGATAAATAAACGTACTTAACCAAATCCTGCCATGCATGTCATCCAACTCATAATCCTTTGGGTTTTTGCTCTTCTGGTGGATTTAAGATCACTTCCTCTGCAGTCTGCATGCTGTGTGGTGAGATGAGCCTTTGGAGTTTACACTTAAGTCCTGACGAAACTTTGAATTATAATTGCCAACACAGCCTTCAAATTGCTTGACTGCCAAAAAGGCAAAAAAAAAGGCAGAGGGAGGAAAAACCTAAGGTTGTGTTGGGTAAAATATGTTCAGTGGTTGAGTAATAATACTAACAAAATAGACAGATTTACAAAGAATTACAATCAGATGCCACAGTTAAGGGTACACTAAGTAAAAAATTAAGAATAACACGTCTTTAGTAATTGACATTACCACTTTACCTCTGTTATACACATCATTACTTTAGCACATACATGACCTCAGATTTTTCCAACACTTTTCAAAGCCAAAGAATCCTTGATTTTTACAGCTGTAACAGGACATGTTTTCTCATTGTGGCTGTCATGACAGAGCCGCTGTGACATGTTACATCATTGTCATTTTCATCATTATTGCTGCCATGGACATCCTGGTTGTTTGATTACAAGCTGCTACATAAGGAAACTGTATCTGCTTTAGAGGCTGTTGTTCTGTATCTGAATCTCATTCATGTTTTTGCTGCTTAATTGTGATGGACCATTATTCCTCTCTACCGTCAAGCTCGTGTTCTATTGCCCAACCTTCACCATAAAAACAAATGTTGCCTCCACATGTAGAGTTTTACAGACTAGGTTCAGTTTGAGGTTGAAATTACAACACTGCTGCATGTTCATTTGGTTTCAGTTAGCTTTCACACTGCACTTGTCAAGCAGACCAAAGCCTATCAAAGGTGTAATATAGCCACAGGCTGTGCTGCTTTTTGGTTCACCTCCCTTGTTTGGTTCTTATTTAGTTTGGATGTCTCTCAAGCCCACCGTGAACCAAACTCCCTGCTAACAAGCAGAACAAAATTCTTTTTTGGTCCAGATCTGAGTCCAAAAGTGCTTTCACTACACGCCAAATGAATTAACTTTCAAAAAAAGTGGACCGTACTTAGTTTACTTTGTACAAATGTGTTAGTAATGAAATGACCAAGTATACTATGGGGTTTCTTTTACTTACTAACTGACAAGAATAGAAATTGTTATATTTCATTGTTATATTTTGGCAAAAAAAAGTACATCAGTACTACCTCAAATATGTAGTTATTTTTTAATAAATTTTCTTACATGTATGTTTCTTTTTCACTTTATTTTTTGTTTATGAGTTGTTTTTGATTCTTTTTTTTTAATCGTGCTTAAGTGTCTCAATGTTTAAGTCAACTAAATGCATATAGTGCAGTTGATGGATAAGCAATAAGTAATCATGTTTAATAACAGTGATCTCAATATCAATGAAAATATTGTGATTATGATTTTTACCATTATCAAGCAGCCCTACTTCATGGTCGTTGTTGCGATTGATCCTAAAAGCTTAGCAAGTTGATCACAGTGCATACCAGAGAGAAGAAATATGTTTGAAGACTTATTTTCCTTCATTTTACGTGAAATTACTCAATGAACAGAAAAGATGGTTAACTGTTTCCACCTAAAACGCAGTTTTATGCCAATAATATGGTAAAGCCTACAAGTTAATTCAGGAAGACAATTGAGCTGTGATAATTTTACACTTTACATTCATATTTTTTCCAAACGCCTGATAAACATCCCTGTAATTGGCAGTAAAAGCTGCAAGAGTTTTGGTTTATCTTCCATTATTTGTCTCTGCCAGCTCTGCCCTACATCGGCATTGCACTCTTGCCTTTCGCACTTAACCAACAGGGGCCTCAAGATACTATTTTATCAGTCAATAAATTCTGCATGAAAAAAAAAATCTGCGAGTAAATACAAGGTTCAAGCTTATGTGCTGTACTGCACTGCATGTTTTTAATAATAACAAACGTGACTGAAATGATACTGTTAAGGTCAATGACTTCTCACCTGAGTATATGTCCATGTGCAGGGGTTTTATCTCCTCAGCAATGCATTCAACATTGCAGAAAATAAAACAGATACAGGTAAAATCCACATCTGCATTTACACACAGACACAGTCTTCAAAGTCTTCAAAATAATTAGCCCACCTCACCTCACTGAGACCAGAGTGGTCCAAGTATTGTCCTGTGAGCCCAATTAATCACGACTTTGGTGAGTGGCCAACAGAGAGGGAGGACAGCCCCCTTCTGTCTCAGACCTCAACAACATCGCTCCAGAGTGAACCCACATCCAGGGTTAACGTAATTACCAGCATGTCCTCCCAACCATACATCCAGCATCACACCACAGGCACTGTAATTGGTGTGCCTCGAATTGGAGGGAAAAAAAATTAGAAAAGCAGTAGAGGGAAAGAGGTGATTAATTTGCTGGAGGAGGAGGTCGATCGGTGATGTAAATCACCGCATGTCAGCGCAATTTAATTTCCCTGATTCCCTCGGCCTTGTCTTGCCATGCAGGCCTTGCTCGCTGATTGGTTAGCATCCTGTCATAGCTAAAGAAGTCATGGAGTGAAGGGCACTATGCATGGCTTAATTACAGTATAAGACCCTGTATGGGACCTGCGAACGCCTGCTTCCCTCGGTGCTTGTTTGCGTGTTTTCTTTGGACGGATATAGGGAATTAAGAATCAGAAAGACTCTCGCAACATTAGCAATTGCTCATATCTGTTGTGTGATCACATTAAGCTCTTTTAAGAATTTAACAGGCATATTGATAGTATCAGCCTCTCAGAACATGCTGGGTTATGAATAAAACAGCTCTCTTGCTTTGAAAGGAAGTAGAAATAGTTTTGGAGCTGAAGATTTCATGAGGATATTTATGATAATGAGGCAGCACTCAGTGAGAAAACGAAAGTTCTGATGTGAGCTTAAAAAAAATCCCTATTGCTAAAAAATAAATAAACGAAACACAAAAAGCAGTCCAAACTCCAATTCTCACCTGCTTCCTCAACTCTCTGCATAACGCCCCTCAAGGAGACTTTGTTTGCATTACACAACATAAAATTGCAGAGTGCAATCCATAATCCAATCCCAGCCTTTTACACCCCTGTTGTATTAGCAAGCTCAGCGGCGCAGACAACAGAGGTGCTGCTCCTCTTTGTAGCTACAGAAGACCAATTCAGCAAGGTTTAGCCCGAGGGGTCAAGGATACAACGCGAGCTAATCCTGCAGAGCAATTAGCCCTCAGCTCCGCCGATGTGAGGTCAAAGCTTCTCTGTCCACACCTGGGCGAACACCTCTTGTCAATCAGGCGTCTTAACCAGGCTTATGCTTCATGTTGTGCATTCAAAACAGCAATAACTTGAGCAGAGGATGTTTTTTTACTTAAGCGCAGGTCCAAGGGAGGGAAGAAAGAAAAAGTGCAGTGTTTTATGTATACTGATGTTTTTTTTCACCTATATTTAGATGAAACAAGTTATTCTGAGAATTCTCTCCTCATACCTGTGTGGCAAAGACTCACAGGCTATTTCAATACGAGCTTTTGATCTGAAGTTTTGCACGCATTCTGAAAAGGCTCCTAAAATAGGTACCTTTTTTTTTATAGCATAATATATTCCTGTTTATCCGTAATATATACAGTCCCACTGCCATAGAGCACATTCTCAGTGTACACAATGAATCATATTCAGAAAGATCCCCCAAGGCAGTTTCATGAAACAAGTGAGAGTCTTCTCTCCCAGGTAAGACTGTCAGAACAGGATGAGTTGGGCCACTGGAGACCGATGACCCATAACAGGAGGAGGAAAGGTAAAATACAGGACATGGTGCAGTGGATTTCAAAATAAAAAGTATGGTAGAAATGTATGTCAGTTGTGGGTACACTTATGGGAGGGATGCTCCAAGGCAAATAATTTCAAATACAGCTGAACAAACATTTTAAATTCAACTATACTGACTAGCCCAATGAAAAAAAACACAAATCCAACACTATTTATGTAACAGGACAATACTGTGTCAAAGGAACACGGACATACTCTGAAGTTTGGATGCAGATTTTGGTTAATGTTAGCAGTGCCAACACTTCCGAGTGTCTTTGATAAATATGGTTACTTCTTGCTTAGGCGAAGTGGCTAAATACTGCATAATCTAACATGACTTTCAAACAACTACCTTCTGTATCAAAAAGCAATAAAACTGCAGCGTTTTAACAAAATACTTTTAACACTACCAAAGGCTAAACAGTTACTTGCAATTTCAATAAAATTCCAGTATGACCCATTTACATTTCTAAATCACAGGAGATGTGATATTTATCTAAAGTCAAATGTAAGTCAAAATACCATTTTAATGTTAATATTTTGCAGCAGAGATGTTCTGAAACACACATCAAAAACAGATGGAAGAATACATTTTATTTATTTATTTTGTGCAGAAACTCATCAATCAGTTTGTTGATAATTCAGTAATCATCAAACATATTTTTAATTGAAAAGAGAATAATCAGGTACAAATTGTCATTACCTCCACCAAGGAGGTTATGTTCTTGCTGGCATATGTTTGTCTGTTTGTTAGCAAGATTACGAGAAACTACTGGATGGATTTTGAATTTGAATGACGATGAATTTTCAGGAGATGTTGGCAATGGCCCAACATAAAAACAATTAGATTTTGATGGTGATCAAGACAATCACCATTAGTTAATCATTTTTGCTTAATAACTGTCTAACTAATAATAATATCAACATGATTCCAAGTACTACGTGTGGGTTTTCAGGGTCAAGGAATCATATTATGATGGTAACTTTATTATGGTACTATTGCCTAAAGATGTAACAGCAATATGTGAGCTACCTTAGCTGACGTTTGCGCTCTCCGGGTGCTTTCTAGTTCTTTTCGTTACTATAAACGGCATACCCAATAAACTACCAAAATCACAGTATGGGTCAAAAAGTAGCATATCATCCTTCCATTCTGTGTACTAACCTTTTGGGGTCGAGGGGAGCTTCAGCCTATCCAAGCTGACATTAGGTGGAGAGGCAGGGTACACCCTGAACTGGTTGCCAGCTTCACGCAGGGCGAACAGAGAGACAGACAACCATTCACCCTCACTGGTGCACATCCCTTGTATATAGTTTAACTTGAGCACATTTGAATGGGGCATATCATTATTTTTGAGCAAACTCAGTCTTTTGATCGTTGTCAACCTATGACTAAAAGCACAAAATCTGACAGTCTCTTCAAAATACGCTCTGCTTTCGTTGTCATAATGAGTAATTATAATATATCAGTCCCTTTCCTGATCTATCCACCTATAGATCTTCACATTTCAACATCCCACCTGCCAAGAAAAGAGGGTCAGGATGACAAGGACCTCATTAGCATTAAAGGAGACACACTCTGAGAGCAACTATTCTGCAAAAGGGCTCAAACAGAGTCAAAATCCTCCTCTAGAGCTTGATACACATTAGAGTTCAACCAAAGCATGGTGCAAACATTTCATATAGACAAAAGAGGACTGAGCCAAAAGATGTAAAAATCGTATGATACATCACCTCTAGTAAAGTCCACCTTTTAGGGAGATAAAATACAACAACGCTCTTTGTTCCTCTTTAACTGATGTTGCTTGCAGAGAGCCACACTGCCTTCGAAATCCAAGCAGCACAGAGCATGATACATTGGCAGTAAACAAGCTAATTTGCACCAAAGTCTCAAAGCAGAGTCAATGAGGTGATACTAGACACATGCACATGGGCACGCAGACACCCGCCCACACAGAAGCATACACACACACATACAAAAAAAACCCCCACAAAAATAAAATCACACACATGAACCAAGGCATGCCGGGAGTCCTAATGACCTTCGCCGCATGTTTGTTAGGGTGTAAGAGTGTGTTTTGAATTAGAGAAGAGGAGAGGCAGAAGATGAACTAACGATGGCGGCTAATAATTACAGATCTGTAGTGTGGAGGAGTTAATGAGGAGCCAAAGCCTCCCATGATGCCCCAGTAATAATGAATGAGGAGCGAGAGAGAAGAGGGGAGAGAGAGAGGGAGAGTGAGTGGGGGGATGGAGGGTGGTAGCTGTCAGTTTGAGAGGCCGCAATGCCCTTTGGTTCCTCTGCACTCTGGGCATGTCAACGAGAGAGGAGCCTTCCCAGAGGAGGCTTGTCTCCGCACTAATGAAGATGTGACAGACCCTTCGGTCCGTGACTTGCAGAGTATTGGAAAGAGGAGGAAGGGGGAAGAAAAGAGAGACAGCTCAGATAAAATGAAAGGCACTGACAATGTGAAAGGTTTCTCACACCTTCAAAAAGAATAAGACAGCTTCAGATAAAAGCACAACTGAGACTGACACATGGGTAATGTTGTCTCAGGGTGTTTGCATTGCCATTAAAAGTTGACTCCACTCTCAAAAGATTCACAACATTACCCAAAGAACCAGACCAAAATGAAAGCTGGAGGTGGCAGGGACTTACCAGAGAGCTGGTGTAGCTGGGATCAGATGTGTCCTCCTGCAGGTAGCGGGACAGGCCAAAGTCAGACACTTTGCACACCAGGTTGCTGTTGACCAGAATATTTCTTGCAGCTAGGTCCCTATGGACATAATTCATTTCCGAGAGGTATTTCATTCCAGCTGAGATCCCACGCATCATCCCCACCAACTGGATCACGGTGAACTGGCCATCATTTTGCTAGAGTGCACACACAAAACAAACAAACAGCATGAAAAACAGCTGTAAAGATATGCTCTTAGCTGGAGTAACAGAAGTAAAAAAAAGCTTACCAGGCATTTTGCTAGACAAACTAAAAAGTTTGTGCTCCAACTCAAAATTCCTGACCAGAATGTTTTTATTTAAGATATGCACGGCTTGAATATCATTCTGTTTGCAAATATCTGAGATGTCTTTTCTTATTCACCAATGCAGTAAACAAAAACATGCATTTTTCCAGATAATTTCTGCATACAGTGGAGGAAAATGCCCTGCATTTTTTTCTTTACTCCAACAGTCTAAGGTGTGCAAAGATTGTAAATGGACTTGCACTTCAGCAGCAGTTTTTCCAGACCTTTGACTTCTCAGAGAAGGTCACTTTTGCCAATTCACACAGCATACACATAGTAATGGTGCAGATTGCTATGTAAAGTGATCATCAGTAATAACTAATTCCATTTATTATACTCTTTCATACATGAATGATGCAGCAGTGGGAGGATTTTTGGGTTAAATGTATTGCCCAAGGACACCTCAGCATATGACTAAAGGAGCCAGGGATTTAACCCCAAACCTACAGCTGAGAGATGGTGGACTAAATCACAGAACAAAATCCCTCACTTTTAAAGTTTGTACTTGCTGGTCCAAAGTATGCAGGTCCAGGCAGTTGCGAATTTGACGTTAGAAAATTTGTGGGTAGCTGTTCGGGTTGCAGATTTAAGACATGTGGGTACGAGTGGGTGTGGACTGGAAAAATTTGACCTGTGCAGAACTCTGGGTGGCGATACTGACTGAAGGGAGAGGTATAATAATATTGACTCAATGTGATGTCACCATGAGCCCAGATTCTGAACAGACTGTCAGAGTTTATGTTTTCAGACACAAGTGGTCCGCACACTAAGAACTGGCTTATTTCACATTATGTGCATTAGTATCTATTTGAAATAACCAAAAAAGAGGGTTTCTCATTATATGCTTCCTTTAAACTGGTCTTACATTTTTCATTAACAAGCTCCAACAAGCTGAGCTCTTTTCTCCCTTTCAAATCCTCTGAGTGCCCAGAGGAAGCGTACACTTGTAAAAGATAAGCAAAATGGATTGCTGAAGCCAATCCTGTTCAATGACGGTGTTGAAGGCATTGTTCCATACTTGGATGCAGGCATCCATCTCTTTAGCATCCACGCATGGTTCCCCCTGTGTGGATGCTCCGAAGAGCAGGCTTTGAACCCCCCAAACACAGTAACAAATAAGAGGGTAAAGGAGATCGATGGAAACACAAGTCGGATGTGGCGGTTAGCAAAGCCAACTTCAAAGAGCCCCTTTAAACCCACCCTAGATCAAAGTGGAATACAACAGCAATCCATGAGATTGAGGGAGGAAAAAAGAGAGTTGAATATTGATTAAGCTGTATGTCCGCTCAATCCTGACTATAAAAGAAAGAGTGAGAAGTCCATTAATAGCTCCAGGCATTAAAATAGAAATTAAAGGCTGATAGGGCTGGCTAATGGAAATTTCCAATTATGAACGATTGAAATCTTGTTCATTGTCACGGCGCATATTCTCTGTTGGCAAAAGATAGCTGTGGAAGGCTAATTCTAATTTGAATTAGAGGGGATTCTGAGCATGAATGCCTTCTCTGGCTCTGTTCAACATTTCATTCCCAATAAGCGCCTTAGTTTCAGGGTGTGAGGTTTCTACAGAACTTGTGAACATGACTTTTCGTCACCCTTTGTAACAGTATGCAACTTTCTCAGTACTTAGGAAAGACCACTTACCCTAAGGAATGAGTCGAGGGCACCGTTCTCCATGAACTCTGTGACGATCATGACAGGGCGACTCTTTGTGACGACACCCTCCAGACGGATGATATTTGGGTGGTCGAATTGGCCCATGATGGATGCCTCTGACAGGAAGTCCCGCCTCTGTTTATCCACGTAGCCTGCCTTTAGAGTCTTGATTGCAACATAGATCTCCCTTTTGCCGGGCAGCTTCAGACGACCTTTGTACACCTCCCCGAATTCACCTAGAGGTGAAAGAGATGTTGTCAAAAATGAGAAGTACATCTTTTCTCTGACAAAACAGAGACAAGGCAGAAGATTAGTGAAGCTGATGAGATCCAAAAGCTTTTCATTTATCAAGATTATTGGCATCTCATGTCTCTGGGTGGAAATATTACCCAAAGTACTGTTAGAAATCTTAATTTAGTCCATATCAAGCCTGCTGAGTGTTGTCCAATACTTCTCTGGTGTTGCTCCCTCATAATATCCTTAACAGTGTGGCTCCTCTGACTCACAGTATTCATCTAGCCTTTAAGCCAGCCAAGTGTCTTCACTCTCCCCAAGCTATGTAAAACAGGCAAGCACTATCTGTTAAATATCTGAAACCTGTTTGATTAATTATCACTTCCTCGGCGTCCTGCAGAGGCACCACGCAGAGAAATCCATGAAAACGGAATTCTTTAATTAGGCGGCCCCCTTGTATCCTTTCCCCCATCCTATCTTTTGTCACTTCCTCACCTCACTTGCTGAGCTATTTCAGGTCCAACCTCTTTAATGGGAGTAGTTTAACCTCTGTATAAGTGTGCACATATGGTACCAGCATGATGTATAACCTGTAAAAGGTGTGTCCAGTCCAAAGGGAAAAAGAGGTTGGTGACACACTATGCTGAGGCTGTTTTTGCCTCCAGTTGTTTCAGTTTGTCTTAAAAACATTCATTACTGAGGTATGGAGGATCAACAGGTCATTTTCACACCCACATTGTTTTTTTAGACTTATTCTGATACAAGTGAGAGTTCCATGGTCGGCATGATTTGTTTGAATATACGTATATAAACACAGCAATCAAGCCCTTTTCAATACAGTCAACTGTGCTGAGCTCACCAAAAATAAGGTGGTCTCGGCTTGCTTCCAATCAGTAAGGACAGAATCAACCCAGCAAACGACACAAACAGGGTGATACGTTAACTCATCAAACTGCTGTAGAAGTATAAGCAGCAGCAGTAGTAATAATAATTGCATTGTTACTCAAAGTCCTTCATTCTCCTAAACACAGACCACACCCATTTTAAATGACTCTTATTTAAAGGACATTATTTATTTTTTGACTTATTTATTTATTTTTATTTTTTTACCACTGTTTTTACAGTTTTTACGTTGTTGTGTTTTTACCCCACTTGCTTTTATCTCTTATCTTTTTTTATCTTGCTCTATGATTTGTAGGCTACTTACAATGTCCGGACATCTCCCTCTGTCCCATGCTTAAATATGTTTCCTTGACGGATTGATTGATTATTTATTTATGTTGCTAACTGACTGAATGCATGAATATACACTGGAAAGCTACAAATGAATTGCCCCTTGTGGGATAAATAAAGTTGTCTGAACTGAACTGAATTACAGCAACCACATTAATGACAAAGTAGTACTTAATAATAATGTTTTGGATCCCACAGAGTCACTTTTTGTGCACAGGCACAACATTACATCAAAACAACAACAACAGGTTAGTATTACTCTACAGCAGATCATCACAGAACCTGATTCAAAATGTTGTTAACCTCAAAGAATTTGGCCCAGGTATTTCAAGCAGGGAGAATTTATTCTTGTAGAGTGTGTCTGTGGACACCTCCACAGGTGTTATGTCACACTATGTTATTATGCTATCTGGTGTCCCTTGTTATTCGCTGTGAGAGTTAAAAGCCTTTCTTCTTTGGGCAAAGTTTGGTACACCTATAATATATAAGGCGTTAACAGCAAACTCAGAGGGACAAATTAAGTTAAGACTCTGGCATAAAACCATTTAAGCTGCATTTACACCAGGTAGTTAGGTTCAGTTTGGCTAGGTACGGCACACATGTGTTCCACCGTTGGAGAAGGAGAAAATATACCTTAAACCAATTGATGTACCGACTGATGGTACATTTGGCAGTGGAAATGCAAACAAGATGAGGGCTTAAAGCTCCAATCTGTTCCGAACTTTACTGAACCAAACCAGATCACTCAATGGAAACGATTCATCAGTGTGTTGTTAGTCTCAGTTTGCTTATATACAGTTAGTTGAAGATACAAATGTACAGTGGTTATAATTGGCAACTTATTTGACTACTCTTGTTACAGTATAGAAACTTCTTAATGTAATCAATATTTCAGATAACTTAACAAAAGACAGTTGTCATTCCAAGATAAGAAAGTACATGTGGGATAGAGCAGTATTTGTGAGGTCGAACATGGTGGAGAGCAACACTAATGGGATCCAAAACCAGAGTAGCACTGGGAGTAGGCCACAAGGCTTGAGCTATTTCTAATGTCATTAGGTCCCTTGGTAGCTGGCCTAAATTCAGCTGGTAGTCTTGACATGGGCCCTTGACATGTTCCCATCATGTCTGGCTGCAAAAAGGCCCAGTTTTATATGTACCTTAAACAGATTTAGGCTATGCACACAAATATATTCAAACAGGATTCACATTTACCAACACAATCCATTTTTCCATACCTGCACCGATCACCTCCTCGATCTTGACAGTAGAGACATCAATCTCCTTGGCGAATTCTCGCACCGCCTCGTTGGGGTCTTCATAGGTAAAGGGGTCGATGTAGATCTTCATCCCAGGGGAGCCTGAGAAGTGGGTCGGGCAGCCCAGTGGGGAGGGGCAGTTAGACATGTCGGCTCGCAAAGAGAGTTCTAGAACAACCAAAGTGCTAAATGAGCTTTACAGGAGGAGATACTCATCTATTTATTTGAACTAATGTCCACTGGTAATGATAAATAATTACAATTGGCCTTGGAGTGGTGGTCTAATTCAAAGTGTGACACAGCTTTACTTACAATCACTATAAGATGTTAACAACTCTTAATCATATTACTCCATTTGCTCTATGGTCCTCCTCAGAGACAGGCAATTAAATAGAATTAGTGGGTGAAATCAGTATTGGCATAAGTTGTGAGTAGAATGAACACAAAATGGAGGTTTGATGACTTAGTTCTTGCACGGAGGAAAAAGATGAAGAAAAAAAAAACAGAGAGAAAGATGAAGGATAGAAGGAGGGGTCGGGGGTTTATGGAAAGAGTAAATGTAGACAGATTTTTTTTACCCTTTTATCCCTTACCCCAGCAGTCTCTGCTCTTTGATAGTGGTAGAACCAATTTCCCTGCAGCCCCTTCCCTATAGGAGCTCATAAAGAGATAAAACCACCGCACTATCAACCAGCTCTTTATGCCGCGCTGCAATAGGTGAGCTTGGTTCACAGAGTGTACGGATGTGTGCAAATGGAGGCTGATTTTTCTTCGACAGGCCAGGTGGTGGGGATGAATAAGGAAAAATACTTGTAAACAAATTCAACGTGCATTGCCACACGACGGACACTGCAGAAGTCAAATCATCATTTTAACAGCCTCACGCTCCCTCTGAGCTGTTAAGTCGAACCTCAGCAGCCCATGATTGGAATAAACCCATCTCTATCAAGTCAATTTGCGCCCACTCATTTGCATAAGCCACAAGGAGAGGAGCTGGGGTCTCCAGGGAAAGGAGCAGGATAAGGTCTAGTCTTTGAGGGATCAAGGTGACTCACCTCGCTCTCGACTAGAAGCTGATTCTAGTTAGTGCTCTAATTGCCTTGAACGTCTTCCTGTGTGAATGTAATTGCTCATTAGAGATTCCATACAGATTGGATTCCAGTTAATCCATCAGAGGGTTTGCAGCTTTGCATTCCATAAAGTCGTTTTTATTTACAAGTGTCGCCAAGCTGCTCGCTCAGCAACACCACAGGGTGAGACTCAAAATCTCAGTAGGGAGCCAAATTCACGGGCAACAAACATCTCAACCAGCGTACACACTCTCAATGTGGAGCCATTAGCTTCTAATACACAGTCCAGAGCTCACTTTCATGTATAATTTAAAATGCAAACAGTTTATCCCTCTCTCTCTCCCTCTGGTACAGCCATCTCTGGTTAACTGGACTCATCTTTTTATGGCCAGTGGATAAAAAATATCTAGGCTTTAATATTTTATAGGTTCCTCATCTAAGTGTATGAAGAAACTGTATCCAGACGCCAGCTCTATTTTTATCCACTGTATGAAAAAAACAAGATTGTCATCTGAAAGCATGTCCTAAGGTGATTATTACGCATTTTGTGCATACTGTGTTTTAATAACTATCTCGATTAGATGTTAACATTAAAAGACTGAATGTAAAATATTTACAAACTGATTCACATATTTCAATTTACAGGCCAGGCCATGTATTATGGATGATGATGGGTCAGAGGATGATACATCACCGACAAAAGCACTTATTTGCTATATACTGGTTGCCTGTGTGTGTCCTTATACTTTTATTATTTGTTCATGATTTTACATTTTTAATGAGCAATACTGGGTGTCAGTAATTGCTGATAAGTGGGGTGATTATGGACTAGGGGGGGTAGTATCAGCATGTCACTACCTGGAGCTTGGGTGTTTGGAGCCTGAGTCAGTAAGGAGGGGGTGCACAGAGTTCACCAGCCAGACTCTGGGAAGCTAACTGCTTTTGCTGCTAATCAGTCTATGTAGTGAGGTTGGAGGGCCAGTAAGAGGCCATGTGATGGAATAGCATAAGTTTTGCCACGACTTGGAGCTAGCATGCACAGAACCTTGGGTCAGTTCAAGATGGCAATGCTGTGGCAACAAAGAGCCATGCAATAGATTATGTAACTCTTCAGAAATGTATACAGATACTTGCTGGATTCAGCGTCCCTGCACTGAGCGTTTATTCTTTCATTATGACACAAGTTCTGTTTCTTTCAAATGCTCAGATATACAGACTTTGCTATCAGGACCTGACTCCTACAGAAAGCTTCCTTCACATAAAGGGCTGATACCTTTGTCAATTTTGTACAGAAAGGCTTCAATCTTTTACAATAGTTCACATCAGGGTTTTCCACATACTTTGGTGGATCCATTTTTCAACAATTTATCCTTTTTAATCATATTATGTTTTTAACCAGATATGATATCCATGCACTAGAGACATGAACACACTTTGGTGCAAAGTCTTAAAACCAGTGGTGGACAAAGTACTCAACTCCATTACTTGAGTCAAAGTATAGATACTCCTGGTCAAATATTACTCCAATGCTAGTGAAAGTTGTTCAGACAAATTTTTACTTAAGTTAAAGTATTGGAGTACCTGCTTTTGAAAATACTTAAGTATTAAAGTACATTTTTATTTTAATGTCAACGCATTATTGAATGAATTAACAGAACCTAATGACTGAAAAAATCTACTGAATGCATTGATCTGCTTATAGAACCTGTAGAATATAAAGCTTGTAAAATATGCTTCGAAGCCTGTAGAAATGCCGACTGAAACACAATTTAATCAGACTTCAGATATGACCATGAGTGCTCTGGTGTGGAATCTGCCGTAACCATTATTACTACCAAGACGAATCGTTATCTGAGCAACATTAGCTCAATGTTTACCTGCCCGATCTGAGTAGTGCATGCGCGAGGTACAGGTGCGGCATCACCACTTGAACAAATCACACGCAGATTGCATTTTAGTAAAGAAACTTCCTGCGCTGACTTCAGAGCTATACTTAAAAGTAATGAGACCCTTCATAGAAATGTAGTAGAGTTAAAAGTACAATATTTGTCTTTCAAATGTAATGGAGTAAAAGTCACAAGTTTCCAAAAAAATAATACTCAAGTAAAGTACAGATACTTAAAAAATGTGCTTAAGTACATCAACTTTGTTACTGTCCACCCCTGCTTAAAACTAAAGCCTCTCATGCAATCATTTCAAATACTTTTTTACAACTGGTTTTATTCTGCACCCTAGCATTCTAGGATTATCAACGAGAAATGCTACCTCATTGCCAATAAGCTTCTATAATTGAGACTCACCTGCTGTAATAACTAATGCCCAAGACAACATTTGCAAATATAAGTGATTTTGTATGAGGACCTTCATAAAACAGACAGCTGATTAACAGTCAAAACAGCAGACACCAAAAAAAAAGCTCAATGCCCAGTAAAGCATATTTTTGGAGCCAGCCCTGCACATGGACTAGATTGAACATTTCAACAAAATTACTACAATGACACAATATCTTTTGTGATAAGCTTACTGTCAGTGCAGTTGAAAGGGGAACACTTCACTTAATCATGTTATTTTCACCTACATCAAGCATATATCCAGCTATTAGTCTGCATAAATCATTACCTAAGTGGCCCTAATGTATCCACAAATCAAGCACTGCAGTAATGCCTGAATTCATCCATTACTAGCTATGGGCACAATTGAATTACTGGTCCCACTTTACAGGATTTCCCTATCGACAAAAACAAAGAGTAATGTCAGTAAATGAAGCAGGAGCTCCATAAACCCCCATCTTTACAAGGCAAAGAAGCTCTTTCATTTCTAAGTCATTTACTAAGGAAACATAATGCATTTTAATTGCTTTTAGCTGACAATATTTGTAATTTAGTAATTCTAGTACACAGTAATTATATGTTTTATGTGATTATGTACTTTGAGAAAATTAACATCAACAATTGCCAAATACTGGATGCCTATAGTGACTACATTTTCTATTTAATGTCGGTCCAAGAAGCATTCTAATCCATTCTGTGGCACTGTGAATATAATGAGTTGAGTTTACTTCCTAAACACAAAGTAATTATCCACTGTTTGATGTCAGAAAATCGTTTGTCAGACTTGGCACAGCTTATTAGTATGGAAATCACAAAAGGGATCTAATATTTGTAAGGAATTAGCGGCCACATTTGTATTGATGTTGGTTTGGATTTGGCAGGCCCTCCTCAAGCCCTCATTTGTTAAAGATGAAATTCTGATCAGCTAATAAGGGTTTGACCTCTGCAGATGCTTACTACTTTATGCTGTACATTATTCACTAAATAGAAAAATTTGATGCATTCTATCTATTGTACCAAAAACAGTGGGCAGCAAATGACAAACTCTGTGCATTTTTGGTCCCTTTCAGGGTCATGTTGGAACACTTTTTGCAGTGTTGTTCTTCCTAAATTTAAGTGGTTTTGTTCATTTCACTTAATATGGGCCCTAATTTCATCTAAGAAATTTTGGGACATATTTGAAACACAGTTTTTTTTTCTTGGATTTTGAGTCTTCTGGAGCAAATTAAGTGTTTTAAAGAAATTTTGGAAATGTAAGCGTTAATTTGTTCCCATTTAGAGTAAACTTAAGTCTCTCTAAGTCATTTTGTGTCTCCCTCTTTGAGATGTAATTTTTAGCGGTATTTTTATTTTTTAAAATTTATTTATTTATTTATTTTGCAATTTGGGACTTGTTTTGGTCATTTTGGGTCCAGCCTTGTACATTTGCGCCTTTTTTTTTTTTTTGGAATGTCAGCTTTTCATTGATCAAGGATCTTATTGGTTTTATATTTTAGACTTTTTGGATGATAAAAAAAAATAAAAAAAATCCAGGAATCTGGGGTCTCATTTAGTTACTTGGGGTTTCTAGAAGTAATGTTTTCACAGATAATTTTGGGTCTTTTTGCAGCTCCCTAGGGTTATTTTGATATTTCTAGGTATCTTAGGTCATTGCTGGTCTTTTAAGTACATCAAAGATTTTCAGCAGATTATTTGGGTCTGCTTTTCAAAGTCATCTAAGATCATATTGGATTTGTTTATAACTGTTTGGGGTCATTGTTCATTTCTTGCCAGCATCTTTGGGTCTTCTTGATGTAAATAAGGCCCCCTTATTTAGGTCTTTATTTGTAATATTGTCTCTTTTTAGAGGATATTTGGGATCGATCGTGCTTGTGCTTATTTTTGGTCTTTTCTGCATTTAAAAATAATGATAATAATAATAATAATAATAATAATAATAATAATGACAATAACAACAACAACAATAATAATAATAATAATGACAATAATAATAATAATAATAATAATAATAATAATAATAATAATAATAATAATAATAATAATAATAATAATAATAATAATGATGACAATAATAAAACACATTATTTTTTATATACAGTATATATATATGTACAGTATATATATATTAGGGCTGAACAATATGGACAAAATTTCATATCTCAAGATTCATGCCAGATATCTCGATATCGATACAATACGATTCGACGATAGGTTCGGTGAAAACCAAGCATTTTTCAGAAAAATAAAAACATCATAATACAAAAGAATGTGGAAAGTGCAGTTTTAGCATAGGGGAAATCTATATTGTTTATATTGTTGCTTTTCGATATTAATATCTTGAATGCTCATATCTCGATATCAATACGATAACGATATATTGTTCAGCCCTAATATATATCTATATATCTATATATCTATCTATATATCTATCTATCTATCTATCTATCTATCTATCTATATATATATATATATATATATATATATATATATATATATATATATATATATACACACACACATATGTATATATATATATATATATATATATATATATATATATATATATACTATGGGGAAAATGTAAAGATTATTTTGATAAATTGGGCAGTGGGGTAATCAGGGGACATCTGTTCCTGTCATTTGAGGCTTTTTTGGCATCAATGTTGCTATGGCTTCATTGGGTCTTCAAGGGTCAATCTAGGACTCTTTAGATACTTTTGATTTTTAGATACTTTTGATTTTTTTTAGAGGAGACTGTGTTCTCACACAGAACATTTGCTCTAAAGTCAGTTCAAAAACTCTCAGACCAGGGAGGGATATTCACTGGTAGGTCTTTGTAGCATTCAGAAGAACTGTCATGATCTGGACATTACTCTTAGCTGAGGCAGTGTCAGTCACTCTGGATTAGAAAAATGTTGTCATTAGACCTGAAATAGTTATATTACTTTTACTTGGGTTGGATGAGTACCTGTTCTTTATCTTTCTCTTACTTTCTTTCTCAGAGATCCATTTGCTGCTCAATAGAGAGACATGATGTGCATATGAGTGCAGCCTCAGTAGTTTTATAAAGTCACACATCATAAAATTGCCTGATGTGATTAACTCTAATGTCCATCCATTTTCTTAAGGGCAAAACTTTGACGTGGCAAAAAGCTTAGAGGGACAAAAAATGTCAAAAATCAGTTCCCTTGGTCTTCTTGCAGTAATCACATTGTGTGGCAAGAACCCAGTGCAAATGATAACACACACTGAAAACTAAAATAAATCTTTGCTCAATCCTCTTTGACTCTTTTTTTTGCTTGTAGTTTTATTCGTGTGTGTCATAAAGAGCCATAAAAATGAATTGCCTCCACCAAGGAGGTTATGTTTTTGCTGGAGTTTGTTAGTTAGTTTGTTTGTTAAAGGTGTAGTGTGTAGAAGTTTGCAGCATTTCACCGAACAGAAACAGTGAACATAGGATATAATATTTCTATTTGTATGTAAAGTCCGTTGAAATAGGTGTACAATCATCCCCATAAAACTTTTGTTTTCTTTTTATTAAGTTAGAAAAAGCTTTTCATATTTATGTCCTGCGAGTCTCCCCTTTGTGGAGGCAGACATAATAATCCGCCATGTTGTCTACTGGTGGGTTTTGGGGACAAAAAGAGCGAAACACGATTTTTATTTTTATTATTACATGAGAAGAAGACAGCACGGTGTTTGTAACTGTTGTAAATGATGCCCTGTTCACAATCCTTTTTGGTCTTTACCGGCTCTCGTCGCTTAGTGATGTGATGTTTTAGTAACGGACGGGCTCATTCCAAAGTCTGAACGCTAGATGTTGCTAAAATGCTCATTTCTACACAATGCACCTTTAATAGGATAAAAAAAACAGATTTTGATGAAATTTTCAGGATATGTCTGAAATGGGCTAAAGACCAATTGATTAAATTCTGATGGGGATTCAAATCCAGATGATGATCAATAATTTTTTTCAAGGATTTGTTGACATTGCAAGATAGGGGAGTTTTCCACATTTTTGCTAATAACAATACATTTTCAACGGATTTGGATGTAATTTTCATGGAATGGTGGTTATGGCAGTGAGAAGTGATTAGATTTTGGCGGAGATCTAAATCAAGATTTGGATGCAGGATTTTTTTAAAAGACTTGTTAACAGTGCAAGATAGGACAGTTTTTGACATTTTTGACAATAACTTGCCCGACAAAGTTAAGCTCAAAAAACAACTGAAGCTGAAATGACAAACAGGATTTCAAGTAGTGTTGGTAGTAAGAGGCAGAGAAGCATTATGGTCTGTAAAAAAACACACAGTCCCTAGCATATTGGTTTCTGCGTCAGTTAATCAGTGATGACAGGCTGTTTGACAGATTGCCATATAGAAAATGATAAAAAAAAAAGCTACCAATACTCTTAATAGAGGGGGGATCTGCATAGCAAATCATGCGCTGATGTGATAAATAAAAAAGGCAATAACAGCAGTTCAAGACACACGAGCAATACTTTTTCCATCAGTGGGAGAGATGTTCCAATCTGCTTGTCATGAAATCCCACCCAGTGTTCTGTATTAATGTTGTTGGAGGTCTGATTTTCATAAAGCATGGCCGCTCACATGCACTACCGAGTTTACAGCGAGTGCCGAAACCCCCTGCCTGTCACATTAGGTGGGCTGAAGATGACCTGACGCATGTGGTAACAGCTTGAACAGAAGAACATTTTTGGATATTCATACGAAACAATTGGCCACGCCGAGCGATTTAATTGTGGCATTGAATCTCGTAATTACAAATCTGCCAGTCAAAATTTTGAGAGAAAGGAGGAAAACAATGAAATGTGGGTTCGGGGATTACTTCATGAGTGTTGGCAGTTTGAAGGCTGAAGAAATAAACCTAAGAATAGGATCCCTAATCAGCCTTTTATTTTCCCCTCACTTCAAATCATTTATTTGATGATGAAGGCTGCGAGCGTGTCTGATCTTTTGTTTATTCTCACCACTTGTGTTAATTGTGTTTGTTTTCTCCTAAAGATAAACCATGACAAAAGTGACTTCTCTGCCCACAGTGGGTTTTTAATGAGGCCCTGGCTGCCACTGCAGGAGCTGTGACATAAAGTCACTGTGTTGAAACGCTTCGCTGTGTCAGGCTCAACAAAACTCTATCCCCTCGAGTGAGCCCCCTTTTCAGACTGCTAGGTCGGCAGCACATCGTGGCTTTCATTCCAGGTACAGCCTGGTGCACATCCTTTTGTGTGCATGTGCATGAGTGTGTTGGAAGTGTGTGTGTCCCCTCCGGGCTCCTTCTCCTCATCAGTCAGTGGCAGGGTGCTGCTTAAAACACGGTTCAATCACAGCTATGGTACAGCCCCGAGAGATGACTGTCAGTCAGCGTCATTATGAGAGGGAGGAAAAATGTCGTTTATGTTCGCAAACGGCTGCTACCTCAGGTAATTTAAACCTGTGCAACATGGATGAATTTTGTAGGAGAGTGTGATTTAAATACATGCCCTATATACGTATAATTGAGAGTGTCAGAAAGAGACAGCTGGACAAAAGAGGAAATGGCAGCCAGCGGATAGCAATAATATGTGAATGTACAGGAATACCCTTCAAAACGCTTTTCATTTTTCTTCTTTGAAAGAACACATTTAGAAAAAGTGCATCTGCCATTATAAGTGAATCCTGTTTAGGGAATGGAGGCCTGATTCAGCGTTGAACAACATTTAAGCATTTTTTGGTCATGGCTTTTTGAATATATGCACCATGTTTTCTTTAGCAAATCTATCAAGCCATCCAAGTAATAGCTGAATATGTGATTGAAATATATATCACTCAAAAAAAGTTTGTAAACATAATTTTGTTTGAGTATTTCTCCCCTTTGATAACACCAATTGGTATTGTATTTTATATCACTGGAAAGCCTGATTAGTCACCTTTACAACAAGTTACAACTTGTAAGGATCGTGCATTCATGGAATGAGTAACTCAGCTAAACATCTGAGTAGCCCCCAGTGCCAATTTCCCCCTGAAACTGTAAGCTGGTGTTGTGGTTCACAGAGCGGCAGCATTATTTGGTGCCAGCCCTGGTACCATTTCCAATCTAAGATACAATTTCTGTGAGACTGGTTATGTCAAAGACAGACAATGAAGTGGGGATCCCAGGAAGACAACACCAACAGAAGACTGGTTCCTCACCCTTGCTCCACTGAGAAACCATAGGCTTTCATCAATTTGCAGGGTGCTACCCACAAATTTAACTGTGCCGCTCATTTCACCAATGCATGATCCTTACAAGTTGTACCTCATTACAAAAGTGACTAATCAGGCTTTCCAACAATATAAAATAAAATAACAATTTGTGTTTTTAAAGGGTAGAAAAAATCAACCAAAATAAAGCTTCCAAACTTTTCTTGGGGAGTATATTTAGTAAAAAAAATGACCCCTAAATGGGCAGACATATGTATATATATTTGACATTTGATGAATCACTATGATCTAATGAAGTGATTCTCAAATGGTCAGTCACAGTACCCTTAACCACTTCTTTAATAAGACATAGCAGCCCGTATAATTGAAAAATCCAACCCCTCAAATTTACTCCTTGAAAAAATGTAAAATTTTGGACTCTGCATTAAACAACACATCAGGAAAAAAAAAAAAAACTGGGAATAAAAGTGCTTCATAGACCTTAAAGAACATGTTTGCATACATTTTATCAGAATATCAGCTGTTTTCTGAAGATTTAGCATGTTTTGAACGGAAAAACAGTTTTAAGTGTTTAAGAAAATAAGAATGGAAAGAAAATGACTGTTAAACTCCTTTTTATGCATTACTAAAAGCATTTAAAGACAGAGAACCAAAATAATGTACTTTAAAAATGTATAAATGCACAGTAACTCCGATAAAATAAACTATCTGAAACTGTCATGAATTCAGTGTTTGGTTCATTAAAAAAAGTATTGCTACTTCTTGACTTGTTGCTTTCAATAAGTTAATTTTTAAATGATCTCATACAATAATGATAAGGTAAATCAATGTGGTACATTTGTGTATTTTGCTGATATTACAGCTTTAATATGGTTGATATTTACAGCTGATATATTAGCAAACATTTCAATATCGGCCATTACCAATGTTTAACTTCTTAGGCCAACATCAGCCAATAATATACAATCAATAATATAATGCATCCCTAATTTAAACCTATATAAAACTGACTGGATCTTTATGTAAGATATTTTATCGATTTGTCCCTTGTACGAAACTTGACGTAGAGGATTTTCTTTTGTTCAATTACAAACGATAGTAACATACAGTATATGTAGGAAGTGGGAGAGGAGGAAAGAAATAGAAAAATCTTGAACATTAAAAGTGGCTATGATCAAGATGAATGAATCAGAGATAATACAAAAAAAGCTTTAATTATCATCTTTTGTTGGCTCTGATTAATTTATGTACTGCAATTGTACTTGTATTAGATTAAATTGGAACAAGAATAATGAAAATAACAATGCTCTTCTTAAAAGCATATTTGTGTGGGCTTTAACATTACATTCATCTTTAATCATCCAAGAGTCACAGCTTGGTAATAATTCGGCCAAAAATGTGTACTGCATCAAAAATAGCAGAATGCTCTCACAAACAAACAATTAAAGATCCATTTAATGAAAGGACAAACCAAACACTACTCAAAAGTTTGTTGGGCCAGGCAGTGCAAAAAGGGACTCACCTCTTCCAGTGCTGTAATGTTGCAGCTTGTCGCTGTAAACGGCCTCCTTGCTGTACGCTCTTTTCCTGAGGGAGGAAAGAATAAAGAGAGAAAAGGGAGAGTGATGACAGGATGAAAGAAGTGTAAACCAGGCCTTACTGCTGCTCATGTCTCTGTTTGCAGCCTGAATATGACACGGCTGAAATTAAATCAGTTGCAGAGGGTTAGCAATGGCAAATGAAGTTTATGAAAATGAGCTGATTTTTAATTAGACCTTGATAGGATCTCTCTGCTTTTCATGTGTCTCCTCTGCTGTACCATCAAAAGCCCCCTGGCCCGTTTGATGAACACTTTGCTTGCTCAAAGTTGCACCCAGTACTGCAGAAAATTCTACTGTCACATATGCAAAGCGTAGATGGAGAGGAATGTGACAATGTAACAAACTGCTGCTGAATTAATGTGGCTTGACTTGATAAAGTTATGGAGTCAAGGTGGACATTTTTCAGTTTTTTGTGGTAAAATTGTCAGTGTAGAGGTGCTGGTTTGACAGAGTGGTAAGCAACCATGCACGACCCATTTATATGCTCCTGCGGGCCCGGGTTCGAATCCAGCCTGTGGTCAGTTTGCAGAGTGTCCTCCCCCTGCTCACAGGACTATCCGCTGTCTCTCTCTCTCTATCGATAAAGGCATAAAATGCCCAAAAAGTTATCTTTAAGAAAAAATGTTAGTGTAGTTTTTTTTCCCAACAAATTGATTAATGTTCCTGAGAGCTCAAAGTATTTTTGATCGCTATACGTGACATCACACAATGATGATACTGCCTAAGATTTTACTTCTACAGAGCCCCATCTGAGAGCCAAATCTCAGAATGGAGCAAGTAGCAGATTAGTGCTGTCACAGTAGGTTATATTAGAGTGCATCACCAAACAGACTTCTCCTACCAGCCAACAATAACTGTGTTAACTTAATTAAAATATGACCATCTTATAGGTAACATTACTGCCCTACGACACTATAAAACTGCAGAAACTGCAGCCATCCTATTGTATGCGGGGAAAATATGTTTTATTTGCCTTAATAACAAATTTACAGCCTGGATCAAAAAACAGCTTATGTTGTAATATCCATTCCAATCAAAATCGTTAAAAGATAAAACCAATTTAATCTTGGATAAAATCCTCAGATGACAAAAACTGGATTTAACAACAGAGTTGATTTGTTGATCCAATGTAAAATCACTGTCAACTTTCACACCGAGACTTAAAACTGTGGGTTTAAAATAAGGTTAAAGAGGGTCCAGGTCCCTGAGAGGTGCCTCCTTGGCTCCACTGGAGCCAAAAATGATCAGTTCAGTTTTCTTTTCATTAAAATTTAAAAAGCTCAATGCCATCCAATCTTTAATGTCATTAAAACAGTCTAGAAGTCTTTTTAGAGTGCTGAAAAAGATAGATAGATAATAAATAATAACTCTGTGTGCTCTCACTGTAAAGGAGATTATTTTTTTTTAAATCCAGCTCATTTTTCTTTAAACAAAATGCAGTCGCTATTGGTTAGACCGCTTTAAGTCCTGCCTTAACATGGCCTCTCTGCCTGTGAGGAGGTTGAGCTAAAGTTTGATTGAGAAAGCACATGCACTATGGCAGCATCCATTAAATGGCATCAACAGAGTTCCAAAGGCTTCTATGGCATGGCTTCATCCAATTCTTTTATGGTCTATAAGCCATCCTGATACAAGCTAATGTTACCTTATTACATTAAACTTTACGTCAGCTGTTTTTGAAACCACCAACTTTATACTACAAACAAACTCAGTAACGCATAATGTATTTGGTTAGTATGCAGGATGACTGCCAAACATCTGTTTTGTGGTATGCTACGCCCAGCCAAGCTGATTCCTCTTCTTCTTTATGCTCACTGGTTGGTGGCAAATGTCATATGAAACTTATTACTGTCACTTACTGGGCTAAAGTTTGGATCACAGCAACTATTTCTACGACACTAAAACTTTATTAAACACAATTTCTTGAACTAAGCTGTGTACTTTCCCTCCTCATCCCAATAATTGAGCTGATTCCCGTTTCTGGTCATGAAGACAAAAGTAAATGGTTGCTCAGCTAACAGACATTAAATTAGCTTTCAGTCATGGCCTGAAAGAAGTCTAACAAGTGATTTGTTTGGTTGTTCATGACTTTCACCACTGAAAATACACACAGGTCGATGCAAAAATTGTTAACTAAATAAGTTTGATTGGCTTTATCGTTATATAAATTTAACAGAATCAATGCTAATGATCATATTGCTAAGGCTGGCTGTCCGACATCTCCACACCTGACCTATTGGTGCTTTGCATGTGGGTAACAGTATGCTTTATAAAATGATCCCATACATATTGATCAGTTGTAGACATCAAGGTATTTTTGTCATACTGCAGATTTCACAGTTTTAATATACATAAAAATGTCCCTGGTTTTAAAGACTTTCATTCTTGCAGCAGTGTAAGGGGAAGGATTCTCCACTAAATATCTCTAAATATTGCTTAAGTGAAGTGCTGATGAGGACTTCTCTGTAATTAACAATTTGTTAACTTAACCAGGTGCTGTGTAAGGGTAGCAAGTTCCTAAAATTTTGATTGACTCTAATATCTCAGTTTTTCTGCAGTAATCAGGAGATGCAAACATGGGCTGCTTTGTGAAGATGGAAAAATAAAAAAAAAAAAAAAAAAACAGTGCCACAGCTTCAAGTAGTGTTTGAAGCCAGAGATAAACTAGCTGTTTGTCCTTGAATTCAAGTTGAGCACAAACTTGATCATTAGTTTGTACATAATACCAGGGCTGACACAAATAACGCTGCCACTCTGCATACCAGGACACCAGCTAACAGTTTCAGGGGCTTTTGGCAAATTATTTGGTGGGGGCGTTACCCATATGTTTTGCTGTGTTGCACAATCCTTGGAAGTTGTCCCTTGTTGTAAGGGTGACTTATCAGGCTTTCCAAAAATATAATATAAAATACCAGTTTGTATTATTAAAGAGAGAAATAATCAACCAAAATAAAATTTTTACATAGAAGAAAGAAAATCATTTTTCATACCTTTAATTAGTGATAGAGTGTTCTATTGTACCTGCAATTTTCAAACATGAATATTAACTAGCAGAAAGCTTTATGACTTACATCGGCTTTGCCTGTTTGCAGCTAGTGGCAGCTGAAACATGATTTTTTTTTTACCCACAAAAAAAGATCTGATTTCTCTCTGGCTGTTCACTATCCATAGTCTTTTTAGTTACTTTTCAATGAGGGAGTGAAATCATAAAGCAGCTGTCAGACCCTTAAGGTTCATATGATGAATTACTGAAAAAATAGCATGAGGGTGTTTTTACATGAGTGGAGATTCCCACCTGAGTGCAATGTTACAGGAAAATGGCCCCTGGGGGAATACGTTCTTTTAGAAGTGCAGTTGTTTTGTATGGTGAGATCTGTAAAAACTGAAAGTTGGGACTTCTGGGTGGGCACAGAATGAGGAAGCACACTGGGATAAAGCATCCTGCTCAGACAAATCCTGCTTTACTTGGGGTAAAAATTAAATTTTTGCCCCAGTAATAAACTATAAATATTTTTGAGGAAACACTTTCAGGAGTAAACTGAGATAAGAGGAAGCAGGCAAATAACCACAGCTATCTAAATCAAGATTTTTGTGAATTGATTTCAACATATCGTCCACGGCCACAGTCTGTAATTTGCTGGGAGTTGCCGTTTATATTGGTTATTTGTTCATTTTCATAGAATAAAAGAGAAAATAATTTATGCTTTATATACGATTGTAATTTTTTTAGTCTCCTTGTTGGATTATAAAGTTGCTGGAAAATAATTTAAAATATTTAAAAACATAAGACGAGACTAAAAAGTTACGATTTACTTTGAGTCTTTGCTTTTTTTCTTTTAAAAACAAAAGACAGAGATGTGAAAAAGATGCAAAATTTTATCCACGAGAAAAAGAAAACAGAAATACACAAAGATAAGACAGAAATTATATAACAAGATGGTTTAGGTGTGTGATATTTCTTTATTAGTAATGGATTAAAAATATGTACTAGTTAATCAAGTCATTCATACATTTTTGAAATCATATTTTTATAATATAGTATAATATTTTTTTTGTGTGGGGGTTTTGGTTCGGGACAGGCATTATGCTCTTCCAGGGAAGGCTCACCTTCGATACTTTGAAAACCACTTGTTCATACTAATTAGCATTAAGGTAGCATGCAGTGCTAATGTATAAGATTAAAAGGCTTCATATAATGGTATATAGATGTGTCATTTTTGTATACTGATTGTTTTTTTTTTCCCTATGTTGGAAGCCTGAAATGAAGCCAATAATTTTATCTTTTTCTTTCTTTTTCTTATTTTTTTATTTGAGGAAAAGAAAAAAAAAGGACAGACAAACAAAATTGTGATTACCTGCTGCACACGATGGAGATCGCAACAAGGGAAACAATGAAGACCACTCCTGCAGCCGCTGACCCCGCAATCAGAGGAAGCTGCTCCCTCAGCTCTGACTTGAAGTCATCTGTGTTGGAAAAAAGGGAGATAGACAGATATTGTGAGCAGCTTAGATGAAGCTTAAGAGGCGTAACTGTGTTTGTTTTGTGCTGTGTGTTTGAGTGTGTGTTTAGGACGTAAAGGGAGCGATAGGGAGAGGAAAAGGCAGAGTGGACTGGGTGTACTGATGGATAAAGAAAACATATAGATCTGTCTGTTGAGCGCTGCTGACTGAAATCCGGCAGGCTTAAGCAGGACTGACTGACAGGTTGTGTTTGATAAACCCGGGGAGAGACAGAAAGAGAGAGAGGAACATAAAACTGATGAGGTGAAAGAGAAAAAAGGGGGACCTCTCAGCCTTTACTTTAGCAAAAAACCTGTTAAGAAAGCAGACCAGAATGTGCACCTTGGAATTCTGCTGAAAAGGAAGTCATTGACTGCCAATCACACACAGCCCTGACATGCTTTATGTGCATAGCTGGAGAAGGCTGCTGGTTCACACAGCGGGCTAAAAACACCACACAGCGGAGTCCTCGGTTATCTTTTTTGTGTGACTTTCTTCTTCTCAACTTTGGCACAAGCAACCGCTGTAGTTAAAGCGATATGTGCTTTAGCATGCTGCAGGCAAATCAGCAGCTTCTAAACTCAATCCCCCGTGTAGAATAGGCCTATTGGATTAAAGTGATAAAGGGAGAACTAATGCATCTTTGGAGCAGTGTGTGAGCACAGGGATATATATGAGGAAACTCAATGTGACAGGAATTGCTGGCTCTTTTAACTCGCACATTTGTCAAGTACAATTCAGGCAAACAGTGTGAATGATGTTCTGGGCTCCCAGGCTGTCTTCCTGTTCCCTCTTTTTTGATGCATAATAGGCATGAGAGGGTCCAGATAAATGTCCCCTATACCCATATGAGAATAGTGTTTTTCCCAGTCAGCCAGGAATCACACAGTTACCGGTTCCAGAGGTAAATAGGCTCCTACTACAATCAGTTAACTCTCAAGGCCCCTACCCTCCAGAGGGGTGAGACATCAGTCACCTTAGTGACGGACCAATCACCTCTTTTCATTACACCTGCTGATCAAGGCTGTCTAAGAGTATGTGTTTGAGCGCAAGAGGACACCCAAAGGAGGCTGGAGATGAATGCTTATACCCATACCTGGCTCTCTGGCAGGTAGATTCAAAACAACATAATGCAGTACAAACCCCAATTTCAGTGAAGTTGGGACATAAAATGTTACACAAAAAACAAAACACAATAATTTGCAAATCATTTTCAACTCATATTCAATTAAATACTCTACAAAGACAAGATATTCCATGTTCAAACTGATAAACTTTATTGTTTGTTTTTTTTGTAAATATTCACTCATTTTAGATTTGATGCCTGCAACACATTCCAAAAAAGAAGGGACAGGAGCATGTTCACCACTGTTTTACATCACCTTTCCTTTCAACAACAGTCAATAAGCATTTGGAAACTGCGGACAGTAATTGTTGAAGCTTTGTAGGCAGAATTTTTCCCATTCTTGCTTTGTGTGTGATTTCAGTAGCTCAACAGTCTGGGTCTCTGTTACAATGTTGTGCTTCATAATGTGCCAGACATTTTCAATTGGAGACAAGTCTGGACTGCAGTCAGGCCAGTCTACACTCTTTTACTACAAAGCTACACCATTGTAACATGTGCGAAAGTGGCTTTTGTTGCCCTGGTCCCTCCTTTTTTGAACATGTTGCAGGCATCAAATTTAAACTGATTGAATATTTGCAAAAAAACAACATCAATCACATCAGTTTGAACATTAAACATATAGTTTTTGTAGTGTGTGCAATTGTATATAAGACCAAAAGGACTATCTAATCATTGCACCATTTTTTTTACTTTCGTTTTACACGTTTTGTATGACCCCGATGGAGGACAAAAGCTGAAACATGTTGATCTAATACAGTTGTTTTCTGAACTTGAAGTGATTCTGCAGCTCTAATATTTCTTAAATTCTCTTCTCTCCAAGCACCTTGAAAATGGGTAAAGTTGTACCAGAACATCTGATTTGTTTTACACAACGTCCCAACTTTATTAAAACCAGGATTTGAATATGAATAATGATACTTTTTTTCCAAATAAAATGCTATTTTCCGAAAGGAAAGATTCAAACTTTTGAAAAGCCCTTTCTTTTGATTAGCAAAATACTCTTCTGTTGTTTTTTTTAACAGTTTTTACGAGAGCACAAAATCCTTGAAAATCCTGGAAAATGCTTGAATTCAAGGTAATGCAAGAATATAGTCAGTTTAGAAAACTGTTGTATATGACTGCACCAGATTAGCTAGGATGCAAAAGTCAACATGAAACATTTTGAAAAATTAAACTTTGGTCCTGTTTGTGTAATGTATTGACACAAATTATCTAACCTTGCCCAGCAGCTTAACCAGCCTGATTCAATGTCTGTAATCAGGCAGATCCATCTTGCCAAGATCCAATCTATAATGACTGTGAGCGGCCCAAAGCTGCATCCATTAGAGCAGGAAGAGGATTGAGCTACCAGTGAGTGCACATACAGGGATTAGCATAGATGCTAACAGCTTCAGTAGCAGTTTTATCAGATTGTGACCACATATTTTTATTAAATGAAAAATTAATATCAACACTATAAACTTCTCTATAGTAAGGATATTTTCGCTCCACTTCTCACGTTTTAACAAGTTTGTTTCATGAAGTGGCTCATGTTCTGTTGTGTAGTAGCTCCCGCCGAAGACATTATCTGACCCCATTATTTGGCCCGTGATTGAATTGTTGATTGATAGCACGATCCTCCAATTACCTGCTGGATATGCTCTTGAAAGGTCCTGCCCTCCCGAAACACTTTCTATGGGCCAAATGGATGACAGCAATAGATTGAACGGTCCATCTGGTGTGTAGGGTAACAAATGAACATCCTTATTGGTAAATCAGATACCAAGTTGACTGCTTGTGATCACACAGTGCAATCTTAATCTTCAGTCTTCTGCTGTTAAAGACAGGAACTCACCTGCCTGTTTTCTTATACTTTGTTTAGTAACGTTAAACAAAAGGAGTAGATTAATCATGAGCTAAGAGGATATTAGAAGCACTTTCTCAGTTTTAAAACACACAAATTTTGTTGTAAAAGCAGAAACCCCTGATCCAGTTTCTGAAGTTTCTGTGACAAAACCCTTTTCAGCGTCATTTACTAGTCATCGTGGATGGTTTGTTGAGCCTGTGTTCCTGACACTAAGCAGACAGAGTCGTGCCTTTCATTTGGTGGATGCATATTTGCAACCCAGGAGTGCAGGTGTTCATAAAATAAGAAAGAAAGGGAAGTATATGTTTTGTTTAAGAAGTGAAGGTGGCAAGCTGGCTTCACCACAAGACCGTGGAGCAGGTTGGCAGGGTGAGAGGAGGCTGGTGGAGGTGGAGCTGTGGGTGTGATTGTCAGTGGATCTCCTGCATTTGCTGCTAATTGCTTTGACGAATGTCGTGCTGTGGCAGTGGGCCAGCAGATGAAGCTCTTGGTGACGTCCGTGCAAGTCTGTGCTGGAGGGTCACATATGTATTCTCGGGTGCTTGGGAAGAAGATCATTTTGACTACGAGAGGGGGGAGCAAGGGGGGCTATGAGTGAACTGATACATCTGCTCCTCACAGGTAAATAGCCACCCTGATCACCTTCATCATCATTATTATCCTTCCCATCTTCCCCTCCCTCAAGATCACGGCGGTCTCCTTCATCTTTATCACCGTCATTAGCACAGTGCATTACAGAAATGTCACCCTGTGTTTGATGCATTATGAACTGCGGCCAGAGTGGCTCCAAAAAGGAACAATGAGGCAGGAATTTGGCAAATCTTGTGATACCAGCAAATTGAAGTGAGTGCTAAAATAACCCAGACTAACTATTTTTGTTTTTGAATCAAGGTTCACTGCCTTCAACAGGGGGCACAAGCTACAAGATAATGTGCCAAACTTAGAGCCAATACCCCCCCCTTCTGAGCAAAATCAGCAAAGGTTTGATTATCTAATGGTCCTAAAGATCCTGTTGCCAGGTTTTCCTATGGTTTGCAATGTGCCACTCCCGATCTGCCCTGATCTGAAATTGCAAAAGAAAAAAATGGATCATCATTGATGATCTGAAATCCTGTTGTGCAACAACAACAGCTTAGCATGTCCTCAGTGTTTGGTCAAATGGAAAGAAACAATAGCCAATCAGGAAGCAAACTGGCTGAAGCAGGTAACGCAACAAACAGTCAAGCCAAGGACAGCTGATAACTTGTTGATTTGACAATAATGCAGGCATTTATTCAACGCTTGGAAAAAACTGCCAAAGTGAGGTGTTGGACTAAAATTGTTACTGTAATGGACGCCTCTGGTAGCGAACATTATGCCATGTTTACCTTCCTGCCCATTTCAGCCATGTTTCTTCACAGTCCCATTTGAGATTAGGAGCTAGGATAGTGGAGAGTGATTGTTGTTTTTTGACACAGTTCATGTGTTGTGCTGTTGTGATCTTCATGCACTGTAAAAACAAAACTGCTAAAGGTCACAAGTTACCCAAAATACATTTTTCAGGGTAATTAAAAAAAAAAAAGTGTTTTGGCTTGTCTTCAAACTCCCAAACATGAGAAAAATCCCTTCACCCCCTCTGCTGCTTGGTGTGCCATTTAGTCAATGTGTACTTGAACAGTCTGTTAAGAAAAAATCCCTTCTTGATGTCATTAGGGGATGTGTCTCATCACCTAACTAGGCAGTGCTCCCCGAACCAGGGGTTTGTCCAGGTCACAGCTCCATTGGGGCATGTCTGTGCAGCTACAGCAAATATAAGAGCTCAGCACTGGGAGACTGAAGCCAAATCCACATCCTAAGAGTGGCATGGTCAGACACAGCTGATGAGGATCCGAACCAAACAAGGCAAGCCAACCAAAAGGGAGTTAAATGTTGCTTTGAATTGGCTGAATGTCACAACAGTTAGAGAGGAGCTAATATTTGCACTGCTAGCACTGCCAGCCTCCTAATAGCTTGACATCTACAAATCTGTGCAGAATATGTTTACACATTGCCCCAGTCAATATGCAAGTGCCACCCAATGCAGCCTAAATGCAGCTTTGCCTTTAATTTATGGCACAGAACTGTTTTGAGCTAAACACTGTTATTATTCAAAGCTGGTTTCGTATTTCCAGGTCATATTGCAACAACGGGCTGGATGGCAGGATGGCAGGAACAAATACTGCAGCTACAGCCCTAACCAGTGGGAGGCTGGATAACACAACATTTGACAGGCATTGCTCTGCCTGTCAAAGCAAACCAAGTGAAAAATGCAATTTCACCTCTGAACTTTAACAAGTCCGCCAAACTTAAGGTGTGAAAGTGACCTTAATGTGTGGCATTATCTCCAGGCATTATCAAGACTTTGACATGGGCTGCGAGAATAAATAATGTGATCACACACCTCCCTGCACTTAAACTAATAAGCAGAGTTCCCCAACCATCCCAGAGAAGCAGGTGTTTTGCTCTGTTTCCTTCTTCAACAATCCAACCCTACCCCTAGATATAGAAAAATTAATCTCATCAACTACTAATCACAGCTATGCATTCTGGGATGGCTCTCCAGCAACAGAAGGGGCCGGGTGAAAAACCAATTAGCTGAGCGTTTTGGATCAAGCACAGTTAGTTGCACAAACAAAAGACACTCGGCGTCGTACATATTCAAAGCACCCACGTACACAACCCTGAGTGTGGAGGGAAATTAATTTAGCTGTGGAAATAGAAGTGCAATCAAACATTACAATTCCTCTCTATCTCACCTATGAGTAATAATGCAACAACAAAGAGCGACAAGAGCGGTGGAGAAAAAGGAGGGGTGTATGTGTGTGAGACAGAGAGAAGAGAGGCTGAAAGAGAGAGCTGCTTCTCCTGGCACAGCCATCCTTACCATCTGTGAGGGTTTGGAAGCACATCTTGCTGCTGTATTTGCCAAAGCCGGCCACAGTCCGCGCCCGCACCTGTACCACGTACACCGTACCCGGCCTGAGGCCCTCCACACGGGCAGTGTTAGTTTGGCTCCGCAGGATGGTGGAGTTGATCTCTGCATGGTCCTGAAAGAGCACAAGGAATGCAAGAAACGAGTTAGAGATGGCAAACAGAGAAGAAGCCAGTGGGAAATTGTTTAACAACAAAGTTAAGAAAAGTCTTGCAAAACAAAATCTAATGCTTGAAGCAGGATCTGGGCAGTTTGAGAACAAACAGGCTTTTTTGGCAGAACAGATGAAAAAGGACAGAGACTGGACCAATTTAGGGGCAAAATCAGTTTAGAATCTTTAATGTAGTTTTATTGTTATTTCTTAGTGTAGTGGGCCAAAGATACAGGAAAAGTAGTGCACTTTTGATAAACTACATTAACAGATGAAAAGAGAACAAGAGAGGAAGAAGAGATAAGGACCATTAAGCTGTCTTAATAAAGAGACTTTAAGGCAAGAGCTTTTCCAGGTTTTAATAAGATTTTAGAACATTTGAGCCTCGGTACCCTCTGCAGCATTACACAAGCAACAGCACACAACTTGATCGAGCACCCTTTATTTCTGATCATATATGATAAAACATTTAAAAGGCATTTGGCTCTTTCGGTTAAGGTCCAATGTCCTGCAAAATCAACTTTATTTACAGTATGTTCAATGTTGTAAGAAGAGGCTTTGGAAGCAGGAGAACATCTCTTACTAAACTCTTTAAAGAAAATATCCCTTAAAGGTGCAGTCTTTTACTTTACTACTTTCTTGGCATAATTGACGGCTATGTCTCAGCTAGCGTCCACACCTGGTTATGTCCCCTCAGGTACAAAGCTCACAAACTGCAACCACTCATAAATAAAATTAACAAACCGTTTATGACAGCAAGCTTCAATTGTCAAAATAGGGCGCTTAGTGTCACATGTCAGTAGGTTTACTCAAATATGCAGATTCCTTCTCTGTTAGCATGTTTCTGTCCACCAGATTCCTCATGACTTTCTCTCTCCAGGCTCAATTCAAGAGACTTACAGTGTGCAGACAGACAGTGTGCTGCAGTGTAGTTTGGGGCTTGCTGGAGGTATCTGCTGTAGGGAATCAGTAATTACTTAGACCTGTCACCTTCCCGTAACCCAGAGTGAATATGACAGGCAGAAAATAGGGCTGCACCTACACTACACCCACCACTGCATGCTGCTGATAGCTTGATGCAGACATACTGTAGAGATGGAGGGGACAGGAGGGATGGGGGGCAGCTGAGAGTGAATCCCCTGTGTCAGTAAAACAGTGTAAATAGAGGCGTACTGCGTCTCAAAGCTGCGCAAACACATTTTTGTTTAATGCCGGACTGCGTCTCATAATACATGTATCACTGCTCTGAGGAAATATGAAAACACGATCAGAGTTGACAACAGCGCGGAGTGGAAAAAGTGGATAAGCGAAGGAGGAGAGGGAGGGTGGAAGGCGATGGAAGGAAGCGATAAGGAAACTGGAAGCAGAAGCAAACCCACGTCAAAATCATTGCCCAATCTGATTGGTGTAATTGAATCATTCCGGTTTGCTCCGTCATTGAGCAGACGAGGTAAACACAGCTATGAAATCTACCCACCCTACCCGCCAAGCCCCCCCTCTTACCCCTCCCTTAATGATGTGTGCAATCACATTAGCTCTTATTGGACACTCTGGGCTTGATGAAGACAAATGTTTGGGCTCGGGGATGGAGAAGCAACACACCAACAGGCTTTCATTGGATCTTAGAGAGGAAAGAGGAGATGTACATAAATGGAACACTGGATGTAACCGGTTTAAGGGAGTTAAATCATTGCTTGGACCATTTTTGTCCATTAGATCACACAATCTGTCACGTCCACAGGGAGCTGCGGGGCTTGGTGATCAAGATTAAAAAGTGTATCTTGATATTTCCCAAGTTGAATGGTGGAACAAGACACTGTTTTATTTTTTTCTGTAAATAGATGAGACAAACAAGGTCAGTTGAAGTAAAATCCACAGGGGCCCTAAACTCTATTTACAGATCCTGCATAGAGATTGAAAATATATGTCCAGGATTGGTGATTTTTAACATGTAAAATGATCATATGGCTATTAAATAATGAGATTGCGCTAATGAGGATAAAACCACATGGTGCACAGTCCATCTGAGTGTTACATATAAGGGGTTGGGTATTCACGCACCACTGCTGTCAGTTTCCAATAAGTGACGTCTTTAGTACACTGATTAGCTTAAAAGTTGAGTAAAATTGAAATTTTTGGTGAAATTGAACAAAACAGCAGCTAGACCCTTCACACATTGATTGAGGTCTTTTGGGATCACTGCATGTCACATGCTTGTGTGTTTAAATTGCCCAAATGGTTTTGTGAAGGCAGAGAGGATGTCCAAGACAATGAAAGTCCTGGGTGCCCATGCACATCAAAAACTTCAGAAAACATTTAACAAGTTGAACAAATTTTTCAAAATGTTTGACGACCCTATTTAATTGTATCAGAAATGGTCCCCATTGATAAAAAAGACAGCCTGGAAAATTTGGGATGAAAATCAAACATGACAAAAGTTTGTGCCAAAGTTGTCCCAAAACACTTCGTAATAACTTCTTCTTAAAAGTCTGGATTTCCTTCAGTCTGCTCCAAAGTGTCTCCACGAATTTACTAATTTACTGAGTCTGGAGCTCAAAGACTGACTTTGTCCAAATACCCGATGACACACAGGAACTTTAATTGAAAACGGCTGCATGATTTCAACATTATAGTGAATATATATAGAAAAAAATAAAATACTTACAATGAACATCTTAAATAGACTACCCTAAAACAGACATGAACGTCATTGAAGTTGGGGTAGCAAATTCACCAAAAAGGCAATCACATCTTCTTTTAGTATCATTACTATAATTATTGTGTTAGTACTTAGTTATAATCTATGTTTATGTTGATTTATATGACTAGTATTTTATTTAGATATTCTTTTATTTCAGTTTTCAGTAAGTTAACATTTACTCATTTCCTGATTTATTCTTGAATTCTTTACTTATTTATCTATTACTTTATTAGCTATTAATTTTTATTTCAAAAAAATATAATTATTTACTTAGATTATCTTAGTTGTTTATTTTGTTAATTTACTAAGTTTATTTGTAATTTTCTGAGCATTTAATAATTGCATATGTCCATAAATATTGTGCTATATCTTATTATTATTATTATAATTGTTATCATTTAACATTTTTGAATAATTTGTTTATTTATTTAGAACTATAGATGCCAAATAGCACATTAGGTTTGAAATTTATGTGTGTGCTTTAAACATGTAAGTGATCGGTATATGTGTTGTAACTGTAAACATATGTTCTATGTTAAAATTAAAAAATGGAAATACACATATTTGGAAAAACAAAACAGACAACCCTGTTCTCAACAAGAAAATTACTGTTTCAATACTTTTTTTTTTAAATTTTGCAATTAGCAAGGCATCTATTTTCCCCATCAACATCAACTACACTGATGGTAACTTCACTGTCTTACTTTTAATTTTGTTTGAAAACATATCGCTCTTTTCAAGTCCATCGCCGGTGTGCCATGTTCTTATATTTAGAAATCCTGAAACTCAAAGGAGCAGCCTGTGCACTTGAAAAAGCTGAAAAAGCCGTGAAGCCCCCCTATGAGGGGGGACCAGAACCAGAGTCGCCTATTCATGACATGGCTGGATGCACATGGATCTCTCGCCTGCTCCTCATGCATTTATCAGAACCACACCCCCATCTGCTCAGCCTGTATGGAGGGACAGGTGAGCAGACAGATGGAAGACTGCCAACATGGAGAGGAAGCATCCCATGAGGAAGCACCAGGCAAGGAATGGCCCTTTCATGCTGCCAGTCAAATGGGGATTATGTGACTCACACACATACACACTCGTACACATCTGCCACTTAAAACTGATCTGGCATTTGGCACTACAGCAGGTGAGGGGATGGCCAATAAAAGGCCGTGCCAGGAGGGACTTCCAGCCACGAGAGGTCCTGTCCTGCTGCCAGTCAAATGGGAATTAAGAGGGCCGCACCCTCTAACTTGCTAAATAAAGATGGAGATGCAGGTGGAAAGGCAGATGGCAGAGCAGCCAATCAAAATCACTGCCAGGGGTGACAGACAGGAAACGAAGCAGGGAGTATGGTCACTCACAATTTATAAGGTTGACTGTGCTAACTGGATTATCACCAAATCCAGCCTGTAACTGTCATTAAACTTTAGGGATGGCTTTTTCTAATTAATTAATTTTTTTTCTTAATTGTAATTTCTCAGCTAATGCTTTGTCACTGGAAGTGCAAATAATTATCTGTTACTGGCAAAAAAAATTCACATTACTTGACCTGACACGTGTGGATAAGTACATGTGTGTTGCGTGTGCTTTATATGAGCACATGGGCTGTTAACTGTTATGTGTGTCTGTTTCAAAAACACCAAACCTCCAAAAATGGACAGCATGGCCACCTGGCAAACAGAAGAGCCACATGGCAGAATATCATCCTTGCAGGCCCACACACGTGCACATATTAAAACACACTCTCACTAAAGCTGGGCAGCATGGACCAAAAATCATATCTTGACCATTCTTAGCTCAATCTAATACTCTTTGGTTCTTTTGCAAATAAGAACATATTGTTTATTTAGGCTTTTAGATCATTTGAGGCACAAAACATGTGCTATAGTGTTTTATCAGGTTGCTACCAGTGCTTTCTCATCTACTGCCATAAATAACTTTTCTGTAACATCATACACTCTTGGAAGGCCCTATCTTGCATTGTTTTTCGGACAACAACCTAAATGTTATCATTTCTTCCTTGTGACCATGACCAACATGCCCCAAAAGATCATTAAAGATCCGTAGAGAACTTATTCTGTTATTAGCAAACGTGGAAACCTGCCCTATCCTGCAAAGTTAACAAATCTTTTTAAAAAATTATGGACCTGCGGCAAGATTTGGTTCACCACCAAAATCGAATTTCTTTTTCCTTGTGCCGTGACCTATGTTACCTGGCATTTCACAAAAATCTATTCATAACTTAAAAACTAAAAAAACTAACTAACTAACTAGCTAAAAAGACGTAATAACATCAGTAAGCTAATTTTAGCCTATTATTCACAGATGGTAAGAAGTTATATTTTTCTTTCTCATTTTCCAAACAGCATAATTACTGATACACTGTATATACACACAAAAAAAACCCACAAAATCTATTTATTTATTAATCTGTATTTTCATCTTGGTAGTGGTGTAAGTGGCATAATTCTCCAAATTACTGTATGTTGACACAGCACAAGTAAGCAATTTAAATGATGTTTCAGATAATGTAAAAGATTTCAAAGAGCCAAAAAGTTAAAGTCCAGATTAACTGCTCTTTTTTGTCTTGTTGATGTAATGGCATTTAAACATATGCTTTATGCAAAGATGTAAAAAAAAAAAAAAAAAAAAAGTCTGTGCAGCCGCTCTATATGATGGTAAATGCAAGTTGACACATTTTGCCCTCTTTCTCTCCACACTGGTCACAAGACTGAAGGTTATAAAAACATTGTCTGGGCTTGTTTTCACCTAAGTATTTAAGTATACAAAATAATGATTCCTTATTCAGTGAGCATTTTACTGTTAGTAATTCTTATTGGGAACAATCTTTTTACAGAGCACTGGGACTGGAATCTGCATTTTTTTTATTATTAACAACAAATATATCTATATAACCCACAATTTCACATATGAGTCCTTTAAAAAATATGTTTCTATACTTATATAGCTCCAATATAAAAAAGCCTTGTATAAAGGAAGATAGGTGGGGAGACATGAGCTTCCAATATTATTTTTTGTAAACTGGATGTAAAAGAAAGAAATCTCTCTCATTAAAGAAACAATAAAGTGTACTGCCTGAGGTTAAAAGAAAAAATAAGAGTGACTGGATTGGTTTAATTATAAAATGCAAATAATTACCATTACCTCATGAATTTTAATCTCATAAGAAAGTGGTAATTATTTAGGATGTGAATAAATGCTGATAAAATCAGATATTAAAAGCATTAAAGCCTCTTAGTCTTTTGTGGTAATAAAGGAGCTGAAACAGATTACATCCTCATACGGTGAGTAAGAGGAGAAAATTTCCTCTCATTTTCATTCAGCAAAGCCACCCGCTAAAAACAAGCGAGCATTGTAAGTGAGAGGTGAGAAGAATCATCTTATCTAGAGTAAATTTGAAGGGAAATGTGTTTACTCCGGCGCCTTCCCGTTGTTTGTCTTGTACTTTGCAGCTGCCGTCTTTTGTGATGTCTTTTTGTACGCATCCCCCTCACCTGGAGACTAAAAAGGAGGCCTAAGCGAGGGGAGAGGGAGACTCACAAAAGAACAGGAGAGGAAAAAGAAGGGGAGGAGATGTGTATACTCTCGCTGGGGGACTGAGGGAGAGCTGCACAAGTCCTGCTTTTCACAGGTTCCATTAAAAATCTAAACTTGTCTGTTGAACATCTGTGCGCGTCAACAAAAGTGTTGTTGAGGGCTGGTGTCAGGGAGAGAAGAAAAGAATAATAAATAGTTTCTTCTGGCTTCACTTCTGAAGAATTTCTAATTGCATGTAAAGCACTGCAGAGATTTCATAGAGCTAGAAAGAAATGCAGATTGTGTTCTGGTCAGTGTGCTGCACATCCTGGTGGCATCATTTAAACCAGGGAGGCCACATCAGACCTCTAGGGGTACTCAGCTACTAGAGACAATATGGGATCTAAAATGCCGAACAAGTTCTCAATCTTATCAATAAAGCAGGAGTTCTCCAACTTTTCTGCCTGGGATCCCAAAACTGAAGTTCCAGACACTTGATGACGCCACTGTGCATGGGGGCGGTTGATGCATGATAAACAATTTATCGTGGGATTTTCACTAATAAATCAATAATTTGTCTACAAATTTTGATGACATTTCAGGGAATGTTGGTGGCACAAAAAAGAGGTGATTACATTTTGTTGGTGCTCCCAATCAGGATGCAAATCCAGAACACTGGGGTAGGGCAGTATTCCACATTTTTGCTAATGACTCCAAAACTTCTCAACTGATTTTCATGATATTTTCAGGGAATACTGGTAATGACACAATAAAGAAGTTATACGATTCTGGTGAGGATTCAAACCCAAAAGTGAATCCAGGAATGTTTTCAAAGGTTTTTTAACAGTGCAAGATGGGCTAGTTTCAGGTTTGTGTTCTCTGAGCACTTCTAGTTTTCTTTTGAAATCTAACCAGCTCATCCAGGAGTCAGAGTTGTTATTTGTGAAAAGTTTAAAGAAAACTGCTTTGAATATTGCACTGTATAAAAATCCTTAATCTAGAAGCAGATCCAGTATTATTTGTTATTATTAATTATTTATTATTTAACATTGCAAGATAGGCCAGTTTTCCACTTCCAAGACGACGACTGCCTTGCAAAAGGAGCTGAGGGTAAAGGTGATGGACTGGCCAAGCATGTCTCCAAACCTAAACCCTGTTGAGCATCTGTGGGGCGTCCTCATAAGGAAGGTGAAGAAGCGCAAGGTCCCTGACATCCACCAGCTCCGTGATGTTGTCACGGGGGAGTGGAAAAGGATTCCAGTGGCAACCTGTGAATCTCTGGTGAACTCCATGCCCAAGAGGGTTAAGGTAGTGCTGAAAAATAATGGTGGCCAAACAGAATATTGACACTTTGCGCCCAATTTAAACAATTTCACTTAGGGATGTACTCACTTTTGTTGCCAGCAGTTTAGACAGTAATGGCTGTGTGTTGACATATTTTGAGGGGAGAGTAAATTTACACTGTTATATAAGCTGTACACTCACTACTTTACATTGTATCAAAGTGTCATTTCTGCAGTGCTGTCCCATGAAAAGATATAATAAATTATATGCAGAAATGTGAGGGGTGTATTCACTTTTGTGAGATACTGTATGTAACGCATGGGTTTGCTCACTTTGCCCTAACAGAGTTTGGCGCTGCTGAATGTTGTACAGACTTACAGTGATTTGCCATACAAAGCAGACATTTATGGCATTTCAGCACGTGCAGCTGCAGCTGGTCTCAGTATTCCAACACCATGCCTAGAGGACGAAAGTAAGTGAAGTCCTCAAAAGGGTGCCTCAAGTCGCACAATAGAAGTCTAGTCCTGAGCTTGGAATAACAGAGATGAATGTAGCTGTAACTGAAGGCGGCGAAGGTAAGCAAAGGTCAACTCTTGCGCACGTTTACAAGTTTGTTAAATCAAATGTTGGAAATTTTCAAGCATGTACCAGGCAGACACCAGTGTTGCCTGACTGATGTTAACTTGGTCCTTCATGGCCAGACATTTCCCCCTACATCTGCAAAAGTTGGCCAAAACATTAGTGTGTGAATGTGGCTTTAAATATTCTCATCTCACTGAGTGGCAAAGCTGCTGTTTGCTGAATGGATACACCTGAACTACTGCTGACACACTCACTCACACACACACACACACACACACACACACACACACACACACACTCACACCCTCTCTGTGACACCAACACGCACAGAGCCATCAGTAACCAGAGCCGGTGGCTGCTCTGCTCCAGCCTTAATGGAAGGCCTGACCTCCGCTATGCTGAGTTATTTCCACCCTCCCAAAAATTTTCAGGCAAGCAGAGCAAAAAAGGGTCTGAGGAAAATGAAGAGACGGGGACCATGAGATTTTACTCTGCTCTGCAAACCTTTAATTCATTTCATCTGGCTTCCCAATTTGCAAGGTCCTGGGACAACTTGGTCTGTAATGAGAAGGTGGGCTGAAGAGGGGAGGGATGACTACGGAGAGAACAGCCTTCAGCACTCACTTCTGCCTTAAGTGTGCAGACTTTTTGAGCCATTACCGTCCCCTCACCATGCAGCTTAACTGTGATTAAATGTTCACTTTTTTGGATAAGTATTTTTTTTAAATGATATTTTATCTGCAGTCTCTGAAACTAATCAAACAAACAAATCGTTCAGTTATTTCTCATAAAGCTACAAAACACAAGCCACAGATAGATTAACAGATATAGTGAGAACAGTTTCTCTTGAATGACTTAAACATAAAGTTAAGGATGTTAACATTCTTAAAGCCTGTTATACTTTAATTCTATAGACTCTTAAACTGAGCTTAGAGGTGAGATACCTTGACCTGAAACCCTAACCTCTTAAAATATAGCCTCTCAGATAGAGTATATACTCCTTCAGAAGTCTACGGCCTAAAGGAGCTCGGTGCTGCTGAACGCTATACAAAGGCATTGTGATGTCACTCAACAAATGCCATATAATGCAGACATGTATGCCATTTCACCACATGCAGCTGCAGCTGACCTCAGTATTCTGACAACATACCTAGAGGTGGAAAGATGACTTTAAAAAGTCATACAACAGGAGTATTGTGGAGTGAGCAACACAGCTAAACATGTGCCCCCCAAAAAGTGTCAGTGCTTTGCATAGACATAGCAAATGCCTCCGCCGACCCAATATCATTACTTAACCAAATACATATCTGGTCTTTGGACAATGCTTTGTGCAAACAAGAGCATACTTTAAAAAAGGGTCATTGAACAGGGCAAAAAGGAGCAAGCTCTTTGTTGGATATAACTGATATTATGAATCAACACAGGCGGCAAGGCGGTGCAGCAGGGCCAGCAAGACAGTTGCTGTTTCGAATCCCATCTCAGTTAGTGCCCCCACTCAAGAGACACTTAAGGAACAAGTTTTTCAGCACTTGTACATCAAACACCAAAGCTGGCCTGCATTAGAGTTTGCATGAGCTTTCACACCACAAATGAACCAAACTTTCCGAAAAAGCAAACCAGAGTTCGTTTGGTCTGGACCAAACATGCTGGGTGTGAAAATACCCTTAGTGTCTTAATGAGCCCCATCACTGTATTTTTCTTTAACGCATTAATTAAGAAAATGAAATATTTTTCCTGAATCCATGCTTTAGTTAGGTCTATGTAAACACCACACAACCATGGAAATACAGTTCAAAACTCTAAGGGGATCTTTTTCCTTGTGCAACCTACACTCAGTCAGTATTTATTATTTCATTCTCTACTCTGAACTGTCAAACCAAAACAAGATCACCACAATAACAACCTAAAGGAAAACCATAAAAATTACTGAGTAAAAATAATCATCATCAAACTTTCAGTTATAAAAAAAACCTGGGTCACTGCCTAAACTATAACATGAAACACAGGGTGTAAAAAGATCCTCCATTTATACCCTGAGGTTAGTCCACCCTGCTGCAGAGTTTGCTATTGTTAAAGAGTATGTGTAGCTTCCTGTGAGATGGAGTGTACAGAGACAGCTCTCTGCTGTGCTAAGGACTCGCTGACTGTGCCAGGCACGCTGAGACAATCAACTCCACAACCATAACAGTGTGACTACCCTCAGATTAATGCAGGCAGCGCTGAGATGCATATAAAAAGAAGGTGAGGGAAGCAAGGCCATTCTTAAATAAAAAAACCCTGTGTTTTATGATTGTATTATTCAGCCGATAAGGTGCCAATGGTGCTGGGAGAGAGCAGGGGAGTATGTGATAGACATTGTGAGAGACATCCTCCCATAATTGCCTTTATGGCTAAAAGGCTATTATGATGGTGTAGGACTTTAAAGTTCTTGGACCTCTTAAGTATTTAGAGAATGAATGGAAAGCTGACCTCCATGGAATACAGCGTAATGTCTTGTTTCCTTTATGTAATAAGCAGACTAAACACAGCCAGTATCTCAAGCAAACATGCTTGGGTTGTAGGTCTATCATATAAAAACCCTGCTTTCATGAGCTTTTCATACGCTCTTAGATCCACAGCTGGGAGTCATTCTGAAGACTTGTGAGTCCCAATGTTTAAAGACTTTCTGTAGCATTGATCGCATGGGTTTAAATTCCCAGAACTCATAATGTGATACTTGTGTTTACAAAACTAACGGACGGGACCTGATAGGATACACACTCCTCAAAAAAGCTTGAAAACATTCTTTCGGTCCATTATTTCTCCCCTTCAATAATAACAGTTTGAATTGTATTTCACATCACTGGAAAGCCTGATTAGTCAGCTTCTCTCTTGCAACTTGAGAGGACTGTGCATTCATGGAATGAGCAACACAGCTAAACGTGTGGGTAGCACCCCCCCAAAAAATGTGTTAAAATCTCCTGGACTGGACACTGGTGTTGAGGTACTTAGAGTGGCAGCATTATTTGGTGTCAGCCCTGGTACCATGTCAAAAGTTACAACCAAGGTCCATGAGACTGGAGAAGTCAAAGAGAGGAAGACAAAACCCCAAGAAGACCTTGCTTCACTGAGGAACTGTAGGCTTTCTTCCAGGGGTAGGAGGGATCTTGGCATTTTTTTGGGGGGCGCTACCCACACATTTATCTGTGTAGCTCATTCCACAAATGCACGATCCTCACAAGATGTACCTCAGTGTAAAGGTGACTAATCAGGCTTTATAACAACATGAACCACAAGAGCAATTGGTATTATTAAAATGGGAGAAATGATCAACTGAAGTCACATTTCCAAACGTTTTAAGGAGTATAAAGTGTTTTAAAAGACAACTCAGACAAAAAAAAAAAATTGTGAACACAGTTTTATGGTAGCAGCACTCAGGTCTGACATAAGCATCCCTATGGGGGTTTAGAATTGTGTAGTAGCCTGTCATGATGTATCACTGAGTATGGTGTTTTTATTTTTTTTTTATATTATACTGTTTTAAATAATATTGAGCTGTATGGTAAGGCATAGTATTTTATAAAATAGTATAGTGTCATCCTGTATTTTACTGCATTGTTTCATGATATTTGGTATGAGTGCTTCTAACAATATCTTATTATATATCATTGTACCTCATCTGAGTGTATCTTACTGGATTTTTGTGATGTATGGCTACAGTTAAGCATCTTTCTCTGTTGCTGTTGCAGTTGTTTTTCCCTTTGTGGTGTCAATTCACAACTTGGTTCCTTAACTGACATTTTTGAGTGAAAAGAGCATTTGTAGTCTCTACTCTTGATACAGCCCAAGTAAGTCTGTCTATTTAGCTGAAGGGCATTACTGTACAGCTAACCAAGCAAATGAGGCAGAAAGGGTTCTGCATCTTTGGCTCTGATATTAAGTGAATGGTAAAAAAAAAAAAATGAAGTACCTATTTCTGTATAGGGACTTGGTTCTGTAGGTATTGGGCATGTTGGTATTGGTACCACATCTGACCTAATTTTCAATGCCCATCCCTCTGTATGTTATGGTAGGTTGCGCCTATCAAATTGTATTGCTTAACACTGTTACATGCTGTATTGTATGCTGTTGTGTGATCAGTGTTTGGTTGTTGCCTATAAAGGCTCCATATTTAACTCTTTAACAACATACTGACACTGGTCCCAGATGTCCCCAGAGCATATTTTTGAAGTCTCCCCCTCAGATTTAGAATTTCGACATGTTATAAACCCCCCTCTGTCAGCCCTGCCCAGATCAGGTTGTTTAAGTGTAACTCCTAAATATAATTTTGTGCTGTATTGGGTCGTATCAGATTGTCTAGTGTCCTGCCATTTTGTGTTAAGCTGTTAGTGTAGAAATTCGTCTCATATTGTATTCCTTTCTTTTGCACCATACCATATTGCTTTGAAACATGCTGTATCATGTCATGTTTCATATTATGTAATTTTGTCTCATGTGATAAGTGCAGGGCGGCATGGTGGCACAGCAGGTACTGCACACACACAGCAAGAAGGTTGCTGGTTCAATCCCTGAGCTGGTCAGAGCCTTTCTGTGTAGAGTTTGCATGGTCTCCCCGTGCATGTGTTGGTTCTCTCTGGGCACTCAGGCTTCCCATCACAGACCAAAAACATGCTCATTAGGTTGACTGGTGACTCAATATTTCCCTTAGGTATGAGTATGAGCATGAATGGTTGTCAGTCTCTCTGTGTTGCCCTCCTCTCGCCAAGTGTCAGCCTGTGACCCACATGGGATGAGAGGTACAGATAATGGATGTATTGTATCACATGGTCTCATGTTATGTTGTGTTGCATTGTATCATAAAGCACCTCCATAAACCTCTGGCACTGGTTAGCTCTCCTGGCAGGTAGAAGAGGAACTTCATATAAAGAAGCTACAGCCGTCATCACACTATGACAGATCAGCTGCGGGCCCTGATGCTGTACCCATCATCACCCACTCTTTCCTTCATATTTTCACTCTTGTTATATCTGTCCGATCAAATAGAAGCTGAAAAGACCCCAAAATAATCTTAGATAATCTTGTTTTTGGCAAATTTTCCAAGACTCTTATCATTCTGCTGATTTATTCCCCGATCAGACTCAAAATCCCACCTTCTGTCACTTTATTTTTAGAACCTATGAAAAGCCTTGTCAGGTTGGAAACACACACTGTCAGAGTACCACCTGTGTGGAAATCTCATCTCCGCTGTGCAGTGTGTCATTCAGCAGTCACTCTGACTCACCCTTTATGCATCTTCTAACAGACATGCATATATCAAATATGAAAGTACTTTAAGACAGAGACAGACAGATGTAGACAGCCTGGAGTACAACCTCCTCATCACCTGAATCACCTCACTGCAATTAACACTCTTGTTCTTCTTAATTCATTAATTTGCCATTATGCTGGGCTCATCTATTTGTGTGAGGACACGCTACATAAACATCAATAGGATTAGGTTTCATTGATATTCATGAGCTAATGGGAGGCTGTATGAGTGTTATTTACACAGCGCTAAGCTGTCTGCTAGATAAGGTTTCTCAGGGCAATGGCAATCGGATTCAATTTAATGACCTGTGCCATGCCAGAGGGGCAAACAGAGAGCATAGCAGCCATTATTGGATAACCGAGTTTCCAATTGCAAACATCATTTAAAAACATGATTGTTCTCTCTGATAGAGAATGCTAAATTTGACAAATACTGGTCTAAAGTGGAGTTGTGACCATTGATCCACCAACCTGAGCCAAAATGAGTTTGTGTGAAATAAATTACTCAACAGAACGAGAGAGAAACATTTATATAACTCTATTGATTTTTATCTTTTATTTGGAGAGCAGAACACGGGGTTTGTTGCATTAAGTTGTGCAAAAGTCTCAGCTTAAGATGACAAAAGCAAGTGGGAGAAAGAAAAAAACACACACACGCATGACCAACCTTGCTCTACCAATCGATCTACTTTAGGAGGACAAACAAGGGACCAAACAAAAAGCCAGAGTCTCCGATCTCTGGGTATCATTATGTCCCAGGGCTTGGGAGAAGCCTACAGGTCAATACTTGGAGCAGCATAGGCGCTGTGGGGTAAGGTTGGAGACTTAATAAAGCAGACGTATTGTGTGTGAGCAGACGGGTCGATGTTGTCCCCCCTCCCATACAGATGCAATGCATTTTCACAGCGGGACAGGTTGCTGCACTGTGCAGAGAGGGCCTAGAGCAGAGGTCAAGCTATTCACTTCATCAGCAGCAGAAACCAAAGAACAGTGGGAGAGAGGGAGTGAAGACAGTGAAAGACCGTGTCATCTACCCAGGGGGCTGTGTTCACTGATATCCGGGGGGGAGTTTTGATATTGCAGGGGTTGTGTTTACATTCGCAGGGTAGAACGAAGGACAGCTACGATCTCAAAAGCTTTTACTTATGTTAAACTCTAGGGTGGGAAATGCCAGTGGCCCAACAGTAGGATGATACTTGAGTCCCTATTCCATTTTATAGCAATACTTTGTATTTATTTAACCATATCTGCATTTACATCCAAACGAAAAACAGACTAAATTCTGCAAAATCTAATAAGGAAGTAATAGATTGATCACTCAGAGTTGGGAGGCAGCTTTGACAAGCTTAGTATGTCAGATATTGGCTGGTTTATTAGTAGCATTAGCTTAGCATTAGCTTAACTATCATCCCGTACTTGATTTTTTTTCCTCAAAAACCAAAAGCATCAAAAATGTAGAGAATTGGCATAATCAATATAATATAGCCATGCCAAATGTGAGATGCTATGGTGTACCAATTTTTTCCTCTACCCCTTGCTAACACCCACAGTTTATCTTACCTTCTCATAGTAGCGTAGCTCGTAGTCCAGAATGATGCCGTTGGGCTGTTCTGGTTGCGGCCATGACAGTGTGAAGCTATTCATGGTGGAGCTGATCTGGTGCATTATGGGAACTATGGAGGGAGCTGGAGGGCACAGAAATTGAGACACAGACTCAGTACAAAATTCATGAAACATGAGAGGCAAGCCTTATTTACAATGACATCCAGTCATCACAAAGATCATCAAAAGACAGAGAGTGAACTACTGTAGGACAAATAAAAAATAAAGAGAGAGAGAGATGGTTTCAGGACCAGTGGAATAAGTAGACTGGAGTATTTCCACAATGCTAAGAATATTTTACAGCTGCTGGGCACAGAATTGCTTCTTTTCAAGCAATGAAAAAAAACCCTGCTCTACTTCTGGATGAATGAATAATTTCATTTTTTTTGTCCTTTATTTGGTTAAAAGATTATAAAACCCACTCATCAACATGGAAGGTGACAAATAGCACTGTTTTATGAAAAGAAAAAAGATTGTTAAAATGGAGGATAGATGGTTTGTGCCCAACAGCAACAACTTAAAGGAATAATAGGAAAATTCAAGAAAACCAGAGACTCCCTACATGACTGAACAGTTGTTTGCCCCTTAGATTCAATTAGAAATAGCCAGATATGGGATAATGGTGTTAGTGTCAGGGTTGCTTGTTCACATTAAAATTGAAACCCTATACATGTAACTGAAATGAAATGTAGCCTTTCATCACAAATACAACAGGGCACATTATGTGTTTCAAAGGTCAAATTCAAGCACTTTTCAAGCATTTTAAAGGTGTTTTTTTAAGACATTACAGCATCTTACAGCTGTTGTAATTTGTGAATTTAAGCAAAAATATATACAATTTATTTAGAATGATTACTGTGCTTTGTTATCATGTGAAAAAAATATGATGCAACATAAAACTGTGTTTCATAACTGCAGTCAATAGAGATGACAAAAATAAAGAGAACAAGATTATTGCTTTTTGATGATTGTGTATCCAATGGCAACTATATGTCAAAAGTAATTCACCATCAACATGTGGGGCACCACAAGGATCCATGCTCGGACATTTGATGTTTAACTTGTACATGCTGATTTTTCCATATGTATGAAAATGATAAACAATTACATATAAAAGGTAACACCAAATGCTTACAGTTATTTTCAACCTTATTGATTCCAACAGTTCTGTCTGTTTTCTGCACATGGGCATGCACTATATAAATACCTTACTTTGCCTTTAAAATATGTCACTGATCAGTAGACTTTACACAATATCTGACCTGGTTGGGTCCTGAAACAGTTGTCCAAATAGTACAATTACAAGCACTTTGGAGCACCTTATTCAAAATCCAAGCAGCTTTAAAGCCAAACATCAAAATTCAAACATCTTTGAGGATTTCACCCATACAAACAAGTCCAAGTATAGCAAAAAATGAGTAACAAAATACAGATTAAGAACAGGAAAACATCTCTAAAAAGATATTTTAAGAACAAATTTAGGAAGAATAAATCCTGCGTATTTCTAATGAATTTATATACAAGTTGCATTGGATTTGAAGTTGAAATATCTAGGTTTAACAGTCACACAAAATACACAAAAAAATCAGTAAGAAATGTCTACATTTGGTTTAAGTCCGTCTCTAGAGCTTCATTCTCTTTTACTTGTAGTCAGAGCTAAGATCCAGAATCAATACTTCTACTTTTACCAGCCCTTTTCCCACCCACTTCTACCTGACTACAGCATGTGTGTACTTTTGCCATCACTTGCTGCAACTTCCACTCTCATCAGTAACCAGGTAGCCCGCTGAGTCGGGCCCATTATAGCTACGCTCTACCATATTTTGGCACTGCAGGACCAAATATGTGCCCGCTTCTTCTAAAATGAGGCCACTGATTTGGCAAAGATTTAAGGGTGTGGGCTTTGTCATTTTAACTCCAGTTAGCAGGATTTAGGCTACTTTTGAAGACCTGTTGGAAACCATGGGTCTGGCACAAATATGGCAACCAGTCCTGTTGCCTTCAGCCCGTTTTTGGACTGGGGGCTTTTGGCTTCCTGGTGTGGTATCTACAGGGGGGCATTGGATGGACCAAAAACACAGACAGCAAGCTTTCAGAATTTTAAAACCTGGTGGTCAAAAAAGATTTTATGTTTGCATCAAAAAGCTCAATGACATGACATAAAAAGTTTCAATTTAATTAGTTCATTTAAGAGCTTACTTTGGCTTCTGTGCCACAATGGTACCATCATATTGTGTCCTAGTAATGCAGCCTGAAACTGTCATATTCAATAACTCGATAACATTTAAAAAATATGACTTATAATTTCACACAATTCTAGGTTATATATATTTTTTTCTAATTCTAAAGCCAATCAGTTAATCCATCCTTTCTCTAATAAGCTACTCAGATGACAGTGTCATAAAATATAATCCTTTGGGAGGCAGAAACACAGAACATTTTTATGAAGATTTCATCTCCCTCGTTGCGTTGCTGATTTCACTGCAAATGGTTTCATGCTGGGCCATGAAATTGGTAAACAGAGCAGGAACAGGAAAAAAAAATATATTCATTTCCAATAAAACTGCCTCTGGAATAGTACCACCAACGCCAATATAATTTAAAAATAGACCCACATTTATTACAGAAAGAATTTAAACGCATCACATCTGTATTCCCTCATCTCCCAAAGAATGTACATATGTAGCTCATTAAATTAAAGCCTTTGAAATCAAATTGCTGTAGTATTGTGATCACATTAGCTCTTATGAATGGTCTATTACATCCTTCAGCCCCAGTCCACCTGAATGCACACACATGGTTTGTCAATTAACCCAGAATTAACCCAGGTCCTTGTCGCTCTCTTACATTCACATCCCCCACAGAGATTATGTAATTGGAAAGAAGGAAGACATCTTCAGTAATAAAACTCTTTGTATTTGTGTGTGCTCCCCAATGTGTTCGCTCATTCTCAGCAAATCTGTGTGGTACCTCCATTTAAGATAGAAGTAAGTCTACAATGAGTCTTCGGCTGCTTATTCTCTAGTTAAATACCGAAGTGCAACCAGTGGCTGTATAATATTACTGATATTTAGAGGCCAGTCTAAAGTGATGTTCTGCTAAATCTGTGCAAAAGTCCACTTTGGCTCAAGGACAAACTGGTTGTATTTTGAAAGCAAGCCAAGAGGAAAGTCAAGGTTATTGGGTCTCATATTCACCCTTTGCAGTTTTCTTTAAACATTTCACAAAGATCCACTTTGACTCATAGATGAACTGGTAAGATTTTTAAAGAAAACAATGTATTGAAGGTCAAGGTAAGTGTGCCTCATGTTCATCCTTTGCTTCTGAATAAAATATCTACGAAAGTCATCCATTTTCCAAAACAGTTATCTCTTTTAGGGCTGAGAGGCTGGTCACCAGCTGATCCCAGGGCCACAAAAAGAGACAGACAACCCAACCTACAACATGCCTTGAGGAAATTGCATCAATTATTAAAGGATAAGTTCAGTTTTTTGACACCTGGACCTTATTTTTAGGATTAAAGATGCTCGTAGACTCACCCAGACAATTTTGGCGGAACTCGGAGCCGTTTTCGAGCAATTTAGATCCATCCGACGGCATTTTTCTCTCTTGCCGTAGTAGCAGACGGGGCCAGAAATTGCATTTTGGGGGGCATCAATACGTGTTTCCTCTGGTCTCAAGTCCCACTCTGAGCAGCAAAGGCACTCCTCCTCTGTTGTGTTTGCCGTGCAATGTCCACAACAACACCACCAGTTAGCCCCCATTCGTGGACGTACAGTGGTTGCTTGTTCTCTGGCCAGCTGTTCGGCTCTTTCCCTCTGCATCCTCCTTTTAAATAGCTCCTCGTCGGTATATTCTGGCTCAAAACGATACGGGCATCCATTATACTCAAAGTCGTCGTCAGACACTTCTACATCGGATAAATATTCCGCTATGTTGCACAAAAGTAGCCGTATAGCCGTGTAGCCTAGCAACAACAGCGGCTCTACTCATGTTCTTGTCTGACGTCACCAAAAGTTACCCATCCTTGTAAAGCCCCAGATGACCATAACAACAAAGTTGAGCTGACATGGTGATAACACTGGCCATTCATTTATAAAATGTAGCTGAAATGAGTGAGTTTAGCAGCAGATAATGTCTAATTTAGGGGCTTCGATTTCTGGCCCCGTCTGCTACTACGGCATGAGGAAAAATGCCGTCGGATGGATCTAAATTGCTCGAAAACGGCTCCGAGTTCCGCCAAAATTGTCTGGGTGAGTCTACGAGCGTATTTAATCCTAAAATAAGGTCCAGGTGTCAAAAAACCAAACTTATCCTTTAAGACATGACCACAAAGATTCAAGAATTAAATGTAGGTGGTTGTTCAAGGTCCCATCATAACATTTTCTTTTGTTGTAAAAAGGTCAGGCCCATAGAGCCACATGTCCATCCCTTCTTCTTTAGCTTGATATCTTAAGAAAAAAATGAGGGGTTGATTTTAAAGTTTTCACAAAGATCCGCTCTGATTAAAGGATGATCTTGTTAGATTTTAGTAGAAAACATGGATCAAAAGTCAAGGTCATTTGTTCTATGCCAGTCCCTTGTGTCTAAGTAAAATATCTAGAGAACATCTTAACCCTTTAGTGCCTGAAAACACAAATTATAGCCAGAAAATTCGAATTTTTTAGAGCTGAAATGTTTATTTCACTTTCTACTGAAATCATTAAAAAAAAATCAAAATTTCCATAAAATTAAACGTATGTATTTTTGTATCTTATTTGATATATCAGGTGTTTTTGGCAACTGATAATCCATTTGAGGGCATTTTTTTTTATCATTTATCTGATTGTATTCAGATTTTTTTTTTAGTAATTTGTTGATCATATTGATTAGATAGAGGTATCATAAAGTATGTATCAAACATCATATAACAGGCGCAAGGATTTTTTTCAAACTTTAGTAAAATACCCACTCAAGTCGAAGAAACAAGATTTTTAATGCTGTATAGCAACAGTATTACACTCATAAACCGCCATGTCCATCTCTTGCTGTTCCCCTGATGTCTTCAGGAAACTTTGAAGGACTATCTTTACCCTTTTCAAAAAGGACCACCTGACTCAAGGATCAGCAGGTCAGATTCTAACAGCATAAAAGACAGGTCAAAGTTATTGCGTCTCATAATTATCCTTTACCTTTGAACACAGTAATATTTAAAAAAAATTGTTTAAACAGTTATATTGCTATTGACTTTGGATAAAGGTCCACACTTACTCAGGTATGACGTTTTTATTTTGGAATACAACTACAATCAAAGATCAAGGGCCTCATGGTTATCAGTTCTTTGTAAAGATAATATTTCAGAACTTTAAGGGAATTTATTCAGACTGCACAAAAATGGGTAGATTTAGAAAAGAAAAAATCATTGAACAAAGATCATAGTCACTGGGCCTCATGATCATCATTTGCTTGTGAACTCGATATCTCAAGATTTTTTTTAAAAATGTATTTCTTGTCATTGGGCTCCATGGTCTTCTCTTCTTCTCAAATATGTTACGAATGCTTTGAAGCATTTTTGGTCAATTTTAGCAAAATGTCCTCTGTGACTTGAGGATAACTTTATTAGTCAGTGTCATCAGGCCTCATGTTAAGATCTCCACAAAAGGCCTTTCTTCTTGACCCACTTATGTACTTCTATTACCCAGCCCATGTATACTTCCCGGAGGCATAAATCAACCAAGCAGCAGTTTAAATCTCTCTTGTACTGTACCTTGTGAAATACTGACAGTATTTTTTTCACCATCAGAACAGGTGATGCCCCGCTGCAGAGCCCCCCAGCCCCCACTTCCCTCTTTCTGCTGTCATACTTTGACAGATTACCTCAGTGTTGACATTTAACAGTTGCAGGGATATCTTGCCATTGCTGACAGCAGAGTTAAGGGACTTAAATACTGAAGATTGTCTGCTCTTTGAGGGAAAGAACATTTTCCCATGCAGAGATGATTTTCCAATTTAATATGGATCCCTTCTAATCACAGAAAAAGGACTGCTTTGCCTTTAAAGAGCAACTTGCATGTGAAATCTTTTTTGACACTAATACTGAATCTTGTCTGGCAGTGACTGTGAAATTGATTAATTCTTGATTTTGCATGTTCAACAAAAGAGAAGAAGCCACACATATAAAAGAATGAATGTTACTTTGGTAGTAAAGAAGTTAGAAATTGTGTTTTCTTTATTGCACCGTATCATGTCACCACAAGGAGACATGTTCACAGAGTCTGCCTTGGATTAATGTGCAGTATGACAGGGTGGATTAAGAAAGCCTGATGTTAAATTTAAATAGTATTTGTAAAGACCCTCCCCAAATATTAAAAGCACATTGCAGTTTAATCCATAACCAGTCATTGTTAGTATTTGGAGCAGGTATAATCAGTGAAAACACATAGTGTAACAAGAGTTGTATTTGTATATTTAATGAATCTTAACTTGGACCTTTTTAAAGACTTAAGAAGTGGCGAGGTTTCAGGGATTTGACAGATAAATGTGAAAACAACTGCCTTAGCAATGCAATTATATGTTATGTTCAGCAGCAGTGTATCTTAGTCTGGGAGGACTTGGGCTGGGGACCAGAGGGTGGCCGTTTAAGTTCTTATTGTAACATACTTGGAAGTTGCCTTGGAAGCTGAGGAGTTGGAAGTTGCAACCAAAAAGGGGTTGCAATAAATGGCGAAGTGCCGACCATGTGCTCCCAAACCTGACCTTACCTGACCTTTATATGTTTTGTTCTGATCGCAAAATAGCATAATTAAGCAGTCGAGGTTAATCTTGCCTCTCGCCCAATGCCAGCTGGGATAGGCTTCATCACCCATGACCTTGAAATGGATAAGTGGTATAGATGATGGATGGATGGACTTCCTTTAGTTATAGTACAAACTATTGTCTGTTTCTATGCAGAAGCAAAAGCAAAGATATAAAAATGACTTCTGGAGTCCCTACTGTCATGATACTCAAACTTCATTCCAAATAATCTTTTAACTTTGTTCTTAAAATTGATTCATGATGGTCTCTGTGTTTTCCCCTGCATATTCCATCCAAGCCACTACCTAACAAACCCACCAGTTTTCCTCTGTATAATCTATTGTATTAGGAAGTCTTACAAACAACTGGCCAAATGTGAAAACTTTTCAGGATGTTGGTTTCAAAACAAATTTTTTCATCCGCGTCTTCCTGTAAATAACTCTGCTCCTATATAAACACTCTTAACTGCCAAATTTCAAGACAGTTTAACTTAAAACACTTCAAAGATGTCTATATTTGTTGGATTTTCCCTGTATTTTATCCTCTCCAGCTTGAAGTGGGCAGAGTGCACGGCTGGAAAAATGTGACATGTCATGCTTTTATCAGACAGATGGATGAATCAGAACCTGATGACAGTAATGGGCTTTTTACTCGTGTTTCAAGCACTGAGTTGCACAGAAAGTGCAAAGTAAAGCAGAGGAGTATTAAATAAATAGCTCCCTTGAATATTTTACCTATTTTGTATTTGAAATGATGATTTTACAGGCTCCAAGAGGAACACTTAGTGTAAATATACCAATCTATGATAGTTGTTCAAGAAACATCAACAGAACAGCTTTTATAGACAAATCAATCTCCCTAATGGCGTATGTAAACAACCCAGAAGCTACCATATGATCTCAAACTCAAACTCCAAGGTCGTTCTATGGCGCTGCAAGATGGATCCAATCAGACTGACTCATCAAACCACTTTGTGATCACACAAATGAATCTGATTAAAAACCGATTCTGCTTCTGCTCGTGTTTCGTTCAAAGCCTCTGTTTGTATACAGTGCTGGAAATGAATCTCCGCCCCCGTGTCTGCAGGCATAAATACAGCCCCACACAAGCATTTTGTGCCGATCAGCCTCCTTGGCTCTCGGCCGGCTCGCCGCTGAGGCCGAGTCATCGCTCCACCTGGTCCCCACTCCATCCTTTTTCTGAATAACTCCTCTATTCCAAAGGCGGCAAATGGCACCCTCTCTTAGCTAAATGAGGCTTTTTATCAGACTCCTTAATGGTTATTCTATTTCTTTCACTTCTTTTTATACTTTTCTATTGCATAATCCATCTGTTGTGGCAGGAGTTCTGTAAGAAGAAAAGCCCCTGACCTTTTCATTTCATGTAGCAGCTTTGAAATCGTGTTTTTTAAGGATTTGCGCATTGGATAAGCACCTAAAATGTAACTGCAACCAAATGAATAAGCTCTGTTTATCCTTTTAGTGCAAATGGGTTCTGTTCTCTCTGCCTCCCCTGGCTCTCACCTCCCTCCTCTCGATCTCTCTCCCAAACCCTCAACAGAGAGTGTGAGGGCTAAAGCTTCACCTCGGTGCACTTCAGCCTCTCAGGCTGGTTCACGCTCCACTGGCCAGGGCGAGGGGCTGCCTGGGCCGCATTATCAATTACCGGCCACAGGCACACACTGTTCCTGACAGACCCGAGGGAGGGGCACTCTACGCAGAAATTCCTGCAGTGAAAAAAAGGGGGGACCAAGGAAGAGAGGTTTTTTTTTTTCCTTCCAAGCTGAAACCCTGAGCCTTGATCCCAGTTCTACTCATGCATTCAGGCGCACAGAGGGGGAAAAGGTTTTTAGCATGGAGCATTTTTTATGCATGTTTTAAGGGTTTAATGTCCAAATAAGTCAAAGTATATATGGCAGTGCTAGCATGGCTCCAAGAAAGTTTACTTGTAGATGGTTGTGACCTAGTATACAAGATTTTGCTGCATTTTGGACCGTCAATGGAATGGAGTAGAAAAGAGCAGCTTGCAGAACAAAGAGTGTATAACAAAAAAAATCATTTGTGGACAAAATTTGCCCACCTGCGAGGGTAGTAGGGCTGGGCATTTCCATCACCCTCACAATATGATTTGTATTACAATACAATACAATGGCCACAATACTTACGGCGATATGTGTAAACTGTGCTCATTGACTATGCTTTAAACAGAATTCCCTACAACTTTTGTTCATTTTGAAAATACAAAAGAGCAAGGACAAGGTTTTAAGGATTCTACTACTCAAAACACTTAAACTTAAGGTCCTCAAGATCTTAGGAGTAATTTCAAATTTGTAATGTGTGCTGGACTGAGGTTTTTAGTCCCAAGGTGTTGAACAAAATGGTACAAAAACAGCTTTGCTCCTGCTGTCGCACCTGAGCTGAATAAGCTGTAACAATAGTCCGAGAAAGTTCATTATGTCTACGTAGAGGATATGTTTATACTTTCTTTTTAACAGACAAGTAAGGTTTTTTGGCTCATACCTTTACATGTTTCGAAGGATCAGCTGAAAAAAGGACATGTCACACTACCATCTGATGACACTTCTGACGAAGGCGGAAGAGCTCCGTCGAAACATGTAAAGGTATGAGCCATAAAACCTTACTTGTCTGTTAAAAAGAAAGTATAAACATAAGCTGTAACGATATTTGCACATACATATTAATTTATTAATTCATTCATTCAAGTCATTTTTTTTACCGTGACATTATGTATGATTGAATAACAGGCAGAAGAACACAAAGCCTTTCGCTGCCATAGTAGTGCCAACCACAGTGACTTCCTGGAGGAAAAAACAGAGCACTCTAAAATGTTTTGCTCAATCATACATTGGACCACCATAGTGTTGTGGCTGTTTTTTTCTTACGTAAAACTCACTCAATCACAGGCTTAAAGGGGCAGTGGGAGCCCTTTCAGACACTTCTCTGACTATTGTGAAGAACAACCCAACTTCAAAAACACTGAATTACCTCTTTTAGCCTTTAGATGCCCATTTGATTATATGATGTCAAGTTTTGTTACGAAAAAGCACACATAAAATGAGTTATTTGAAAATCACTTTAGTTACTAATCTTATGTATATTTAAGCCTGATCATTAAAAAAAAATCCACAGCCCTACAAAATCTATTATATTGAAAATAACTCATTTTTTGTTTGATTTTTTTTTTTCTCAAAAAAAAGTGACATCATGTAATTAACTTGGCATTTCAAGGGTTAAACATGTTTTATGCTTATAATGTGAAAGTGATCAAGTCTTAGATCATGAATTTTGTTCAGTGTTAGGCTGCATGAGCTGTAAATTGCAGTTGTAACTTCAAATCCACTGTTTCTGTATTTTTATTTATTGCCTTTATCACACTGGTGGACTGAAGATTGTATCTACTGGTTTAAATCAGGGTAAAATCACATAAAGAGTTTTGAAAAATAACTTTTTCTCAGTTGTTCTCAGTAAAATTGGTCAGGAAGATCTAGCTTTCTCAATTAGCATTATAGTAGATCTTCAGTTGAAAAAGTTTGGTGACCACTTCCTCAAAACAAACACTTCTATTACAGAGTTTTCCCACCGGACAGAGAGAGACTGAACATGTTTTTAAGTGTAACAGAAGGAGTTGCAGCACTACAAAGCATGCACACATCTATACATGAGTGTATGTTTGTTTTCTCAAGCCTAAGTGTGAAGAGCCTGTCAGAGACAATGTGTCGTGCCTTTATGAGGCTGAGGTTCAACCCAATGAAGCCCCACTGTCCCCTCTGACTGTGTCCCCCTACTGTCACCCTGGGACAATGATGCTGACAGTGATTGGTGACTGTGTCCTGCACTCCTCTCTCTCCCTCTTGTCTCTCTCTCTCTCTCCTCCCTCCATCTCTCCTATCCCCTGCTCCCTTGCTCCACTTTTATCTGGCCCCACTCGCTGCCCCTGGCTTTTAATGCAGAGCTTGGCTCACCATTAATCAAAGTCAGAGCCTCCTAGTGTCTGGCTGAGACAGAGGGAAAGTGAGAGAGGCAGAGAAAGGAGACATAGAGGAAAGATGAGCAAGAGAGAAGGTTTGAAGGAAAGTGATGAAAGAATGAGAAGCGTCTCTACCTTTACATCATTGATCCACTGAGGAATACAGTTGGGCTGGAGCATCGTTTTACATGTCTGGCATAGACCTGAGAGTGTTTTTATTTTTATTCAGCATGCTGCCACAATAATTGATATGAAATGGTGGCGGGTCAGCACATCAAACATGCTTTTCTGTATAATAAAGAGCTCTCCTGTGATTTAATACTGCTCCTGCAAAATATGGGAGACAAATAACGGAGAATGGTCAAAACTGATCTGTTCTTCCTTTTAATGCTAAATGGAGTGCACTAATATATCACTTTAATACCTTACTTAACAAAAATCCTGTGCATTTTCCCTGTTACTCAACACACAAAAAAGTTGGAGAAGAGGCCACACATTTCTTTTTTTCTTTTATAGTCACTGTGTTGATTTAGATGATCAAAATGCCATGAATCTTTGCTGTGAATGACTAACACTCGTGAATGACTCTGGTGATGACGTCTGAAAGAAGAGGGCCGGAGCAAGACCACACGCATAAAGGAGAATTCATATAAATGAAAAGATTGCAGACAAATAATGAGGAGTGGTGCAATAATAGTTTCTTTAATGGTGAAATGAATTAGCATTTTAAATACTACGGTTCCCTTGTTTCAAAGCCAATGGGACATTTCAGTACATTTTCAGTTCAAGGTCTTTGTTGAAGACAAGCTTAAAATTCGGGCTGGGTGATATTTCAGGGCAGTGGACTCCAGCAGACTTAATAAGCTGATCCACATGTTGTAGGGGTGCGGCTGGACACCCTAGGGACAAACAAACTACGACAAACTAGCCAAACACAGGAGCACAGTGCTCTGACCATGATGCACCAAAAAGCATATTTTTCTTTCATAAACATGATTATTGTTGCTATTCCTTAACATTTTCTGCGCTTGGTAGTTTTTTTTTCCTATTTGTATTCAAATTTACAACTTAGTCCTACTTTAATGTCCATACCATGACTTTCTTACTTCTATACTGCGTATAAGAGCAACTGAAACAACTTAACTTCCTCTGATACGGCCTGAAGATAAAATCCCAGATTATTTCTACAAAACTACAATTACAATTTCAAACTATTTTTTACCCTCTGAAAGGAAAAAACCTCTGAGTAACACAGAAATTACAAAAAACAAGTTTTGCCTTTATGTTATAGAAATATATCCCCAAACTTAACTGAATTTCTCTTTAATAGTGAAAGAGCATGCTTTGATTATTTTTATTAAATGTATATATAATGTTTGGACGCAGGCATGCTTGTCTACATAAACACCAAAGCTGCACTATTTTCTTATTATGTTAAAATGGAACATTAATCACAATTTAATCTGATTTAAATACATTCAGAAAATAGATTCAGTGGATATGTAAAAAAATTCAAGAAGTCTTACAGAGTTTTTTGTCAAGGGAACCAGCGCCATATCAATTTATGTGGTGTCATCACAATGCCATCATCCCTGCTCCACTCTGTAGTGAATTTGTTTGACACTTCAAACCCTAAAGGCTGATTTTTACTTTTGGACAAAGCTACACCACAAGCTCTGCTCTAGGCTCTTGTGGCCCAGAACCAACGCAGAGAGCCATGCTCACAGCCTGATGTTCATATCCCCAAAAGTGTAACTGGACATTGCAATAATGCAGACTGTAAGCCCTGTGATTGCTGCACAGCACCAGGTGATTTTGTGTACAACAAGGTAAAAAAAATGGCTAAAGAAGACAGAGGATCACATCAACATTAGAACTATCAGAAGTATATCCTCATTCATGTCACATTCAGTGGTCAAACAAGAACTCAAAATCTCACTTCTCTGTTTCAGCATCATAACTTCTAACTTCCATAGTAATTGACCAGAGCTCATTAAGTTTTTGGCTCTTTTCTGCAATGTTAAATATTCTATTTCAGTTGCCATACTTGCTTGAACACAAACAAGCAGAGAGGTTGTTGGGACTAGAATTGAAATCACACTGCCAAGTAGCATTTTAGCAAAGTACTGCAAAGCATCATGGACACACCGATATGAGTGTAGGACACTAGGGCGTAGATGTGAATAAGTTCAAACTAGGCTTAAGAAGAATAATATCCTACCTTGATGTTAACGGCATTTACTCATAGGGGTATATCTTGCAAACATCCTCGTTCTTCTAGGTCCACTTATAACTTTCGTATTACTATCTAGAAGAATAAACTTTATCACTCTTCTTTCCCTTCATCATTTTGTTTGTCTTTGCTTGTATTAATTCAATTCACTGACATGATGGAAAAAAATTAAAGAAGGCAGGGAAAAAATCAAACATGCAAAACTGTCTGTTGGGAGGTTGTGAGGCATCTGAGATGTGGCCCTGATTGTCATTTACAATTACATATCACATGGGATGAAACAATCATTTTCCTAGGCCAAGACATCCGAACATCCTATGACTTCCAGATGCAACAGCAGAAGTTCTTAGGAGGTGTAGTCTGACCTCAGACATGAGCTTCAGCTTCTCTTAAGAAAACTTCAAGACACAGATAAAAGCCACAAAGGCCAAAAGTTGTTTCTTCTGCTTTATAAGATCCCAACACCCTGCACTTCCCACAGTACATTACTTTTTCAAGCCCCTCTTGCCCGGAAAAGGCCCAAACCTTTTAAACTTTACTCCCGAAGTTTGTGCTTCAGGCTTTCTGTTCAGAATCGGCACTTTCTGTTAACCACAATTACAGCAACACAGTTTTTTCCTGAACTTTATAAAGACTCCCTCAAGAGCTGAGGACATTAAAAAACAGATTTCACAGCCTGGGAAGTATTCCCTAAGCTTAGAAAGACAAACTAAATGTGAGCTCTCCTTCAAATTTGAGGAACAATTATCTCCTCTGTACCCCTTACACCATAAATATTTCAGGCCTGTGCTCTTTTTCACTTTCCTTCTCTTTTCAGGAATATGGTTCTAAGGTAGCCCGGCTTTCACATGTAAAACTTTCTGTGTGCCTTTGTTATTCCAAGCAAAATAAGTACACAAAGTTGCTTTGCTTTTCACTCATATTTTTTTGACTGAATGCTAAACTAAAAGGTTGTTTCCAAGTCATAAACATGAGTGTAGTTCACCCTGAAGACAGTGAACAAGCTCTCATTTCCAGAGAGGTACAGAAGTATTGTGTCTAAAGTCGGATTTACAGCCCCCTTTGAGAAACTCTGTCAAAAAGTCCCAGACTTAAACAGAAAAATATTACAGCATTTTTGCACAGTTTTTATTCTAAATTTGCTTCCAATAAAGAGAATTGCTGTTTTCAAACCTCAAACTACACTGGTGGTCTGCACTGATTTTTCACAAAATGTAATACCTACATAGCAGGACTGCTCAATTATGGCATGAATCATAATTGTGATTATTTTGGTAGATATTGAGATTATAAAACACAATGTGGTGGCCTAAACTGCCACTTCCACGTGTTAGTATTTCTTTGTCTTTGGGTTTTAACACCAATTTTGTTTTCAGTTAGAAAAATCACATTGCACACTTCTTTTGTTGAAATAATATCACTTTTATTGCATTTATGGCAGTAGTTTTCTAATATGGGTGCACACAGTTTAGCTAACAAGCTGTCACATGGTTTAATTTTTTTACATCATGTCTAAATTTGCATTTATACTCTAATTTCAAAGTAAGGTTTGCCCTTGTTTGTCTTTTTGTTCATCTGAGCTTTCCTGGCAAAAGGCTGTCTGCTGCTCCAAGATGGCCCTTTAAGCCCTGCCCACAGGAAGTGGGCGAGACCATCCAGGGGGGTGCAAGGAGAAGCTTGGACTTTTCATTTAGCATAAAACTTTGTCTGTGCTCTTTGCAGTTGGTAAAGACAAATTTGTTTTTTTCTGTAAATAGTTCGTTTTGATAATTTGATGGTGTTTTTTCTGAGTTTGTTAGATGTTTAGTTTGTAGTCACCTTAGATTCCCCCTTGTGTTTATGTTGGACTAGTCCTTTGCCTATTTAAAACAGCATGTTTCACTCCGGTTAGGTCTGTTTGATTATGTTTGTTAGGTTGTAGCTTTTGTTCTTTTTTGCTGAGTTGACCTCTTTTCGTGGTTTTGCTTATTTTCTACCAAAGTAAGTTGCATATTTTGTTATTGATTTATTCTTCTTCAAGTTAATTAAAGGAACAAGATCTTTTTCCACACCTTTGTCCTTTGCTTGATTGCTTGATCCCTTACACACAACAAAGCAGTGATTTTACAACATATCATCATTGAATTTTAAGGCTTTTAAACACTTTCATTATTAACATCAAAGTACTAACTATAAACTAAAACATGAAAAAAGCCTTAAAATACTTAAAGATGGAAAAATACAGTAATCTTTTGATGTCAATTATCTAGTTTTCATTATTAAGAAAGGCAATAATTGAAATGGAGATCAAAACTTGATTAATTGCCCAGTTCTAGTAAGTAGTCTGTAGTATGCCAAACTTATACTTATACTTCTTTGGGAAAAATTAGCAGTATTCATCATTTCATCATGTGTGATCAGTGGTGAAAATCATGAAAAAAATCACTCATTAGACCTCTTTAGTAATCCTGCTCACAAACAAACATACAAACAAATGCTGCTAGTCTATTAGAATGAGAGGGATGCGTGTATTATATCAGTATTTCTTGGGTAGCAATGGTGATTATTAAGTCATCATTGCTTAGATTTATGAAGGATATCTTTGCAAACCTCTTTTTGCCCTTTGGAGAGCTCTCGAATCTTTTCCCTTCTTCAAACTTACGACGGCTTTGCTTGAACCAAAAGTCCAACCAAAAGAATACACACAAAAGCACAAATACATACAGTTTTACTCTCAGCCACTTACACAAGTGGAGCTGTTGTTCATCTGTAGTGCACTTGGGGTTTGTGCTCGAAGACGCTTCTTCACAATAGAGCTGGCAGCCTCCTAATAGGGCTCAGTGTCTCAGAGAACAGCAGCCTATAGTCATGTGCTTCTGTCAAAGGCACAAGTTTAAACTACTCCCCGACCTATTAGCTAAGGCTCACAGGACCAAGCCAGCCATGACTGCATGGTAATGGGCTTCTCTCAAACATCATAAAGAGGGATCAGTTCGGCACCATGGATTCCTGTAAAGAAACCACGGTGGATATCATTTTAAAATACTTTTAACTATGAATGTGGCTCTATGCGGAAAAAAGTGTGCTCTGCATGAGAGTACTTTTTAATACTCCCACACCTCCTCAAGTTACTTAAAACACAAAATATTGAGATATCAGAATTGATCGAGGGGACTAAGTAGCATTCAAGTCGACACTCTTATTTTCGCCTGCAGCTAATACCTCACTTTCTAGTTCAGGGACAGGATCCAACATTTATGAGAACAGGCATCAAATGAAATAAAAATGGCACCCAGAGAGAGCCTGAAGAACTGTCTAAGATGATGAAACTCCTGGACACCCTTTCTGAAACACAGCAGCAACAGTAAAAGGAGAGAAACAAGGACCCCCCCCAAGAAACAAATGGAAAGACTCTTGTGCCTAAACTGAACAGACATAATGAGCAGTGTCTCGAACACCCTCCACAGACATCTTGTCTGATTTAAGAGCCCCGTGGAGCTCTGATCTCTTTAATTCTCCTGGTTGTTTGGATCTCATGCTGGAGTGTGTTGCATCTTATTTTTTTTTAAATGCAGCCCGCCTGGCCCGAGGTGCCCATAGAAGGCCGAGGATAGCGCTGTTTGCATTTCTGTGGGAACAGCTCACTAAACAGAGCAGCTAAGTGCAGGAGGATTGTTTGTCGATATACTTGGCATTCTGTGGTCTGAGGGATTTGTTGGCACACGATCTAGGTCAAGATAGCCGTGCCAGGCAGATCAGAGAAAGTGCTGAGCGGGAGAACATTTAAAAAGATAGTTGAAAGATAGCCCCAGTAATGAGATTTATGGGATTTTTAGTTTGTGTGTTGTTCATTAAATCCTTCCTGCAAACCCATTCAAAAAATGAGGTAGAACATGCAAAAAAATAAATCAAAACACACTCCTCATTCAAAAAGAGATGAATGGGGGTCAGACGTGAGTTATATTTGCTGTTTACCTTTGAGAGAGGGTTCAGGCTGTAAGCAACAACCTGACGTGCTGGATGTACAAACCTCAACTTCAATGAAGTTAGGATATTGTATTAAGCTTATATTCAACTTAACACACTACAAATACCACAATTTCTCGTTTATAACACTCATTTTTTTGCTCTTAAATAAGGTCTAATTTTCGGGTGCGTATCATACACAAGCACAAGCAAAATATGTAAAATATTTTGTCTCCCAACATCACGATTACAACACATCTGATACAAAAAGCTGAAATATTCTCCCTCTCTGCAAAACATTCCCACCAAACTTGCATAATTCTTATTAAACTGACTGTTAAACTGTTCTAATCCAATATTTTGAGTCTTAATTAGTTTACCCCTGTGTAATGATTGTGTAATTCTCAAGTGTTATTATACCACTCACATGTCAACACAGGGCGCTGCCATCTACAAGTTAAAAAAATGAGGACAAGGGCACATCAGACTGGGAAAGCTGTGGAATTATGAAATAACACCTGTGTTGAACATTCCACATGTGAACATGTTAATTGGAAATAATTGAGTGTCATGTATCTGAGCATCCCCAAAACACAAAGTTGTTCACAACCAAGGCCAGTTACACCACTTTAGGAGCAACTGTGCAAGCAAGTAGTCCCAACAGTTTAAGAAAAACGTTTCTTAATGTGCCACTGCAAGGAATTTTAGCATGTCATCATCGTCCCAGATATCTTTGTTGAAGCATATAAGGATTATACACAGTGTAGAGAGCTGAGTAATGTACAGTGTAAGCATGAAGGCAGGAGCCACAGCTTACAGTGTGCTCCCCTTTTTTCATGTTAATATCAAAAGAAAAGGATTTACAAAAACAAACCACACCCTACAAGAAGGAAGAAAGCATGTACACAAATACAAAAACACAAATGCAAAAACAATTCATTGAAATGTGGTTTATATATCTACTACTGTATTGTTCACAATGGATTACAAGGAAAAATGACTCAATGTGTGCAGCTTTCACCACCAAAACATATATTTCACTTTTTATCCATTTAATCAATTCAACAGACGCAGAGAGTGTCTCTTTGCCTTTACATTAAATCACAATAATTCACAAAGAGACATTAAATGGCCATTTTTCAACAGCTAACACAGATAAATATGACTGAATCCAGGCCAGGCGTTGAATGATAGTGTTCGAGCGGGGCAGTATATAACCTTTGAGCATCTGTATCTATAAGTGTGTGTGTCTCCAGGAGAGCATGGTCCGTGAATGAACTTTTAAATCACACTATTGATCAGTCTTTCCTCTCAGACACACACGCTGGGATGGAGGGCAGTTAAATGGCATCTTGGGTGATTCTCACTAAATCCCCTCTTACTCCCTCCTTACCTCCAATATTCCTCCCCTTCTCCTCCTACTCATCCACGTTCTCCTTTTACCTTCTCTCACCTTTGTCTCTTCTCATGGCCAATTTACGACGTGAACCTTCTAACTACTGCTGCATTACTGTTTTCTTGGAGGTCTGCCTGTTGTTGTTTTCTAATCTCACAACAGTTCATCGTGAAGTCGTGTCAGGTCGACAAAGGAAAAGGCTCCATTAGGACAAACAAAAGCTTTCCTGTGTCTTTTGAAGGCCACTTTACCTTGAAATTTTCTTATTGGCAGACATTTGTGCTGTAAATGGAGCGCAATTACATACAATTTCCCTAGGTAAAACAGAGTATGTTTTATTTACATGCCTTTTTTTCCTCTAAATGCAGTTGCAGATACGGCCTCTTCAATTCCCCCTTTTATCCGAACACCTGCCAAGTTCCAGCCAATTACCAGCCAAGTTCCAGCCAATTACCAGCCAACTTCCAGCCACTGGGATTTGCAATCACCTCTCTGGAGGTGTGCCTAAATTCCATAAAAGCAATTCCAGGGTGTCCTCATGAGATGGCACCTTCCTCACAAGAAAGCATCCAATTCAATTCAATCCAATTCAACCATTGCTCTTATGTTGCGGTTAAACTGATCTTGGAGGTCGGACTCTCAGAGTTGCAAATAAAATACATCACTGGAAATGCTCCTTTTGGTCACAATTTCCACCCAGGGGTTGGATGATCTTCAGATGCCCTGATCTTACTAAAGATCAGGCAACTGAAACACATTTTTCTTGGATTTGGTGTAATTCCTAGTTTGAATATTCAAGTTCCACAATAGATAGAATGTACTGTCATTAGAGTAGTGTTTGGGACAATGAGTCTTGGTGTTTGTCATTTCATTGTAAGGGATCTCATTACAGCCTGGACAGTAGGCAGGTCTTAGCATGTTCCAGTCATGGACCAACCAAGACTCAGTCAAGAAAAATGGGTAAAATTTGAGTGCCGCCATCTGGATTGTACTTTGAACTCAGTTATGAGTAAACGTTGTAGAATATTTGCATTTAACAAAAAGACAAATCACGTGATATACTTTTTTTATCGGGCATTACTTCCAATATATCTAACCATTTTCAAAACCAGAGACATTGTTTATGTTTACAGATGTAATGGATTTGTGTGTTGTCAATGCATTTTAGGCAGGTGACTACTACACAGTATGAACTGCTACTGGAAGCTGCCATTCTCTCTCTTCTTTTCAATATAATACATAGTTTACAATCCAGGCGGCAATTCAGGAAACAAAAGTATCTTTAACAGAAAGTAGCAAAGTTCACCTCTCAATATATGTCTAGAAAATTAACACCATCTTTTATTGATGCATTACATCCCCCTGGGTAACACTAAATCATCGGTGTGTACTAAGTCTCACATTCAGAGCAAATATTGAGTTACACAAAAGTTTCACCTTGCCTTGCTTAAGCAGTGCCAAACCTTTTCCTTTGATTTATTACCATTAAAGGATTGTAAGTTTAAGTAACAGAATAAAATGATGTCAACTTGTAAAAAGTAAAACATCAATTTTTCTCAAGGTCTTTTCTCAAGAGCTACGAGAAATAAATCTTGTAGGTTGAATGGAGGTTAGACGTGATTTTGGAGGTCAAAAAAATCTAAAATCTAATAGGCTTCAGGGACACAGTGTCAACAAGACTGTTAGGTAAAATTGAACAGAACTATGAATGAGAGGCTGAACTTGTATGCATACAATGCATTCTATGTAAAGAAATACAAGAAATTTTTAAATGAAGCCTGTCTTTATAATGCACTGAAAACACATTATAAGCATATTTAAAATGCACAATAATATGTTATACTACTAATCATAGGGCTGTACAATCATAGCTATAAGCATTTGTGATAATTTACGCTTCATGTCATTTATAATAAGTGTTTATAATCAGTTATAAACATTTATCTAGTGTGTCAGATTGTGCTCATAGCTTTAAGAAATATTAAATATGCATAATGATCCATCTGCATCAGAATCGGAAATAGTTTATTAACCCCCAAGTGGAAATTAGGTTGTTTCAGTAGCTCGTATACACAGTAGGAAATATCAAATAATAAGACATTAAAATAGATAAGAGCATAAAATTTAAATAAATAAAATGAAGTGAAAAATCAAAAGAAAAAACTACGTATGGGGGTTGCAGCATGAAGATTCTTTAAGCAATATCAGATTCATAAAATTACAGCTGACACCCTGTAAAGGATTCCATAAAGATCAAAAAAGTTAGGTGTTAATTCTGACACACTGAGACTTTTATTCATGGATTACATTGTAGTCATTTTCTAATATGTTAAAAACACTATTGTAATCTATTAAGTTTTGATCATAAGTTATTATAGGCAGTCATTAGATGCTCTAAGTAAAGTGAAAAAAAAAAAACTCTAAAAAATGTATTTTTTTACAAACTGGTTTAAAGTCACTCTAAGTAGTTGTTGTATACTATAAGTAATGTGAAAACAAAAAGCTGAAACTTCGTTTTTACCTTTAATTCAATGTCTTTAAAGATGATGAGCATTTCAAAAGCTAAGTTATTTAGATTTAAGACAAAATATTTTCTAATTTTTAACACTTAAAAAGATAGATCACCATAAAACAATTGCTGCTTCATTTTTTTAATTAAAAAGGTAAAACATTTGTAAAAACATTTGACATCCTAAAAATGATAATAAAAGCAAGAAAAACTAATCAGCTACTAAACATATACTGGAATTATGGATATTTATAATTCCTTAGAGCTATTTGCAAAATATACAGTAATTCACTATGGGAATGTTTATAACTCATTATATATAGCATCATGTAACATATATTTATATCATAAAGCATTACAGAGTGGTGCTGGGATGATGTATTTTTGTAGGTCAGGTTAGCATCATGCTGGTTCCTTCAACTGCAAGCCCAATAAAACCGTGTGGGATTTTTCACTTTGTTTGAATCATGTTCTGTTCTTTGTGATAATCTTAACAGACAAACCTACTTTTCACAATGTTTTAAGCTTAAACATAATCGGCAAGAGTAAAAAGCTATTAGTAAGCTACGATGGAACTACAACATGGTGACCCTTCTTAGAAGTAACTACAATATTTCCAGTGTATAATGTCTTATTGTAAACTCTTGTTTGAGAGTTTCCTCATAGTTGCGTGACCCTATTAAGTTGGTCCTCATGGCTGTGGTAAAAATATATGAATAATTTATTTTTTCAACAAAAATCATTTTATTCAGTCCTTGTTAGCAGCTATTTAGCGAATGTTATTTTAGACACACAACAAGACTTTAAAATTCAAAAGCAGGCAACATCAGATGCATTTTCTTATTTCTCATAAACGTTAAAAATCTTATGTCCTAAAACCTTATTTCAGGCACTTATCAGAAACCAGTATACTAAATCCAATTTACTTGGGGGGGTTGGGAACCAAGCAGTGCTAAATGTAAAATAGCTTCCACATATTTGGACTCATTCCTGCACCACTCTATGAACTACAATACAGCTAAAAACTATGATTTAACAGGATAATAGGTGCATTATAATATCTTGCTTATAAGATGTTTATAATGCACCACAAAAAAGATGCTTTATAGAAAGTGTTACCAAACTATTAAACTAATTTAAAAATAATTTATGTAATTACCATAGATAGTGTTTGCCATACTAAAAATATTTAACAATGTACATTTTTTTCATAAATAAAGAGGCAATAACAGAAAATGTCCTGTGACTGGCATTATAAACCACCTTTTATGAGCCATTGTCACAGTGACATACACATACACTGTGTCGTGATGCACAGAAAATGAGTGCATAAATAAGCACACCTGCCATTTAGCTCCATATTAAACTTGACACGTCTATGCATGTTATTTGCAAAAAGGATGGGTGAGATGGAAAATAAATAGGAGGGTATGTTGATTAATTATAACCTGCAGAGCAATTACATTCCTGATCTCCTCCATCATCCTTCTTATCGGCTGTGCTGTGACCGAAACAGCTCATGACAAAAATGGCTCACCTTGAAAAACACAAAGCCATGAGGGATTTGAAGGAGAGTCAGAATGGTGCAACCCTTTGTCTTTAACTCAGCTACATTCTTATGAAAATAATGAACTTTAGCTTTAAAATTGATAACAATAACCATTTTATCACGTGTCCTTTGCATTGCATGTCATAATCAGTAGCTTACCTAAGACACTTTGGGTCTAACACAGTGAAATTTACAAGAGGATTAAAATTACAGTATTAAATTTCATCTTTCAAACTGTGTTTATCTGTGCACCTGTGCATTTTCTCATGTGCATAAACACAGCCATGTCAAACAAACAAAGAAATCTGTCTGTTCAACTGACAGCCTCGGCTTTGGCAGAGATGGGATATTATGTGAAATTAGTGTTGTGGATTGTTCGTCTGTCAAGTCCAAACAGTGCCATCCTGTGCTTTTGTCTCACTGTGAATTGTTGAAGTTGATTCTGATGGTGCAGAAATCAAGCCAATTTCAACTGTGCATTTCAGTTGTGCTTTTGTCATTTCACCACTTTATTGTTGATACAAAGGGAGTATTTGCTTTTTATATGATCAACATGGTTAGATGGAAATGTCAGGAATGCTGCTGACTTTTTGTCTTGTGCATAGAAGTATTTTATTAGATGGAAGATACATGTAAAACACATTGAAGAGCATATAAATGCAAAAAAGAATAATAGAGTGGCACAGGGATGGTGTATTTTAAAACACGGAAGTTAGCACCGCGCTGGTTTTCTCAACTAAAAGCCTGTAGGATTATTCTAAGTGGTTTTGGATCATTGTTGATAATCAGGTCTGTAGCAAAAAACTAATCATCATACTTACACCTTTTGTAGCTAATCTTGACGAACGAACATAACTTTCATGATTTCTTAGCTAAAATGTAATCAACAAAAGTAAAATGCTATTACTGAGCTAATATGGAACAACAACATGGTGGACTGACTTAGAAGCAGCTACAATATTTTAACGTATAACATCAAGTTGTAACATAACCACATACTCGGGTTATCTGATCAAGTTGGTCCTCATGGTCGTGGCAATAGTGTATGACTTGATGATTAAAAAAAAAAAAGATAGGAAATGCTTGCATTAGGGTCTGTGGCCTTTTTTGTAGTCCTTCTTAGCAGTTTGTTAGCAACCATCTATACAAACAAAATAACACTTTAAAATTTAAAGTATGCAATATCACATGCATTTAATTATTTCAGATTAAAGCTAACATCATGGGTGTTTGTGTTCATCACAAACCTTATTTCAGACACTTATTCTGTATGCTATTCTTAAATTCCATAGACTTTCAGCCTTGGGAATCAGGTTGTGCTAAATGCTAACTTACTTCCACATTTTTTGACTCATTCCTGTCCCACGAAGATATGACAGAGTTGCTGTATGTCTTCTGCCTGTGGTAATGACTTTTTGGATATTTAAGAATTAAGCCCTATCTCGAGAATAAACATGATTTTATATCATTGTTGAAATTGCCACATATAGAGTTAAAAAGACTAAGCAAGAGAGATTTTTGTGTTTTTTTTTTTAGAGTAAAATAAAAACAAAGTTTAATTTTCTGGATTCTTTAACATAAGTAGATTTATGACCAGAAGTTACAAAAATCTTCAATAAATTCTATTTATTTGGGTGCATTTCACACTACCCCAGTATAAGTCTGTGGCCCTGTTTGATCTTTCTTTCCATTAAAGACTGTATTAACTCTGCTGAGCACCATGAATAAAAGCTAAACTGAAGAATAGTTTTATAGTTTTTGTTTCATTTCATTCATTCATTTAATTTCAATTCTGATTCACAATACTTGTAACAATTACATTATACTGAGTCTGATTAATTCACTGAACTCAATTTGGTTGGGCTGAATGTTATTGCGCTGAATTTCCACCATCCCAGTCTCCAGTTTTTATTAAACACAAACACGTCCCTGATTCCTACCTCATTTACATGGAACTTGCATTTTGTTACGCCACCTCTCCCAACCTTGCATCATGCGAGGGCGCGGTGCACATAAATATCAAATGAGCGGACAAGCAAATGTCAAGGTTCCCTAAAACAGCAACACACAATATTTCTTAATACATCTTCCTTCATTAACCCATAAAAACAGCACACTGCATTTTAAAAAGTGTCTCCGCTCTCAGCTTTTTGAAGTGCATTATCAACACGAATCCCTTCTGGGTACTTCTGCTTTCTTAGTGGCCCCACCGATGAAACCTTCTGTCGAAACTAGGAACAGTGCAATTACCTGGCTACAAAGGGCCACATAGGGCCGGACAGAGGCCTGGCAGATTACTGGCAGACACCTCATTACTGCCGCAGACTTCAACAATAGGCCTGGGCATTGCTTCTTCTACATCTATCTGTCAAGTGTGCTATTAGCCTGTCAAATGGGGACAGTCAGCACCATTAGGGCCACCCTGATAATCAGGCCTATTTACTCCCTCATTTTCCTCTCCTTCACTGTCACAGCCTCGCAGTCTGGTCAGAAAAAAGAAGAATAAAAGGTGGTCTTTCTCCTTTCTACACCGTCTTCCCTCCCACCTCCCTGGACTCATTTTCAGACAAAGACAAGTTCAGCCGGTCATTACATTCTTCTGAGGGTCGTAATCAAATACGGTAAGCTCTCCACCAACTGAGCCAAATTTAATTTCAGAATGTACTCCCACACAAAGGGGATCTGGATTGAGCAATTTCTGTTTGACCGGTCTTTTTGTGGGATATTTGTAATAAGTTCTTTTGACAATTAAAAAGGAAATTTACTGTACATGGGTATTTCTGTATTAATCTTATATTGGGTTCTCTGACACCAGTCATTCCTCACTGTAACCAGGACTGATATGGATTCAGCAGCATACTGAAATTTTGGTAGTAGAACACATAGGCGGACATTTTGCCATAGCTTTGGTCTAACTCTCATTCAGTGTCACACCTCAATCATTTATTACAGATGCACAAAACCAGCTCCTATGACTGATCAGTGATCGGTGGTATAATCAGACCATTGCACTGACTGACATACTTTCAATAACTTGAAATCACATAATAGACAGTTTCAACCACATCCCCTGAAACTCAATATAGACTGTTTCATGTATCCATCATCCATTTTCCATATCGATCTAGGTAACACCCCAGACAGTGTTTGTGATAGCACAACCTTTAAAGGTCCCAAATTTCCTTTTCCCCCAAGGGGACACTTGTCCCAGTTCTTGGACATCGGCGTGTCAGTAAACCCGTCTGTTCCAGCACTGCTCAGAAAAGACAGCTTAGGGTAAATGCTTATGAGCTGTTTCTAACCACAATCCTTCAAGAAATGGGCGTCTTCAGCTTTACAATGATGTGCTCTAATGTTAACTGTGGCTGCATGAGGCCTTAACAATGTCCCAATGCTGGAGAAAGCTGTAGGCTGACCAAACATGTGGATATGGAAGCGTTTCCCATCAAACGACATCTTGAAATTGAGTGGAAATTGGTCAAATAATGACTCACTGAAGTAGTAGATACACTTGCAGTTCGTCCTCGAGTTCGCGGTTGAGTCCACTGGCGTCATGAGCACTTTTGTGTATATACTTGCCTGTATGTGACGGACGTTACTGGAGGACAGCACGAAAGGGTGCAAAAGACCTAAGTGCTGTATGCAACTAATTGTTGTGTTGGAAGTAAACTGCAAACATGGCAATAATGTAACAAAATAAACACCAATAATCAATATCATTATCAAATATCAATTCGCAGCTGATGATCAGAGGCCAGAATTCACCATCAGCCACATCTGCATTCCATTTTTATGGTATTTTCCTCCGTGCACCGTTGTGTCATGATGTTATAGCCTAACGAGTGACCATGTTAACTGATGACTTCCAGCTGGCTGTGCTTATAGATGTATGGACTATTTACATGTGACATCACACTACATTCCAATGCTGATGGATGGCAAAAAAAAGATGCCGTCTAGCATTTACTTTGATGGACATTTACACTTAATGAATAAAAATGTCCTGTGGTGATCTTAAACCTACCACAATTATCTACTGCTGTGTAGCGAACGATTCTAACAAGGCTTTAAATGTCAGTTTGTCATATCTGCAAGACATTTAAGAAGCTTGCTTGTTGTGGACTCGGGAGTGAGGCAAGACACGAAGACAAAAAAAATGTTGGCGTAAACATTGTACCAAGACTACTAACCTGTGGTGCCAACTCAAAGTCACCAATTTACATGGTCACTAGTTAAACCATTACACCGACAGGCTGTCTCTGTCATATATCCTCTGATCCTACCTATCAGGTGAAGACTACAGCACAAACAATGTGCTTAACTGACCCAGGGGACATGTTAACAGCAGGTATATCTCCAGCCATAAGGGGCATTTCTTCTTTTAATACAGTGATGTTGCACATGAAAATATTGATCCCTCCACTGCCAGGATACTGAAACACTGGCAGTAATCATGTTGAATCGCCAATATGAGCTATAACTGTTGTTCAGATTTACTGTGCATGTAAAAATTGTGATTAATACTTGAATACAATCAGCATAGGAACATCTATCATGTCAGGTATTTGATCACTGGATGAAAATTTGCAAAAACAAGTGCACTACTGATCATGACAGCAAACATAACACAGGAAATCATGGTGCAATGCTGACAAAACGCTCTCAACACAAAGCTGACAAACCCTTTTCTTACCAGTGTGAACTCAACCCAACAATCTCCTGCCTTCACCACACTGTGACTGCACTTCATGTCCGTTATTAGGTCCCACAAGCTCACACTGTGTTTTTCACACTCTGTCTCACCCACAGGAGGGGAAAAAAAATGAAAAGAGCCTCATTTAAATTTTTCACTTGGTCAAAACTTGTCCCTTGATGTGCTTTTGAGGACAAGTCAAAGATTCACAAGAGCATGAAAAACACTAAAAAAGAAAAAAAAGGGGAAAGGCAAAAGACAATATCCTCGACCTGTCATTTCCACTAGCTGGGCTTAGGTCCCATCACAGGCAGAGTCAGAGGATGAGCACACATATGCACACACAGAGTGGGAGAGAGAATGATGACAGGATGAAGGTCATTTTTTCATTGGCAGGGTGATGATCTATCAACAGCAAAGACAAAGTGTGTGCACATTTGCACACACAGACAAATACCAGGAGAGACTGACAAGTATAGAGTCAAGTCATCTTTCGGCATAGCTAAAAGGCAGCAGCTGTTTATACGGTTTTCTTTGAAACCCAATTTCAGATGAAGTTGGGATGTTATTCAATTTCATACTCACTCATTTTGAATTTGATGGTTGCAACACATTCCAAAAATGTAAGGAGAGGGGCAACAAAAGACCAAGAAAGTTGAGAAATGCTCAAACACCTGATTGGAATACCCCACAGGTGGACAGCTTAATTGGAAACAGGCGAGTGCCATGACTGGGTATAAAAGAAATATCTTAAAGTCTCAGTCGTTCACAAGCAAGATTGGACAAAGGTTCACCACTAAACAACTATAAGTGCAAATGGTCCAACATTTTAAGAATGTTTCTCAACATACAGTTGCAAGGTATTTAGGGATTACATCAATAACATTCCACAAAATCATCAAAACATTCACAAAATCCAAAGAAATCTCTGCATGTAACCTGCAAAACAACACTGAATGCCTGTGACCTTCGATCCCTCAGCGCAGCACTGCATGGTGTTGCTTCCATTCCAGTCTCATCCACATTACACATTCCACTTTAAAATCTAAATCATCCATAAATTGACTCTAATAGGAGATAAATATGTACATATAAAAAATAACCAAACCCCTGCACAGCTGTCAGGGATATAAAAAATATCTAAGGACCAAACTCTTTTACCTGATTTTTTGACAAATTTAATCGAGCTTTACAGCCAGGCTTTCAATGTTGGGCCTAATGGGGATTGAGTGTCATCTGGAGAAAAGTTTGAACTCAAGGAACTGAGAATGCCCTGACTTCTGTGAAAGCTTCATTTCTCACATCAACTAAGGAGATTTGTCTTTGCGCACCAACGAAAGAGAAGAGGAAGGTGAAGTTGTTTTTGGGTATTCACAGAGCAGTGTAGTGACAGTTTAGCACAGAGGTTAAGATTCATAGACAGGTTTTAGCTGGAGGGTAACACTCTGTAAAGAGAGAAGTACTGACTCACCATACGGCATGGCTATCAAAACAAAGTCTCATTACACAAAGACCAAAGAAAACAACTCAGAGACATGTCAGTCTGTGAAGCACCCAGCTTTTAACTGCCAGATGACAACCTCAAAAAGAGGGTCCATAAATGTCTCTTGTGTTGTTTTTTTTAGGGATGCTTACGTTTAGTGTTAAAAACTAAGCATGTGTGGAATGCCCTATGGGAAATGCAAACAAGAGATATTCCTATCATCACCTTTTATTTGTAAATAAGGTAAAAAGCAGAGAGGTACAGCGCGGTGAGTAGTGCTTGTTCTGCCACAATATGAAACGTGCAAAGTCTTGGGTGTGGGTTTGAACTAGTGTGCAGAAAAGCTTCTACTTTGATTCTGGGATGGAGGGCTAAGAGAGAGAGAGAGAGTACGTATGTATAACTTTTGCTAAACCAGCTGGCCCTGTGCTCGCTGCCTTAAAGTCATTATTCACGCTGAAATCTTAGGAGCCCTGAAGTCAGCTTTGCCAGGAAGCAAGACTCTGAAATGCACTTTTGCAAAATGATGGTGCTTTGAGGGGAAACGATTCACATTTTATGCAGTAATAGTAAAATCTGCCATTTCACAAATGTAAAGTGTTTAAGCAGAAGAAAAACAAGAATTCTCACAGCGAGAAAGAAAGGGGAGAAGATCCAAGTTGGGTTTTGGCTCAGTATATCAAGACCATCTGCCTACCCTTTAAGACCCCTCTGATCTTCAATTTCTGACTTATTATAAGAGCGACACATTTGCATGATATGTATTAACTGCATGATAGTCTAATCATGTTTGTTTTTGTTAAAAACTTTTGGGTTTGGCATCTACTGTATAGGCGGATGCTGAGGTGGTAAAGCGTTGAAAGCAAGAGTGCAGTACTGATGCAGGGCAAAGCTGGCATGTCAAAACAGAGGGAAAGAAAAACAAAACATCTTGAAGCTTAAATAATTTGTAGGATGTTGCTCAGGGGACTGAACAATGTTCAATGTAACAAGCAATGTACAATTGCAAGGGATTTAGGGATTTAGTCATGTACAGTCTATAATATCATCAAAAGATTCAGAGAATCCAGAGCCTAAAATCAACAGCGAATGCCTGTGATCTTTAATCTCTCAGGCAGCACAGCATAAATAACCAACATCATTCTGGAACACTTCAGAAAACCATTGTGAGTTTACACAGTTTGTTGCTACATCAACAAGCGCAAGTTAAAACTACACCATGCAAAGCAAGAGCTATATATCAACACCACCCAGAAAGCTGCCTGCTTCTCTGTGCTTGAGCTCATTTGAGATGGACTGACACAATGTGCTGTAGCCCAGACCTGTCTCCCATTGAAAGTATTTGTCCCAATCTGAAGCACAAAATAAGACAGCGGAGACCCTGGATTGTGCAGCAACTAAAATCATACATCAAGAAAGAATGGGAAAGAATTTTTCCAACAAAGCTCAAGCAAGAAGTGTCCTCAGTTCCAAAACACTTATTAAGTGTTGTTAAAAGGAAGGTGATGTGACACAGTGGAAAACATGCTCCTGTCCCAGCTTTTTTGGAATGTGTTGCAGGCATTAAATTCAAAATGAGAAAATATACTGGGAAAAAATAAAATATAGTTAATCACTTTGAACAACAAATCTTTGTCTTTGTAGTGCATTTAATTGAAAGGGATTTTCAATTATTGTTTTCTGTTTTAATTTACCTTTTACATGACATCCCAACTTCATCGGAATTAGGGTTTGTAATTCCAACTCAGAGGCGTCAAATAAATGTAGGTTATACACATGATTTCTCAGAAACACTTGAAGATTATTAATCCTTGCAGTCACAAACATTTTACTAAACTGCAACATCTAGGTCTTTTTAGTAATTTATCAGAGGATAAATATCATAAATATGATTCCCTTATTTATGCTTTTACAGTTTGAGCCACATGCATTGCAAAACAGTGACCTCATGCTCTCACTAAGGGCACAAAGGATTCAAGGAACTTATCATGAGACATATCAGGAGACATAAGTCATCCAATGTGTGGCTTCATTTTATATAATATAGTGCCAGGAAGGTAACTTACAGTGTTTGTGGCACTGCGATTCAAACAAGGATGGAAACACCAGCAGCATGCTGAAACATCCATCAAAACAGTCAAAACAGAAAAATTAAAAATTAAAACCACAGAGCGGTTACTCGTGTTGTTCAGAGAGCAGAGGCTCATAACAGAATCCATATTGATGACAAAGAGTACCTGTACAGGCCTATGCTTTTTAAGGGGAATTGATAAGATAATTGATAAAGAAATTGGATCAGTAACCAGAGTTGATTTAGGCATTGATATCAATAAAACCGTATCAATTCCCATTCTAAATCTCACCTCATAAAGAGACACGAGGTTGTTTTAATTTGCATCACTTACCAGCCTGGTTAGTGGTGATGTCTATGGTCACATGCTGTGCAGGGTACGGACTCTTGTTGCTGACTCCGTTGACAGCCTGGATTTCAAAGCTGTAGAGGGTGTGAGCCAACAGGTTGCTGATGAACACCCTAGTCTCCGTCAGGCCCAACTGTCGAGGGACAAAGTCCACGTTGTCGTCGCAGTGGGAACAGGAACGTCGGTCCGCCCGGCACTTCTTGCACACGATGTTGTAGACGACATCGTCTCGACCGCCCGTCTCTCTGGGGGAATGCCACTCCAGGATCACAGAGGTTTCGTTCACGATGGAGATAACATTCCTGGGACTTGAAGGAACACCTGTGGACACAGTGAGAAAAATAAAGACGTAAGAAAAGTACATCCTTACCACTTGACTTGACCGCTGTACAAGTTTTTTATGGTTCTGAGCAGTCAAACGTCATGAGTATTTCAAGAACACTTTTAAGGATTATCTTCTAATTTAACAAAAATAACTTTTCTAAATAAAGAACACACGGTGAATTTCAGAGGTCATAGGTCAAAGATTAAGATAATTTCTTGGGATTTTCCATAAATGTCCACTCTGACTGAAGATAAAGTCACGTTATTTTACAGGTCATAAATCAAAGGTTAAGGTCATTGAGTCCCATGTACATATCTAGTTAGTGAACACAACATCCTGGGAATCGTTTGATGGATTTTCTTAAAACTTTGCACTAATGTTAGGGGTGCACGATATTGTTTGAAGAATATCAGCATCAGCAGATAATTGCCTAAAAAGCCAATTATTGGTATTGGCAGATATGAAAATTTTTGCCAATATTGACATAAGATATTCAGGATGTACAAATTGGCCATAAATATCCTGTATTTTGGCTCTGATATTGACTGAATGTACAAATGTACCACAATGATTTTCCTTTTCATTATTGAATGTCAATATCTTTAAAATAAAAAGTATAATTTAATAAATAATTAATTTAGTTTTTCATGCCTTACACCTGATTGTGAAACAAACAGACTCCAACCATGGCAGACAGATAATATTTATTTAAGTAGAGGCCTTGTGCTCCTGACAAAAGTATCAGTATTGATTACTTTCAGCGTCGTGTGAGGTGGTAGTCTGTTACAACAGCTCTTGTCTTCCTTTTTTACCTCCACAATTTCCCATTTTGGGATCAATAAAGTCTATCTATCTATCTATCTATCTGTCTGTCTGTCTGTCTGTCTGTCTGTCTGTCTGTCTGTCTGTCTGTCCATCCATCCATCTATCTATCTATCTATCTATCTATCTATCTATCTATCTATCTATCTATCTATCTGTCTATCTATCTATCACTATCGGCTATAATGAGTTTGGAAATATCGGCTTATTGGACATCAGTAAAAAAAAAAAAAAAAAATATATATATATATATATATATATATATATATATATATATATATATAGTGCATCCCTAACAAATTTCCATTCTGACATAAGTTGATTTAATTTGGACCTCAAAGTCCTTTAGGCTTCTTGATTATCTCTTGTGTGTAAGTTTTTAATGAATTATACTGTCACCAAGCCCTTATTCTTGATCCATCTCTGTACTTTTCAGCAGTTATATTCCTCTTAGAGGCAAATATCTGCCAGGCAGTTGTTCCAGATTTATAAAAAAGGAAAGCTGTCATTATAATTAAGGAAAAAGCAATGCATTAGAAGTTGAATGGATAAGGAAAAAGTTCATTAATTTTCTTTTCTGTTGGTTTCAATTCAGTCCATTTACAACCCTCTAATAAATACAAGTGTTGTTGTCCAAAAGCAACTTGTCTTTTTCCTCTTCTCCACCATTTTCAGCACATCGGGATGCTAATTTATTCCATTCACACCCAGAGAGATCAAACAGCGAAACGCTTGTGTCTATCAAACATTGGTTATTTAGCAAAATGCAGTGTTGCATGGAGTATTCTTATCCAAGTGGCTCTGGAGATTCACGCTACCATTCACTCCCCTCGTAGCCCGCAGCAGGAGCAGAACCTCAAAGACGACGTTCAGAGAAAAATCAGGAATTAATAAGAACTATTGTTTTGCTTGAGTGGTGGCTTAATATCTGGGTGCAGAAAGTGGCTTGTTTAGCCTTTCGCAATTGGAGCGCAATTCTTTGTACAGTTAAAATCTGTTCAAGTTGCAGTGAGGATTTTTTTTTCTTTTCCTCTTTTTGCTGAGATTGTGTGTTCCTGTGACTGCTCAGAGGCGGCTTTCTTCTCAGATAGCAGACTCTGCAGATAAAGCAGAAGCTCGCCAAAGCCCTTAGTCAGTGAAGCTTAGGTTAAGTGAGGCTGCCCTGCAGAGCTGATCTGGTACCAATTCATCCTCCATAAAGCCTGACCTTTATCATTAAAGAGAAGTTTAACCAACCTGCTATTAGACTACTGTGAAAGCAGAAATCCACTCGATTTTAGAGACCCTTCAAGGAATTATTCACCTTACGACTGTACTATACTCCTTTCTCCCTGTCTCTACTACAAGAGATATAGGTCTTGATGCCTTCTATGCTGTAATACTTTTGTTTCTCATTGTTGTTATCACAGGGCAGACAGTAATTTCACTCAACACAGACACAATTAATCATTGTTGCAGTAAAAGCTCCAGGGAGCTGGGACAAAGCCCTAGAACACTCAAGGGTGAAGAATTGGTGCTGTAGCTGCCGTGAACTCAGCACACCAGCATGAAGACGCAGAGGTCAGTGACAGGAAGTGCATGACCTCTACAGTGTGATTATTGTGGTCTGGGGTAGAGGGCAGCCATTTCTCCAGATATATGGTCAAATGACAAACAATGTGGTCCTTGGATGCTTCCAGATGTGTTATTTGTTCAGGGAAAGTACGGAGAGAAATGTGCATGTCTTGGTAGGAGTACGCTACAGAGGGAACTGGTAGCACTTCAGTCTTCCTCCCTTAGGGGCTGCACAATAGGCTCCTCAAGTGTTGCTTCTACTGCTTCTTTCTTCAGTATCATCCATCACTTACGTGTATTTGCCCCCAAACAAGTATTGCTGGGGGGAAATATGCACATCTGATCATGTGAAAATAGCATGAGAATGCAACAAACATGCTTGCACTCTCTTTTTCCATGTATTCATGCTTGCAGTGTCTGTATTAGTGCAAGAAATAATATATCGCCTGACTGTGGTGTGAACAAGGCGTCACACTCTTTTTCCCTCCCCAATTAGAAGTGAGCTCCACACATGCAGGGATGGCACAAGAAATCAGATGTGACTGCCACTTAGCTGGTGATTTGCAGGCTATTACTGCAGCCCTTGGCTGTTTTAATTTGCCATAGGATTTAATTTGTCGAGAATGTTACTTACAGGCTCTCAGCTGGCGTTCGTTTAGTCATGGCAGTCGGATTTGTTTGAGCTCCAATTCATGTTGCTTTCACTTTACTTATGGGAGCAAATTATTATCTCCAAGCTGCTACATGAGCTCCACATGACATGTACTGTATGACAGTGCAATCACAATAACCCCTGCTAAGTGTCAGGGCATTTGTTCAAGGACAGCGAGGGCAAAGCAATGCTCATGTTTTATGTTCTATTCAGTATGTGAAATTGGATTTAGAACAACACGCCATGCTGGGAGAAATATAACGTGACCCCTGCAGTGATGAATTATATCTCCTCACCTGGTCACATCATATCATTGATACTCTTGTAAAAGCCTGGGCAATCATGGGGCCACGTGGTGATTCTGGCTAAAGCTACAGATGGGAAAGTGTAGCAATCCTAGCGTGGAAGAAATACATCTGAACAGAAAATACTGCGCAGTGAGGTAATGACAGAAAGCAAAGAAGCCTTATATCGTGCCATTTTGGGTCAAAAACTGGTAGTTTAGTGTGGTCACCTCGTTTAGGCCTGGCACACACATAAAGATTTCTTAACCAATCCCATACACAAAGACAAATAATGACAGATTTAACTGTTTTGTTTTTGTCGTGTGGTGTGCTAAAAGGGGATAGACAGGGCACACCACACACTAACCAACTTATTTACCAACAACCTGGGCCTGAACTCTTGCAGCTCATAGTCCTGCATGGTCAAACACAACTTAAGTGTAAACAAACATGGCAGACAACATCAGGAGGAATTGAAGCTAAATGTGGCTAACGGTTAGCTTCCTATCACATCTTTGGCAGTTGTCACTTCTATCCAGCTCCTTCCTTGTCATTTTTCAGATGTATTTTACAGTTAATGATGTATAAGCAGTCATGTTTTGCCACAAACTAACAAGTTGGACCCCCATCCATCTAACTTTATGCTTTATCTTTACTGCCATGGCTTCATTTGTTTCCTGCTTCAGCCAGCTTGCTCCCTGATTGGCTTTGCTCTGTTCCATGTGAGAAAACACAGAGGACATGCTTGGCTGTCTTAAGTTACACTCCTCACACATCAGGATGTATGATTGTAAATACTGAACAGGTTTAGGATTTGCAATTTCAAGTTGGGCAGCCCTGATCCTCTTGTGAGTCAATAAATAACTCTTTATACATCTCACACCAGAGGATAATCAGGTAAAATAATCTTAAGGACCACTAGATAATCGAGTATTTTCTGACTTTATTCAGAGGCAGGGATCCAAGCCAAAACTCAGGGCGATTGTCTTGAAGTGTGTACCCTGCTTTAGTCATAATTAAAGAGAAAGAAAAAACACTTTCAGAGACACTGTTCCTGATAACAAGGAACAAAATCCTGTAAAATCTATAATGTAATTTGCTTTGGTATAAGCTGCAGTCAGTTTTTAGAAGTCTTCTGGAGAGAAAATTAGTTAAAACTGTCCTCCCTAATGAAGGTTGTCTGTGTAGTTAACAGCAAGTACATCTCCAGCTGTAGACTGTGACTGAAAAAAGTAAACCTGTCAAGAATAAAAGTAAATGTGATTAAATTTTAACTGCACTTTCAAGAAAAAAAGTTAATAAAATATTGAGATCAAAGCTGAAAACAATGTCTAATACAAAAAATAAAATACAAAGAAAAAAGCCTAAATTTCAAAGCAAAGTTTGAAAATCAAAGAATTAAAACGAAGTTGAAGTTAAATGTTATTGATTATGTTTTAATAGAACATGGAGGATAACGTTGGCTTCTTTCTATCAATTTTTTTTTTAAACAATACCTTTACTCTTTATGTCTTTTATGTTCCTAATCCCTGTATTTTTTTATCGCTTGTATTTCTTTTATTTTGTGTGTTTCTGTTTTAACTTCTGCAGTGTTTGTCCCCTTGATTTTACTGTGCAGCACTTTGGTAAACTTCAATGTTTTTTAAATGTGCTATATAAATAAAGTGGATTGGATTAGATTTAACATTTCAACTCCTTATTCCTGAAATGCACAAGTGGAAAAATAATAATCTTCTTTCTCTAAATATTTGTTTATTAGTCTCCTGTCTGTCCCTACACAGCAAATCGAGAGATGTTAAGTTTAGGTGTTGGCAAATTTTATCAAGTGCAGAGTTAATTATATTCTGGATGGAGTCAAATCCCAGAAAAATTAAAGACTTGGTGTCAAAAAAAGTGTAAAACTGATGTTTTGGTATATCAAATCCATAGGTATCACTGTAGGATGTCTAACTCTGAACATGTCTTCTCTCAGAATTATGAACCCTTGTCATGATCCAGCTTTTTGCCTTAGTTAAGTTACCCATTTTGTGTTCATGTTTTGTGTCTTGTATTGTACTTTTTGTTTTATTTTGAAAAGTCACCTGTCTTTCCTTGTCTTCATATATTTTGCTTCCTGTCTGGCGCTGTCACACCTGATCCCTGATTGTTCCTTCCCAGTTGTGTCTAATCAGCCCCAATCACCTCATGTATTTAAACCTCATGTCTTCCCCTGTCCTGTTGCCAGTTAGTGACACTTCGCACATGATGCCACAAGCTCATGTCATTAAAAATGCAGTGTAAATATTTTAAATGTATATGCTCTAACAAGGCATGGTCTCTTTATTTCAGCTTATTTTTCCCATTATTACACCTTAGCTAAATGTTTACACTTTGATGAGTTGATACAGAGTTAAAACTTAAGTAGTTAAAAAATACACTCCTAAACCCAATTCATATTGCAGTTTCAAGGCATAATATTTACCCCTTTGTGATATTTCGCCTCTGCTGTGAACGTTCTTCTTTGCTCCATCTCCAGAGGTAGGAATGGAGGTGTGATATTGGAGAGAGGGAGTAACGTGGACGCAGCGGGAGACAGGAGTGCTTCAAGTGAGCGTCTCGGCCTTTGTGTGTATGTGGGGGCATGCCCGTGTTATACGCATCCAAGTTGTATTGCCACGTGAATTGACACAGAGAATTAATGTGAATGTCTCTAGATGTAAATATAGTGGAACCTCTTCACAGCAATTTTGCATGAAGGAACAGTGACATATTTTATGTGGAACTCTTCATGATAGTTCTGCTGCAAAAATCATATTGTTTATCTTATTCCACAAATTTCTTTACATGAATGTATTAGTACTAAAGGGTGATGTTAGTGTGACAGCTGCTTCCTCCAGACTCACAGACTGATAAGTATGCATAGATTTAGCCAGTGAGCTTGCTTTAAGTTGCCACCTGGGCTGGAAAACACACCCCGCGCAGTTTTCTTCCTCAGCTGCTAATGTAAAGAGTGTCCCAGTGCCCAAAATAAACACTTCAGCACTTTGTTTACTCATCCACCCTTTGAATAGACTGGGGCTGGCGTTTCTCCTCATTCAAACTGTTTGTTTTTCATGATGTGAAACAGGCCTTGAGGGACCAACAGAAGGTCCCTGTGAGGAGATAGTGATCACAGCCCGGGGAGCTGGGAGGAAGAAAGAGGGGCTGTGTGGGCTGGTGAGACATGAAATAAAACATGTTATAAGGACTAATAGTGTCTGGCTGGGGGACTGAGGAAGTCATGGATACAGAGTGTGAGGAGCAGTGTGTATGTCAGCATGAATTTATGGCAACAGTTCTTTAAGTTAGTAAGCAGGGGACAACAGTTGGCAGCAATAAGACTTAAGTGTATGTAGCTTCATTGAGTGAGAACTTCATGAGGCCCCAAGCCAATTGCAAAATACTAAACATGGAGAAAGAATGACAACTAATGTCATAAAAACATTTTAAAAAAATGTTCTAGTATTCTACTGGTAGTAGTTGTTTCTGGTAAAATCTTCTGTGCATCACCTAATATGTTTGTGGGAAATTGATGATCAATAAATTTAACTTCAATAAAAAGTTTACAAGGTATAGCTATTAAATAATGAGGCTGCACCTATGAGGATAAAACCCTATGGTTCATAGTCACGCTGAGTATTACATATTAAGTGTTATTTAGTCACTCACAACTGCTGTAAGTTTCCATTAAGTGACATCTTTAGTTCTCTACCAGCTAATGATTGAAGTGTACATGTTTTTGCTAAGGTCTCGGAAAATGATTAGCTTAATAGTTACGCAATGCATTAAGATGAAATTTTCCATGAAATATAACAAAACAGCAGCCAAATACTTTCCTGCAAGAGAAGAGAAGGAACACTGTGTGTCATGTATGTGTATTTGAATCGCACAAACAGTCTTGTAAAGACAGAGAGGATGTCCAAGATGATGAACATTTGGGCACCAGTGAACATCAAAATCTTCTGCAAAACATTCAGCAATTTAAACAAATTGTTGGAAATGATAAACAGTCCCAAGTAAGAATGATAGCAGAAATGGTCTCCACTGAAAAATAAGAGAGTTCTGCGATTTTTGCATGAAAATTTGAACATGACAAAATTGCTCCTGCCTCCTGATCAAAAGGGAAAATGGGAGCAAATTTGTGGAGACATTTGGAAACAAATTGAAGGAAACCCAATTTGTTTTCGAAGGAGTGATTACATGCAATGAAACCTGGGTTTTTCAATAAGATACTGAGACAAAACGCAGTCTGAGCATCAGAAAACACCATCATCACCAAGATTGATGAAAGCACAGCAAAGAAACTTCAAATTCAAGAGCATGTAGACTGTCTTCTTTGACATTAGGGATATAATATTGGAGGAACGGGCCCCAGAAGTGTCAACAGTGAATCAGCACCATTACAAACAGGTTCCAGAGAAAGAGGCACAATTGTGAAAAACAGTTTAATTCTTTATCAAGACAACGCACCAGCTCACACAGCTTCAACATCCTTAAAAGAAGGGAGAGGTGGGAGCTATGAGCAAGAGGACAGCAGGAAACGAGTATTCATACAGAGGTTAGCATAGATGCTAACAGCTTCAGTGGCAGTTTTATCAGATCTGGATCACATTTCTTTATTAAATGAAAAACAAATAGCAACACACACACAAAAAATTCTAAATAGAGAGGATATTTCATGATTTGGCAAGAGTTTTTTTCAAAGAAGTGGCTTACATTTGTATTTTATACTGCAGCGGTCGTGCCTGCCTGCTATAATATCTCTCTGCAACTTCTGCATGGAATAATCTGCAGACTGATTGTAAGATGCAAAACTTGGTGTCTCTGAATGTCTTTAAAACTGCAGTGAAAACTCTGGAATACAGACTTTCCGAATGTCACTGTTTTAATTGATGACTTTTAATGTTTTCCTCACTTATTTGTACTGTTACGAGCATGTGCGACTGTTGAAAATGTTTTGCTGCCATTCTTGGTCAGGTCTCCCTTGGAAAAGAGATCTGCTGATCTCAATGGGACTAACCTGGTTAAATAAAGGTTAAATAAAAAATAATAATAATAATTACTGAATGGCCTGTAGTGATTGTGATTAACAGAACAATCATCCAATCACCTGCCAAATATGCTTTTGAAAGGTTCTGTCCAATCCCAAACACTGTCTACGGCTGCTACCCAGTTGGACTAGTGAAATATATTAAACAGTCCATCTGGTGTGTCAGGTTACAGAATTGGACCCTGTGGCAGGAAAGATAAAGTTAATGCGACACTTCTGGTAAGCATAGCAGCCCAATTCCTATAAAACAATAAACAGTTGTTCTCTACTGACCTAGCCTCAGGAACCATCACAGCCTCCTAATGAAGAATTGCAATAAATTTTACATATGCTGAGCAAAAATATGCAGCGTGGACTTTAGATAGAACAAAACAGGACTGAACAAAGACACATTTTATACTGTACAACAAAACATTTAAATCTGATTTTTGGGAAAAGTGACAGCCCTAATATGTTCAGTCCATGTTTAATAAAAGTACATGGATGAATGTCAGCCTGAAGTTCCCATACATAATAGACTTCTTTCCACTATCTTCAGGCTCACACTAGTGACCCAAAAAGATGGTCCCATTTTTGAAAATGTGTGTATTTCTTTAAAACAAAAATCTGGAGTATATTGTCCTTCTAGACGCCACAGGGATTAGAAGAGGCCAGACTAATACTCGATTTAGCTCCATTTGCAACTGAGAGGAAACCGACCAGCCTGACTGCTGTGGGAAGAAACCTCAACTGACTCCAGAGCAGACAACAAAGTTTGTGTGGAAAAAAAAAAACTTGAAGAAAAAGAGCAGAATATTTATGCCCTTTGATGGCTCACTTCTCTTTCTCTTTGAAAAGGGAACAAGGAGAGGGAGAGACGGCGGGAAAATAAAAGAAAAAAAAGGAAAGCACAGAGGAAGAAGAAGAAAAAGAAATCCAAATGGGATGATGAGGAGAATGGAGAAGCAGATAACCCCCGTCCTTTCACTCTGGAATTCTGATGGGTTTTGTTTGTGTTACCAGGCAGCGTAGACAGGGTTTGACAGGGCTCAAGGAGATTTTTTCAAGGGGATAGGCCACAGATATGAGAATTGAGTGAGCACTGCAGGATTCAGGGCCAATGTGGTATGGATCAGGAATGCAGAAACCCGTCAGGGGCAGCATATTTTCCTTCTCTTCACCCTATATTCATGTTGATTCAATTACATTCCAAAGATTTTCCCCATGAGTGGCTTGGTTGCTGGCAGAGATTGGTAGTTTCCAAAATGTAAACATGCATAAACAGCATTTTTTTTAAACATAGCGTCTCATGCCCCAGATTACTTTGGGATTTGTGTAGAACTTCCTCCAACAGCTTTTCAATCAATCATGGCTTCCAAGTACAGGCTAAAACCTACAGATTCAAATCATCCTTCCTACTGTGTTGATGGATTTTTCCCTTCTATATTCCTTTGTCATCAGTGCATTGCTCCCATGATTCCCCATTCCTCTATTCCTCACACCAGGATGCCCCATCAATGAATGCATCCCTTCTATCCTGCGAGCCAATCAACAGTGGTCTCACTGAAAGCCGCCCCTCACTTTCCGCTCAGCTTGTCATTCTGACTCACATATTGAGAGAAACCCACTGACCCAGCCTGCAGGAGCTGAATGACCTCCCCCTGCTACTTTCACATGTTACACGCTCCTTCTTCGTACGCTAACCCTCAAGGGGAGATGCAGGACCATCCAGGACTAGTGCCTGACGAGAGCACAAGGAGAGGCTGCAACTGACTGTCCCAAAGACCATTTTTACTGCATAGCCTTCAAGCTGTGAGACCATACGCTCCCCTCAGGCGTATCTGAAGTCAGCACAAGGCAGAAAATTAGGAGGAGAAAAAAAAGAGGGGCAGGAGTTGGAGAGGCCGGTTTGAAGTGCATCCCAGGCCTGGCGTACCCCTGAGGGAAAAGAGGGGCGAGGCAGAGCTTGAAGCACCCCGCTGACAGAGCCAGGCACTGGACAATCCATCAGCAAGCTAATCAGACTGATCTGGAGCACACAGGGACTCGCGCCTGTGACGCCAGCAAGGAGCGCTAAAGCCACAGCTTCTGCAGCTACAGATTGGCCTGATTTAAGCTACTCTAGCAGCGCTCTTATCGGGACCTGCAGTATTAAAGAGATTCTTACTGGGATGATCTCACTGCCCCCCGAGCCCCCATCCCCTGCTGTGATCTAGGGCACCATAAGCATTGAGTTCACCACCGTATAGTCGAACCATCAGAGAGGGCTTTGAATCTACTGCTAAAGAATTATGTTAATATATAATGGTAAGAAATGGAAGTTAGTTTAGGATGTTAAAAGGGATAGTTGAAGACAAATTCTCAGTAGGATATTTTAAATGTTTGTATAAGACATGAAAGCTTTATGAGAGCTTAGAGGCACACTGCTTGTGATCAATATTTTACATAATAATGAGTGTTTATCCTCTTCTTGGTTAAGATGTGTACCCTTTTGTTTCTGTTGCTGTAAGTGTTCAGCTTTTCATAATGCAGTCGATATTAAAAACTCAGCAGAGTATCCATATTTTACTCTTACCAATATTTATAAGAACAAAAGAACAGGGATGTGACAAAAAAAAACTATTTGGTAACACTCTCCATGAAGCTCCCCTTTATAATAACCTGACACACGGATGGATGGTTTAATATATACTATACAGAATATATTTCATAAGTTCATTTAGGCAACAACCCATAGAAAGTGTTTGGGAAGGCAAAAAACCTTTCAGAAGCGAAGGTAATTTGGTGATTGTTTTGCCTGCCGGTGACTCATTGTAAAGTACAAAACGTGAGACACTTCATAGAAATAAATTGGAAAAATATGTCAGAAGTCATGCAAAAATATCCATTCTATCAAGAAATGCTTTCAGTGTTGTTAGCTGCTAGCGTCTATGCCAACCTCTGTACGAGCAGTCACTTCCTGCTCAGCAAGATGCAGCAGCAGAGGCCGACGACACTCAAGGTTTTCCAGGAGGAGCTGTGTGCAAAGGTGCTCTGCGTGCCACTGGCTGGCCCACCAGAGCCCCCCACTCAAGGTCATATCCCTGTCCCCACCAACACAAGAGAGTGCACTGAAAAAAGACAGGAGGCAAGCAGTGCACTGTGCAGAAAAAGCACTCCTTAAGTACAAGGTGGGGCTCTGTCTTCAGCTGGACAGGAAGCGCTTCAGGGTCTATTTTAAATAAAAGAAACGCCTGGACGTGGTCTAATGTAACAAGCTGTAACATGGACACTGAAAGCTGTAGGCAAACAGAAATGTTTAAAATAGGTTATATTTCTTAATTGTTATCTGAAAAATTCCATTCATATTTATTAAGAACAGTTTTTAAAGAGAAACTTGTTAAAAATTGAAAACCATTTTTTATTTTTCCTGCAGTTACACATTTTTAAAGTATTGATAACATAATAATGATTAATACTTGCCAGATTTTTTAAAAAATATATATTTTCTTATGAAAAAAGGGCAAAATAATTTACTCAAAGGACAAATCCTGACACATTCATTAACAAAACAATATAAAAAAAACAGGCAGCCTGTTATAATTATAGTATGTAAAGAGTTTTAAACTGATATTTTTCAACAAGTTCTCTGGTATCTAAAGGTTGGGGTGTGCTGCTAAGCATCCTATTTGAGTGAAATAAGTTAAGTTTGTGTTTTGGTCTCACGGATGTGGATCAGTCTCCCTAACTCGTCCTCAAAACAGCATACACTCTCTAACCCTAACCCCCCATCAGGCTGAAATAAGAGAAGACAACCGTACCCCATGCTAAACACTTTGCTTTGGGCTTAAGATTGGGCTCATTATGTGTTTCCTGGCTCAAGTAATCAAGCTAGCCAGCTGGAGGAGCTGAGAATTGCACCTAGGGTTATAGCAGATACAAACTGTGATTGTCCTTAAATTACTGGTTTTGTGTTTTTGGTATGGGAGTCCAAATGTAATCCTCTGTCCAACATCTTGAAAAGGGGCTTTCTTCTTCATACCTTCCAGCATACAGGACCTCACAGTGCAAAGGAATAGCCCCTAGCTTAAATGACGCCTAGAAAACAAGGTGCTAAGGCTATACAAGGGTAGCTTCAGTTCAGCTAAGGGCTAACTGTGTTTGAAAGAAAAAATATATATACAGTAGGTATATTTTCTACATTTGGAATGTCCCTGGATGTGTTATTATTAAAATCCTCAAATATTCTCCTTTAAATATGAAAATGTCAGAGGCAGGAATCCAACTGAGCATGAGAAGAACACAGAACAAGTCTGAAAGAGGCAGATATGTGTAAAAACGAGTTGGTGTGACTGAAAACAGAATGAAAGTAACAGAGGCTGCATCTGAAACTGCACACACACCACAGGGATCTGTCCACATTCCACTGGGGAACTTCTGTGAAAACTGCTTGGGGGACATTCGAGGCCTCAAGGTAGATGCAGATGCTACAGCTGACGGAGCGTTCATTAATCCTTCAGAGATCTATGTAGTTTAACATAGAAGGGTGAGGAAATCTCAACGTGAAAGAGGGGTGTCATCCATGGAAAACATCTAAAGGCCAAAAGGTGAAAAAAATGTCAGGTTCTTCTGGAGATTCAAGGAAATTATTCAATGTTTAAAACAGAGTCAGGTCCACATAATGCATGTTTTGTTAAAGGCTACACTCTGCTAACCAATTAGCTAAAACCTCTGGTCATGAGCCCACAGCTGAGGCTAATTAGCCATGTTTTTTGTGAATATATTAGCTCTAAATAAATACATAACTACACCAGTAACACCTCTAGCCTGCTGTTGCAAGAACAAACCCTGCAGACGCTCCCCTGTGGTGGCAAAAAAGGGTGGTAAACAAACTTTTTTGGGCCTTGGCGGTGCTTTCCATCTGTGTAACTGTGAATCAGTAGGGATGGCAAGACAGCTTAGCATATTGCTTCAACATCGTATTAAGATAACTATGATGCAGTAAGAGGCCTCATTGGATCTCCAGTGGATAACGGCAGGACGGTGTCGAAGATACTCAGCATCTGCCTGAGTAATTAGGACTTCTGGGGATGATAGCAGACAGAAGGCAGGAACAACGGCAAAAATGAAAGACTGAGAGGGAGAGATAGCAGAGAAGAAGCTCATTGCATTCACAATGATGGAGATGTCAATGATAAAAACTCTGCTATTCGATTAGGTAGACCGGAATTAGAAGACAAGTTGGCTTTCAGAAAGTGTATGGCCATTTAAATGCAGCTTCATATAGAGGTTTTATGACAGTGGATAAAGAGACACAGAAGGATTGATATAGAAAATCAATTTGTATGTTGTGTTAGGAAAGTATAGAGCCTCATGCAAGACCAGTCAGATCAATATTGATGTAACAAATACATGTCCAGAGAAAATGGATATTGGACGCATCGATATAGTTGTTAGAGGTTCTGGTCCTGCAGGAATGCATGTGACAGTGCTGATATTTAGCATGCCTTAGCTCTCAATGACATACTGTTTGATTTACTGGATGTCAAATGGATCAAACAAGAGGCCATTCCTGATTAAACTGTTCCAATTTCAATAAAACTTAAAACCACTGCATGTTCTTTCCTTCTCACATTTACTGGATTTGATAATGATCAAGTGCTGGATGGGAAGCTACTGGGGCTTCCATTTGATGATCACTGCTTTAGAGTGTGTATGCAGTGTCATGCAGTAAATACTCACTGGTGCAGGGTTCATCTGGTTGATCAGCATCTCCTCTGTAGTAGCCGTTGCGGCACACACAGATGGTGGCAGCCTCTGCCGTAGAGCGGCTGTTAGGAGGGCACTGAAGACAAAGTCCTGGGCCCTGGGTAGACTTAAAGGTGCCAGGCGGGCATGCTGTGGAAACACAAAGTAGGAAGTTATTAAAAAGAAAGTCAAGGTAGTCATCATGCAAACTTATTAAAGAACATGGTCTGCCTCTTCAGCATACTTATTAGTCATTTTATGTCTCTGTACACTCTGAACAATTCTGACAAAAGTTTTGAGTCCAACCACAGGATTTGAGGGCTAGTATTGATTTTAGCCTGACGGTGTTGCTTGTTGTGCAGTGTAAAAGGGGAAACAACAGTGGACCATAGCATGATCAGCTATTAGGATTTGGTCATACCACTGCATTCACTCACACAGCAAGATCAGATCAACATCAGGGCTTTATTTCATTGTTTGTGACCAGGCAGCATCTAAAATAAGTGAGGTCAGAGCAGGCATTTGTGATTGATGTAACCTCCCCTTATATCAGTAAATAGACAAAAGCAGGGAATTTAGGATGGAGAATGTTTGATATGATATATCTTATTTATTGAATTTCCTGGCGATGCTCTATGTGTGTGTGTGTGTACCATGGCAAGAGAGTATCGAGTAGTGCAGGGATGATAGATGATTGTGGACTAGCCAAAAGTTAACATTTCACTGTTCCTTCAACTGAGATCTTGTAGGATTTTTCATTGTGTTTTTTGGATAATTGCTGGTAATAAAATATATGGTAAAAAAAAAAAAGGTCACAAAAACCTACATTATTAGTTCATCATAATCTTCAATTAACACAACTTACAGGATTTTCTCGATTTGGAACTACAACATGAAGATTTGACTTCAAGCTGCTTCTACACTTCCAAGACAGAATTCTGTCCAGATCTAGAGTGGCTATCATGTATCTATTATCGTTAAAAAAAAAGAAAACTTATATGACATAACGCTTTAAAATTAAAAAATGGGGCAGTTTTAGATTAATTTCATGGAAGTGGATTAGGGCCACTGAAGGAAAAAAATGAGGTTGAAAATCCTGTTTGAGTTTCAGAATAAAAGTCAGAATTCTGAGATTAAAGTTAATCTGACACACCAGATTGACCTTTTCATACATATAATACAGAATATATGCCTTTAGATCATGTGAGATGGCAGAACTTTTCAAAGACTTATCCAGCAGGTGGATGGACGATCGTTCTGTCAATCATATTCATTACAGAACAATCAGATACTGAAGCAGGCGGACACTACTACCACTGTGTAAAATACAATATCTAAGCCAATTTTAGAACAAGCTCTTGCCAAGACATGTTGGGAGTGGAGCAGAAATATCCTTTCTATCAAGAAATGCTTTCAGTGTCATTGTTTGTTCTGCATTTGATGAAGAAATGTGGTCCAGCGCCAACCTCTTCCTGCTTTGAAGGACAGTAATTGGGCTTTGCCACTACAGCCCAAGTACTATCATTGCAGATTGGAGCTAACCATGATGGAGCTGACGACTTACAGACATTGAATCAGGTGGATCTAGCTAGCTGCGCTGCAAGGTTAGATTAATAAGTCTGTGAAAAACAGTCAGAATTTTTCTCAGAACTCTGTTATTCACAGACATTCTTTTTCAGTGGCCCTAGTTTTGCGTAGCATTTTATGTTGCAAAGAGATGTATTCAAATTTCATGCATCTGTTCACCACTGCCCTTATTTTAGTCATTTATCTGAGGACCCAATTCTCAAATCCTATTGACTTGGCGCGACAACCAAAAGTCCTAAGATGCTAACTCACTTTTGCATTTGCACTCTTGGGGACTCATTCCTGCACTACTCTCTTTGTCTGTGTCAGGTATTTGAGCCTTGCAAAAGATACTGCTGAAAAACAGGCAGATGAGACTGTCTGTAAGAGTTTACCAATTAAACTTATTGGCATCTGTCAATGTTCTGTCCTGATTTCATTGGTACAGGAACTAGGGTCTTGTCCAATAATCGAATACAGCAACAGCACGTAAATTGTGTGTTGGTCCTGTGCCTTAAATAATTCACTTGCACTGTGTACAAACAGAGTACACGGCCTGGCTTAAGAGATAAGTGCCACAAATCAAAAAGCAGCATAACCTAACTTTGTTATGTTTTACATCTGGACAAGTCCTTCCCTTTCTTGAATGTGAATTAAAGAAATAAAAAGTAAAGTTTGACATTTAACCACACTCACTCTGATGAGCATTTTTAGAAAGGAATATAGCCTGCTGTTGGGTACAACAGCGTACCTGATAGTGTGCATAGGGCATTTTGAGGTAACACCGATGGCAAATTGAAGAGCTTGAGTTGCTGCTGTTTCCGAGCCCTACATCGTAAAGGCCATGGTGGAGTACAAAGATTATTGTTGCTGATATCACTGCGCCTCAGTCCAGGTAATAACCTAATCCATTTGCTCTCATCTCCCAAAAGAATACAAAGCTGAGGAGTTTGTGCAGCGCGTGGAAGGATTTACTGACTATAATAACCATGATGAATGTCTAATATTTCAGCAGGTGTGGGGGAAGCTGCAGTGGTGCCGCTGTACTCCAGAGGGGGGTTGGGGTTATAAATTTAATGGGACATGCAGCGTGCAGTTTCTCCAGCTGTGTCGATTTGCCAGGGTTAAGATTGTGAGGCTTTGGTGGGAGAAATGAATGCAGGGCATAACCTGCAAAATAATACCAGCAAGTTCCTTTTCTTAAACTGTGGAAGAATTGCTACCTGAAAACAAAGCATGAGAATAAAAGGTTCAAAGGATATGAGGGTTTAATGGGAGGTCTGTATGGAAATAACAGGAGCTTTTGGTAATGGGTTTGAGATATTAAAACCAAAAGATATTAACTGAACCAGCAGTAAGTTCACCTCCAACAAATTTGTTCTATTGTATCAGAGTAAGAGCCCTCTTTTTCCAATACAAATGAAGAGCTTGGTAAATTGAGAGTAATTTAAGTAATAATGACCAAGGAGCTGGTCCCATTTCGTCTCACTGCTGGGTTAAACTGCGGAGAATGCAGCACAGGAGCCCTAAAGAAAAACCCAGAGACCTTTGTATCAACAGGCTTTTAAGTTTTAATTAAAACATTTTATGCTTCATTAAAAAAAGCCACTGGCAGGCAGAGTTTTGGTAGCTGGTGTTAGCTATGCCTCACTAGAAAAACTCCAGTCTCCTGTTTTTATGAGTCCTTCATTCCTGACATTCTAATGATCTCTCTGATTGGCTGTGTGTGAAGGACTGAGTAATAAAGACATGCAGCTGCTACTGGATCTCCTCTGAAAGGGCTTTTAGATACACTAAAAGCTAACTGACTGACTTTATGTCTAGTCACAACCACAGTACATATGCAGTCCAAACAGCAGAGACACAAATGCTCCTGCTGATTCATAAATTTGTAATATACATTTTAATTCCATATGTATTACACAGCATTGTTACCTTTTTATACATACGGTATAAAGGTCACATAAAGATGATTTTTAATGTTTTATTCTACAAAAGTGTGTCTGACTGTCCGCAATCCCCCCTCCCTCCCCAAACAATAGAAGATCCCCCTTGTTCTCTATTGCTTGCTCCACTTTTGAAATAATGTGTGCTTGATCTGTCTGTTTGAAAATTTCCCCCCAATGATGTCATATGGGGAAATGCAATACCAAATGGGAGACATGCCCTAAGCCATGTGATTTTCAGCCCATATCCCACTCCAGTGGAAGGAGCGTGTCTGTGAAACCACAGTAAACATTAGAGTACATGTAAAAGCGGAGGGCACATCCACTTTGAAGTGATTGTGTTAAGACACAGCTCATGAAGATTTACTAAAAACAGCCTTCAGTGAGGGTCATAACATAGTGGTTTTATAACATCCATCCATTATCTATGCAGGGTCTCGGGGGCTGGAGTTTTGTGTCCGACTTAAGATTAGCATCGGTCTTATTCTGACCAGGGGTGAATCCTGTGGGAGCTAGGGCCAACCAGGGGCCCTTTAAAACAAATTGGCCACCCCAAGATCCCAAAACTTTTACACCAAAAGTGAGGTGTAAGCGGCACCATCATCATGCGTTTCTCTGCTTGTCCCTCGATTAAAAATGTTTGGACATCCCTGCTCTAGATGCATTAGGCCTTAACTTGACACATTGTATGGAGTGTTTCCCCAAGTAAAAATGCCTTTTCTGAGCAGGGCTAAAACAGAGGGGTTCATAGGAGTGCCAAAGTCCAAAATATGAGTTGATTTTTTTTTTTAACCCGATTTTGAGTGTCATGTCACATATGTATTTATGCTATAACAAAGCCAATCAGCTGGCTTTTCCGTAGCAATTACTGAGGCCTGATTCGTCAGTAGGCTTGACAAATAGTTCTGCCACTAGCTTCCAGGACATTATAGTGGAAGGAGTTTAACTTAAGAGGCAACTTCCAGTGCTGTAAAACGAAGCATATGTCAAGATGCGAAACCAGTAGTTCCTTAAGTGTCCACTAGAGAATACCTGTAAAAGCTCAGGAAGTCACAAACACACTATAATGTGATTTTTACAGCAGAAAAAGACATCTCTCTGGATTTTCTTTCACAGGCGAGGTTTTATGGAAGTAAATTTTAGGCTTGTCCCCTCAGCAGTCTGCGCACAACTTTTTAAATTAAAAAGATAAAATTCCAAAAAGATTAAAACATTAAAAAAACACAATAGCACCTTTGACCATTTGTCTCTTCAGCTTAAAACACAGGGAAGCGTTTCTTGCCATCTTGTCTTGTCATTCTTGTCATCAATGTGTGATTCTAAGTGATGGCTATAAAAAGCAGTGACCCAATGATGAGGTTACTAGACGGGGGTTTAATGACAGCAGGACAACATTCAAGGCCCAGGCACTGAATGCTCGGCACATCACAATTATGATGCATAGGAATTCCTGAGTCAAACATATTGCCATTGTGGGGAAGATCCAGAGAGCCGACTTGAACCTAAAGATAAATGTATGAAGAAATAAAAGAACCAGGACTCTACTATAAAGATCATTTGTCCTATAGGGAGGTGTGAGCTACTATTTTCATGCGTAGGAGTGATGGTTTGCACCCTCCCTTGACTTGTAAAACAGATTTCATGTGTGAAAGGAGCGACCTCCGTCTGATACAAGAACATAGAGACTCTTTAAAAAACCCTCCTCAGCCATATGGGGAAGCACAAACCATCTGCAGAGCCATTTTATACTGCAATAATGTCCGAAGATATCAGAGATTACAAGGCGATAAAACACAGATCAAAAATTCATTTTCAACGCAGAGCGGTGCAGAGAACTTATGTGTCATCATCTTTGCTGTATAAAAATTCATACATCCAGGCAGAGGTGTGTGTGTGCACAGGGCTTTCACACATATACACAAAACAGCTTCGAATCTATTGCCTCAGCTATGAGGGGAGATCACAATAACCTGTTCAGTGTGTGTTTAATGGGGTGTGAGCAGAATATTGTGCAGTGGGTCTTGCCCTCGGGTTGTGTGTTTACAGACAGACAGTGGCAAGCACGGACGCTTGTAAATGGGTGAAAGTGAGGAGGAAAGCAGGAGAGTGTGCTGAATCAGCCATCTGATGCAAAATACCCTTACAGCAAAGAACTGAGCTGAAAAATGCATGCAAACACGCTCTTCTTCCCTGTAACCACATGCTGAAAAACCCTCTTATACAAGCAACAGTGCTACCATCACATCCAGAATACATTCAAGGATTTACACCAGTGTTTATTTTGTCAACAAAAAAAATATGACTGAAAAGATTTTATGACTTTTATCCAAGACAAGAAAAAGAGATGTTCACTGGCAATGTTTCCCACAGGAACTTTACCCACAACAGCATAAATACTAGCTGTGGAAGAACTTGCATAGTCATCTGCCTTTGGTTGTCGACATAAGCTAAAGATATAGTGAGCATGGCTTCAATACCTAAATTAAAGAGTGAGTATGAAATGTACAGAGGTGTTCACTTTTCCCCTTCTCCAAACAGTGGGTTTCTATTTTCTGCCATGTTAGTGTGGTCAATCAAAAGAAGGTCCAAAACTTAGTGAAACATTGCACCTACAAAAGGATATATCTTAGAATAAAAGCTTAAACAAAAATAAACTTCTTGTCAAGCAGACAATGTGAGACTGTTTCAGGTGTCAGAATGCAAAATTCATGAAAAATACTAAAAGTGCTCCAAGAGCACAAACCTCCACCAAGGCTTACCCAACATTGTCAGGGAGTTATTCTTAAATAGGAAAATTATCCTGTCTCACACTGTTAAAAAATCATTGATAGAATTCTGGATAGAAAGAAAGAAATCTGGATCACCACCAAAATCAAACCACTTCTCCCTTATGCCATGAACGACAGTCCCTGAAAATACCATCAAAATACATTGAGAACAGCTCATCACCAAAATCAAATCACTTCTTCCTTGTGCTTGACCAAGAATCACTGAAATTGTAATCAAATTCACTTCATGACTTTTTGGGTTATCCTGTTCACAAACTGACAAACAAACAAGCTAACAAACTAACAAGCTAACAAACTAACTAACGCCAGCAAAAACATGACTTCCTTAATAAAGGTAACAAAACGGGTACTAAGTTTCTCTTACAAACACATTATATCACCCTTTCAACCAAACTCTATAAAATTAGAGCAGTATTCATAGAAAAACGAGTGAATTTCATTAGGCGATTTAGTAGTAATAAAACCTTATTGACAGAGAAAATACTCCACTGCAAGTAAAAGTCTGTCATTTAAAAAAGCAGGGTTTTTTTCATTATTTTTTCGTCATTCAAGAAAAAATGGAGCATTATCAAAAGTAAAATACAGTCCTGTCAATTTTACAATTTGTTAAATTAAGTTAGTTTAGAGAAAATACTTTTAGACCAGAAGTTGTAACTAAACTGTAAGGATTTCTTGCTGACTAAAACTGGGTTAAATTGGTTTTGATTTTCTTGGATAAGACTTGAAAATTTCAATGACATTACATAACTAGGGCTTGGCATCAAAGTCTGGTACATCTGATACCTACGGAACTCAATCCAAACACAGAATTCGGTACCATTCACTAAATGTCAGGACCAACAAATGCCGAACCTTCTCTGCTCATTGAGAAGTCGAATACTGCCCTGAAGCTAAAGAAGAATGGACAGAACAGGTAACAAAAGCAATATCACATGGAGCACAGCAATAATGAATGTTACTAATGCACTTCTTGCCCTCAAAGGTCTCACATAATACTAAATACCTTTTTTATGAATGGAAACAAAAACATGTGTCTATGATGTATGCAAACGTCATTTTCTTCCATGAGACCACACACTCAAAAAGCTCCTCCATTTTAAAATTAAGTCCGGAATACACACACACACAAATAAATGTAGCCACCACTGACCCCATTAAATGAAATGGTGCTCCCACATTTTCCGCCACTTGACAACATATGTCCTGCACAATCTGAGATAATATGTTGCCTGTCCTTGGACAATTGAAGATGCTACAACCAGCACAGTGGGAGAAGAGATAAGTGACAAGCCAGCAGAAACAAAAAGACAGGAATCACGCACGCACAAGTATATTTTACACCCAGACCAGGATGTACGTCCATCCAGATTAGGACTCTGATGTTTGAGCCGGGGCTCTTTCTCTAATTAACTCATAATATGTGCATGAATCCTAGCATTAAACTCATTAATTAGCTGCTCACTGATCTGCCCCGCGGAGCGAGAGGGAGGAAGAAACAGATAAAAAGACAGAGAGCGAGAGAGCGGGAAAGTGATGTGAACAATGTTAGCGAAACCCTCAGAGGTCTCGTTGGAAGAGCGGGCCGAGTAGCGCTATGCTTCATGGAGTTGGAACTCGGCCCAAAGTCTTTACTTCTGATTTGTGAATATTTGGATAGGATGAGGCCAGGGGTGTTTGTACCACAGGGGGGAGAGAAAAAAAATTAAACAACGCACAGACCCATCACTCATCAGATGTGTTAGTTTTCAGGGACAGGACAGGATCGAGCATTAGATCAACAAGCAATTAGTCTCCCCTTTGGGAGAGTAACCTACCACTGAACCAGCTGCATGCAAAAAAATAAAAACATTCCTCTGCTTTCAAGTTGTCTCTATAGGATTCTCACTGCATTGTTCTCCCCTCCTCTCCGACTCACTCCCTCTCTGCCCTCACATCTTTTTCACCCGACCCACTGGTAATGAATTGCTCTCTATGTTCTCCCACCTTTAGCTCCCTGTGTTGCTCTCTCGCCTTGATTGACAGGTATGAAACCTTGTTAAAGTTGGATGTCTCTCTCTCTCTCTCTTGCTCTTCTCTCCCTATCAAACTCACTACAGTTGAGTAGATGGGAGAAATGGCAGCTGTGGATCACCCCTCACTACTCATCAGAGTCTGAGTTTGATGACCTGGTGTCGGAGCAGGACTGACCTGGAGCCGTGAGATGATGATGTCGACATTATCAATCACTGTCCCAGCAGGTAGTCTCTCTTGTCAGTGACAAGGATCTCAGTCAGACCTGTGCACACTGCGTGTCTTCTGAGGAAGCTATTGGTTTCCAAAAACACTTTCATTTTCAAATCCATTCCAATCACAAATCTGGCCTGTGCAACAGTTAAACTTTTGAGCACAAGTCCTGATGTTGTCAGGCTGTTTTAACACATATTTCTTTGTTTAGATTTCAATCTAAAACTTACAGCAACCACGGACACAGGCAGCCAAGGGTCGCCAGTCAACATGGTCACCTAAAAAAAAGACTTTTTTTGTGTGCAGATGTGACGTCATGATGTTGATTGGCCACAGGTGTCATTGCCACTTCCTATTTAAGACGTCCCGCCCTCTTTAACAAACTGTTTGCCTGATGAAGGTCTGAGACCGAAACGTTACAAATAAATGGATTTCTTGCAAGTTGGAGTTGTAGAAAAAGAGTTGGTGTCTAAAACAAGTGTAACAATGAGGCTTCACTAAATTATGCCAATAGGTGTCACTGTAGGATCTATAACTCTGATTTTTTTTCACACTGACCTCTGCCTCTGAACCTGTAGGTGACACCTGTAGAGTCAGTCATCCCGCCTGTCCCCCGTTAATGGACAAGTGCCAACAGATGCCGCCAGTCCATGTCATGAAAACTGCAGTGAAATCGTTGTTTGTTTTTCTAATATATGTGCTCTAACCAAACATGGTATCTGTAAGCCATGTTCTACACATTAGATAAATACAGTACAGTTTCCACTTTGCAGTGTTAATATATTGTCTCAACACTTCAGTAGTTTAAAATCATACTCTGTAAGTATACATTCCTAACACTACATAGAAGTGTGGATCAAAAGTCACACTGTGGAGAGATATAAAGTTATAAATTTTAACTCCAAAAAGAGTCAGCAAAAACACTTAATGTGAGTTAAAGCACCACCCCAAAACCCATATGGACCCTTAAGAAGTGTAAAAACTAAATCTGACAGTGTTAATTTGTCTATGCAGATTTTGCTGTGTAGACTGCAGCTCGTGTCTGGGCTGTGAGCTTCTCCAGCTTTAGATTTAGTCAACTCTACAACAGCTAAAATGCTTATTAAGTGTACAAAAACATACATTGTTACCTCCGCCAAGGAGGTTATGTTTTTGCCGGTGTTGGTTTGTCTGTTTGTCTGTTTGTTTGTTTGTGTTCAAGATAACTTTGATAACTAAATTTTCAGGAAATGTGTGAAATGGGATAAGGAATAAATGATTAGATTTTGGGATCTGGATCACCATCCGGATACAGGAATTTTTTAAAGGATTCTTCAACATTGCCAGATAGGACCATTTTTGCAAAAGTAGACTGAAGCTGCTTGGCGGAGGTCTGCGCTCTCTGAGTGCTTTTCTAGTTACCAAAGTAACTTTCATAATTTCTGCATCTGACACTGACTTTTGTGAAGCTCATATGAGAATAATAATAATACAGCCTTTTCTGCACACTCCTGATGTATATAGCTAAAACCTGAATCAGTAATGGCAGTTGTGGGATTTATGGATGCAGCAGAACAGGCGAGCATCACCAGCTGTTTTTAAGATAAACTTGAAAAATACAGAGTGGTGTTGAAGGGAGCAGATCACTGTAACCAGGAAAGGTTTGGAAATAGCTTTCCAACACAAACCAAATTGAAGATACAGTACACTCACTCTTCCCTTTGCTTTTCCCTCAGTATCATTTTGAAGTATTTATGAGGCTTTTGGCAGCAAATTGGGAGAAATGCAGTCAAACGTTTGCTCTATTTGAAGTAGAAAGGTATTCAAGCTGAAGTGATAAATCTGAGATTCAAAGCAAACTGTTCCAAATGGTAATATGAGATATTTATCTTCAAATATTTACTCTAAGAAATTCTCCAGCACTCCATTATTGACTGTCAGCACCACGGTAAAGCATATTAAAGTTTTTATTCATGTTAAGACATTTTTCTCTGTATGAAAGCAGTTTTTGACAGACGAAATCCACACGTCTCTCATCCAAAATAAGCACAGCCTTTGAGAGTAATTCAACTAAAATATGCACACACATGTTCTGTTTTTTAGGTTCAGCTCTGGAATACATAAGGTTTTAAGACATTTTGCAGAGAGGGTGTGTGACCCACTTAGGGGCCCATATTGTGATTTAGTGTCAGGGACCCTTAAGTACAACTCTTAGCCCCAAATACACCCTTAACCCCGGCCCTCATCCATCACATGGGATGGATCACAGTCTTAACTGGCTTTGGAGTCATGCAAACACCCCCTCACTCACAAACACTCATACAGACAGGCTTGTGATCGGGTCAGGACCCCAGTTGACCCCTATTTGACTATTTTGTTGCTCAGTCACTCAGAAAGACAGACAGCTCGACCCCACCCAAACCACAGCTCGCCCAGTGCGTGAGCTGCGTAGATTTGCTTGTGTGATGAAACAGAGTATATCAGCCCAGCGGTGAAATGAACACATTTGTTTGACAGAGGACAAAAAACCCGCCAGGACGGCCAACATCTTAAAACAAAAAAAGGCAATCAGCGCTGCAGCCAATTGGTATTCAGTCTTGCTCGTCTGTCATTGTTCATTTTGCAGCCGCAATCCTCGTAATGAGCTGCTTTTTCCAACCCAGGTGTTCTGTTTCTCCACAAGGTCATTGAATGCAACAATACAATTATTCCAGACAGAGGCAGAGGAAACAAAGGCTTGTCAGAGTTATCAGAAAATGCCCGCAGGACATTGAAAGTCAGGGTAAAATGCCTTTTAGGGTTATGATTTATTCATTTATAGAAAGTGATTCAAGGAAAAGTCTGCATTTTTCTTATGAACTGCCAGCTGGTGGGACAGGGCAGTTTCACCATCAGGCAAAGGCAGGCGTTAACATGGGGCCTTGAGCTCCAAGGGTCTCAAATATAGGAATTATACGCAAGCATCAAATATAAAAACAAAAAAGTTAGCAAAGAGTTTCTTGCAAGTTATGTTAATTATATAGAAATTGCATTATTTTCCTTTAAGTCATTTTGCTTTTATCAAAACTATTTTTGCTTTTTAATGTCCCTCATGTACTGTATAGGAGAGAGCTCTGTTTTTGCTGCTCTGTTGTTGCTCCAACTGTACTCTCACATGGGGACAGGAGGTAAGCTGGATGATGAGGGTCACACCAGCAATGTCCAACTCCCACCCCAACAATGGCTAGGAAGGTTTACACCTCAGAAGTACTGCATTCAGCATCGTTCTATTTATTGCAAAAGTAGTAGAAAAGCTCACTCAGATCCATGGGTGATTTAAACATGGCGTGGTATGTTGTTTTCGTTGTAGCTGCTGTTGCACAGGAAGAGACACTTCTCTCAAAGGACAGACTGTTTTAAAGTTCAACAAAAGGGTGCATTTCTGTATAGATGTATAGATGAATGAACAGTACGGCTTCGGCCTGCTCTATTGTAAAGAGTCTTGAGACACTTGTTAAGAAAGAGCAAAGACTGATTGATTGATTAATTGAAGGGTGCCAAAAAAGTAGGACAGCACAGATTAATTATTTGGCTACCACTCCCTATATTTGACAGTGGGGGCACCTATAATTGCAAATTGTACTGAGCTGAACTGGACTAGACTACTTGGTGGAAACAGCTTTGTAGTGCTTGCCCTGCATATGCAGCATATGCCCTGTGCTATTCAGTTCCAACCACATTCTCAAATGTTGCCAACTCATATGTGCAATTCCATTGCTAATTAAAGCATATCGATTAAAACAACTTATTTTTACAAGAAAAAATGCAAAAAATATTACAAGCAAACTCCCATGATGGTCTAAATCCTACAAATAAGCTTTTTTTTTTCATTTTTGGACTATGGGTAAAACTGCCCTCACTCCGCGTAAGTTTCAACCACACAATTAAGAAAAGTCTCTTTACAAATTCAGTTAAAATGTAACCATAGAGTGATTATTCTGTACCCCTAAAAATGCTTCAAAAGACTGTGTTTGTTTGCTTTCAGCTTAATGAGGAGGGGCTTTATTTGGGCCTTTCCCTGAGGCTTCCAGTTTACTGAAGTTGTTTTCACACCTAGATTGTTTGGGAGAGCTGTTCCGATACAAGCGGGTGTCCGTGCTCTGAACAGTTTGTTTGCATAAATATGAACACAGTAAATGATCCCTGTTTCAGCTCAAACAACAACACCGACCTCGCCTGAAAAAGGTGGTATCTGCTTGTTTCCAATCAACCTCTGGAGTGGTTTGTTTGTAGTGAGAACACATTCACCTCAGGAACTGAATTAAACTGGGCGATGACTAAACTCATCATTGATACCCCTTTTCTTCTGTATAATCGTACATAGGACATTTAATATCCACTTTTACCATTATTGCATCATAGTTTTGCGAGTAGTTTAACGTGCTGGCTTTCTTCCCATAATGCAAAGCATGACTCATACTCATAGAAAAGTTGGCTGTTGCAATGACATAAGGCCCTGGATTCTTCTCGCTTCAAAATTCTGCAGTGAGAACATAAAACGATCCAACGGAAAAGGAAAATTTTGTAGTTTTTCTTTTTCTCCAACTTGATCCCGACAAAGCAACCTTGTCGAGATGTGAAAACCACCAAATTGCCCCAGTGTTTGACTCTGGCAGAGGATATTTGTCCACAAACTGGGAGTCTAATGTGTGCTTCTTCTCTCGAGTGGGGTCATTTCTCCTCCACAAAAAGGCATCCAGGGTTCACAGCGGTGACATCACTTGGCGGGTCTGGTCAATGTAAGTCTTCACCGCCAACCCCCTCTTGTCATCACCTTCTAATCTCCCAGAAAAGAGAGAATGTGAGGTGGAATAAAAGATGGCCGGAGAGGTTTTCTTCTTTTTTTTTCCCCTCCTTGGGAATAAAGGGATGTTTGAAAGAGTGCAGCCCCTCAGAGCATACCTCGTCTGCTTTTGTTAAGGGCAGCGTTGCTGAAGAGTTCCTCCCACGGAGCACTCCCCCTGATCATTAATCATCTGTCCGTTCGGGGCCGCTGTCAGAGCCGCTCTTTCCTGATAAAACACACACCTACACCCACAACCACAACCCACCCACATACACACAAATTCACTTCTAAACTTTCTGCTGCCTTGGTTTTCTTCACCCAACACCGCTCATCTTGACATACCTGTCCTCTCTCTGCTAGCCAATACAGCAATATCTGACGCTGCAGAAGTGAGCAATTGTTAAAACCCCATGAGAAGGCTGAGATATATCCTCCAATTAGGCTACCTTTGAAACTCAACACTGCTGTATTGCTGTGTAGTCTTATATCAGAGGAGAGAGGTATTACAGCAAGACAAAAGGAGATGAAATAGACTTATCTGCATTATAAGAAGAATCCATTTTTGGCACAATTTGATGTGTTAATATGCAGTAAAAAATAGTATCCTTGTCCTGTTTTCCTCTATGAAAGCACATCTGGATTCAACAGAGGGCAGTGCAGCAGAGAGAGAGGCAAGACAGCGTCCAGATAAAGAAAATAATCAAGCATGTGTGTGTGGAGAGTGTGTGACATCTCCAAAATAATCTGTTTGCTTCACATGAGGATGTGAAATCCAACAGTCAGACTGCAAATGCTGATGAACAGAGCAGGTGTCTGGTTCACAATGGTTAAAAAAAAAGAATTTAAGATGTGAGTGTGCATTTGTGTATATGTGTGCGTGAGCCTTAACAAACCAGCACACAATTTAGCAGACAGCCCACGCCCCTGGGCAGGCTGTTACCATGGTAACCCCCCAGCCAGTATTTTTTTGGCCCACACTTTCCCTTTGAACAGCCGGCCAATGACAGACCAGCCGACTGAGAAATCTGCCTTTCTCTGAGTCGTGTGTGCACATAGATGTATGTTTGTAAATGAGCATCACAGGAGTGAGATACAAATCGGGAGAGCTGCAGAATCTCGTCATGAGCGCGTGTTTCGTCCACAGTCAGCTGCATGGCACACCGGCTCAGGTCAATTTTATATCCAAGAAGATGCAGCCATGTGCCAAAGAATGTGGAGGGAGAGCATCCGTCAGGAAGAGGAGTGGTCAGATAGAGAGAGAAGAAGAGGAGGAGGCATTGGTATTCTAGGAAAACTCCGCTGTGCCAATCCGTCCCCCTGGCTGGCAAAGGTAGCAGAGAAGAAAAACGTCCTACGAAACATATCGCCGCTCAGCAGGCAGTAACATGTGCTTGCAACGACAATCTACACTGTAATCAGAAGCTAACAGGGGACTGACCAGGCTCTCTGCCCAGTGCCAACCTAGACAGAGGGAGAGAGTGAGAGAGAGGACAAAGAGGGGGAGGTGAGACAGGCAGAGCAGGAGAGTTAGCTGATGAGGGGTGAAATCAGTCAAGGGAAGGAAAGTCATTTGAGCAAGCAGCGTTTTATTGTCTGAGGTGATTGTGATATGATTGCAGGACTGATTCGATCAATCTAAAATCACTGGAATGGAAAACTGGGAGCACAAAACCAGATCAAAAACAAAAGGTGAAAGGACTGTATCATGCATAGAACGTGAGGTCCACAATCAGAAGGTTCCCACTTAAAACATTGACAAGGACATGCTGTCAACTCCATCCCTCTCTGCTGCTCACTTGTTGTATCATATTTGATACATACTTTTATGATACCTCTATCTCATCAATATGATCAACAATTTACTAAAAAAAAACATCTGAGTACAATCAGATAAATGACAAACATGTCCTCAAGTGGATTATCAGTTGCCAAAATCACCTAATGTATCAAATGAGATACAAAAAACATAAATGTTAAATTTTATGGAAATTTAGATTTTTTTTGGATTCAGCAGAACATAAAACAAAAATTTCAGCTCCAAAAATTAGAATTTTCTGACTATAATTTGTGTTTTCCCGCTTTAAAGGGTTAAGTTGAGGCCTCCATGTTTTTTATAATCTGCAATCCATACATTGTATTTATGTATATATATATATATATATATATATATATATATATATATATACATACATATATATATATGTGTATATATATATATATATATATATATATATATATATATATATATATATATATATATATATATATATATATTTATATATGATAATTGAACCACACTTACACTTACTTTGTTACTCTGTTAATTTAGTGCTTAGTATGTTAGTTAATTTTGATAATTGGAAATATCTTCTATTCTTTTGATCTCTGTCTTATTCAACGCATGCTACTATCCCTTTAATTGCCCTGTACTGCTGCAATACCAGATTGGGGATCAATAAAAGATTTTATTTTATTTTATTTTATTATTTTATTTTAATTTATTTTATTTTATTTTATTTTATTTTATTTTTTTATTTCATCTTATCTTATTTAGTGTCCTGACCAAGATCAGCAGCAGAACATGATACAGAAATAAAACAATTACAGATATAAATGGATTTGATACAGAGTGGGGGTAGGCTGGTATATTATGAATGTTAAAATCTGCCATGTGTTTCAGTCCAACTTGCCTCAACGATACCACGCACAAAGTCATACTGCAATACATGATCTTTAGAATTTAAGTCCTAGTAAATGTTCTGTTCTTACAAAAATGATACATTTTATTTGCTGTAAAGGCTTTTGTGTAGTTTTACATTACAAAATTCTTGGATAAACGCTCAGCCTTAAAAAAAACAGTAGTTCTTTTTTTTTTTTTTAAAAAAGCTTTCATTTAATGTTTTGCTAATGAAATTCACCTTCACTTTTTTTGTGGAAGAGTCTTTAATTCTAAACAGAAAGTGCACAGTGGAGGTGGGCAGAGCTGTGCGGCATGTCTCTGCTTGATTTGGAGATATGTGGTTGGGCCACACGTTCAAGGGGGCAGGGGTCCTTTGAGGGCCTTGTAAACAGAAAGTGCAGCGTATAGAGAATAATCTCAGTCAATAACAAGTGTGCAGCCAAAAACACGAAGAAGATTTAAAATCAAATGTCCGCTTCCAGGAGCAGTTCATGCTTCCTTATGAGCAGTTTTTGAAGTTACATCCTGTTTTTTATCGCAACAATGAACATGACATGCTCACACATGTCTTGTGAGCAACCTTAAAAAAATGTTAATAAATGTTATAGTAATGTGAGTACTTCTACTACTACTACTTAATTTGGACATTGCCATGCAAACCTCTGCATCTTGTACCTCTAAATCTTTGGGAACTCTCACACTACAAAACCGCCTTCCAGCTCTGAAATTGGTCGTGTTTTCAGTTGTCGTGACTTGAAGGATGATCCGCACAAGGTCATAAAATCAGTAGTTACAGGCCCCGTCAATTACCTTGCGATTCTGTCACACAGCGAATAAAGTATATGTTCCCAGATAAATAGCTTTCTCTCTCTTTTCTTACTGCTCCAAGTTGTGCGAGAGACCATTAGCTCCCTCTGTCTCAGCACTTGTCTCTTTTAAAAAGGATCTAGCTCATTAACTTCATGGCTGGATCAATTAATCTATAGCAGTTAGCCAAAGATGCCCACTCTTGCTCTTTTTGCTCCTTTGCTGTCGCTCAGCTCAACACTGTCTATTACATTTACAGCCTTAAAACCTTTCTGTATGTAATTGTAGTTCTATCACAAACAGAACTTAATAGGAAATGGTTGTAGACAATAAATCCATTTGCTCGGAGGATCACAGAGAGGAAGTGGAGAATGAAGTGGAGCCTGTCTCAAAATGTACCTTTCCTCTTGTTTAGAGGCAGACTGGTCAACAACAGTTGGACTTTTAATCAGCAAAATCAGTCACTTGGAAACAGATGAAATATTTACGTGAACAGCTTTGCCTGATGCAAACCTGCTGGTGCCAAATTAAAGAGAATTATTTTGCTGCTACAAAGGGTTGAATTGCAAATGAAAGCGTGTTTGGTCAGAGATTCAGGCAGCTTCACACTTTGAGTATTGATACAAAAAGCTCAACAGTGTTCTGGAAATGAAAATCCCATTCATTCTCTTATTTGAGGAATTACATTCACGCTATAATGTCATAACCATCCAGGGTAGACCTAGCCAACCTAGAGTTAAGATCGGGTCTCAGCCTGGCCCAGCCTATCCTTTCCGACTATATTTACTGCCCCGAGCCCAATTCAAACCCAACAATTTTTAACAATCTGGCTTCAATAACTAAGGCTTGTAAGTGCAACTTGTCAGTTGTTTGATGGCAGAAATCCATTCAGATTAGACCTGAATCGATCACGGTGGCATACGGTAAATAACAAAATAAGTTAAAGTTGCCCACTGCCTCTGACTTTCCTCCAAACTGGGACAGCTTTAATTCTCCAAATATTTTTTTTTTCTTTATGCATCGTCAAGCTTTGTTTTCTTGGTACTTCATGCGCTGTGATGAACTGCTGTGCAGGTGATGCACAAAGCTAAAAGGCGTCAAAGGGAGATGGGCCGAGCCTGCGCTATTATGGTTTCATAGGGTTGCTTGTTAAATACAGATGTTTTTCATGATCATCACCATATCTTATTCCCCCTTAGTCTCATAAAATAGCAGGCCAGGCCTGAGTGAGGGGGAGAGGTCCTAGGCTTGGGCCTAGGTAGACAGTCTTCCCTCTAACCAAGCCTACCTAAGTATGGAACTTTGATAGATGTTCTTGTGAAGGACACGTAAAAAGCAAAATCAACCTTGTGTAAAAAAAGAAAATGGTATATTTAATTTCTTAGCAGAAAGAACTAAACTATCCACAATCTTCAGGTCACTTTCACATATCATGTTCAGTTCAGGGGTTAAGTTGCAAAACCGTTGCAATTTTCATTTGGTTTGTTTTTTCTTTCACATTGCTCTTCAACAGGTGGACCAAAGCATGTCAAATGTTATGTAATCTAGCCTGCTACCACTCACTAGGGCAGTAGGGCTTCCCTCCTGTCATACAGCCTATCTTTGTACTTTGACCCAGAAATAAACAACCAGGTGATTAGAAATAACAATGTTAAGTACTATTTAAGCATAAAGTAAAGAGAGCTAAATTTAGGCTATGACCTGTGACAGCTGTATATTACTTAGAGCGATGTGTAACCATATTCCAAATAAGAATTGTAGACATGAATCTCTGGTTCCCTCTGGAGTTAACCAAGATCCCCTGTTTTTAGGCAGACCAGAATTCAGTTCTTTGGTCCGCACCAGAGCTTTTCTTACCTTTTACACAATCCCAAATCAGACAAACTTTCCAAAAAACCAAACCATAGTTTGTTTGGTCTGGACCCAGTGAGGCATCACAGAAATGTTCAATGTGAACAGCCATCTCATTTATAAAATAAATAATGGTTTTTCAAATGTGTCTGTGGCTACATGCCCCCAACATCAGAAAAGCCACATCTCTCCCTCTGTTGCCTGCTCCACTTTTCCACTGATTTGTGACCAAACAGTCCACTCTAAAAGATCCCTCAGTGATGTCACTGGAGACCAAGATGAAACACAATCCCTGAGTCAGGTGTTGTTTTGGTCCACATAAAGTGAAGAAACTAGTTGAGGCATGTCTGTGCTGCCATGAACATTGCCAAAGTCATATATAGGTGTGATTCTAGACAAACCTTTCAAAAATATGCTGTAAATGAGTAAAATATGCGCCTTGTATGCTAATCGTTCTTCCTATAGCTAATATGGATTCTTTCATATTAGTTATAACACTTCATATTATTTTCACGATATTAAAAAAATAGTATTGCAGATCAATTTTCCCACATTTTGCAGATCTGAAATTAAAAAGGGTTTTCAATCCAAAATAATTGAACTATGACAGCAGCGTTTAATGGTAAATAGCCTGAATTCAGCCCACAGGGACTGACTGAACTCATTTGGGAAGATCTTGTTTTTCTCATATTACTTGTCCCGGACAGAAAATACATTGTAATGTCACTTTTTCAGGTAATGTTCATCCATAGTTCCACAGTTGTCTCCTTTACAGTGCAATGTCCTTGCCAAATTAAAAGTCCATAATCATAAAGATAATTTAAAGATTTTTGAGCATTAATGGAGTACTTGCATGAGTCAGAGTCTAGTCTTGCCACAGTTAGGCATGTCAGTCATTAAAGGAACAAACCAACAAAGGGAAAAAAAATGCAGGTAGTTTTCTGCATGTAAATGAGGTTTTTGTTTTCCTTCTGTGATCAAAAGAAACATCACCTCCTTTATTAGTTTTGTTGCTCTTTTTACACCGCTGATTTTCATTGTTGTCTTATTCCATTAAAATTCTAATTATAGATGCAAAGAACAGGTAGTTGGGTTAATTAAGTTTCTATGTAGGGATATCCACTAAACAAATCATGCATATGTTGCTGTTAATTAATGAGGATAGATAAACAAAAATAATCCTCTGGCATTGGTATGTTTATGACTGAGCTTAGGCTTGCAGCTTAGTTACTCAGCATTACAGCAATGTGCTTGTTTTATTGATTGGATGAAAAAAATCCTCTTCATGGCACAATGTAATTCGAGTCACTCTCAGGTGTAGGATTAGAATAACATGGATTTTGACAGGTCGGCTCCCTGAGCCAACAAGATCTGTCCTGTGGATTGATTTTCTCCTTGGCTGCTTGTTTTTTCTCCTATAAACTATAATTAGGACAGGAGAAATACCTACAGAGTGAGATAAAATCTGTCTGTACATGCACTAAGGATGTTGCAGTGATTAGGCACATAGTTTAAAATCAATACACGTTACAGTTGATTTGAATAGTTAATGCGATTTATAGTTTATATTCATTTTCATAGGAGGCAAATTGTGCTTTCTGCCTTTGACTTGCCATGTCAGAAGCCTCATGTGTTATATGTGCACAGCTAATTAAAGGGGAAAAGACATGGCTGTAGCAGGGGGCGTCTTTGCAGGGGATGCTTCCTGAGCAACCCACTGCTGTATATTTCCCTGAAATTGAAATGTTAGTTTGGTGGATTATTTCTCCCCTTTGATAATACCAACTGGTGATGTACTTTATATCATTGGAGCCTGGTTAGGCACCTTTACAATGAGATACAACTTGTAAGTACCATGCATTCATGATATAAGCAACAAAGATAAACATGTGGGTAGTGCCCCCAAGAATGTGTCAAAATCCCCTGCAACTGGAAGCTACTGTGTACGCAGAGTGGCAGCACTATTTGGTGTCAGCCCTGGTACCATTTCAGAACATACCACCATATTTCGTTGGACTGGTTAAGTCACAGACCATGAAGTGGGTGTCCAAGGGAGACAACATCCCAAAAAGACCAGTTCCTCACTCCTGCTTCACTGAGGAACCACAGGTTTTCTTCCAGGAGAAGAGGGGATTTTGGCACATTTTCAGGGGGCGCTATTCAAAGTTAGCTGTGTTGCTCATTCCAAAAACAGAGCCATGCCAGATAGACCATTTACTACATTAAATAAAGAATATGTTTCACTAGTCCATATAGACAACAACCCATAGAAAGCTTTTGGGGAGTACAGAACCTTTCTAAAGCGTATCTGGCAGATGATTTAAAGATTGTTCTGTCAATCCCTTTCATTACCGGCCAATCAGATGTTGTGCTGGGCAGGCACTACTGCCGCAGTGTACAGTGCAAAAACGTGAGCTGCTTTGCAGAACAGACTCTCACCAAAACATGTCAGGAGTAGAGCGAAAACATTTTTGCCATTAATAAATGCTTTCAGTGCTATTTGTTTTCATACAATAAAGAAAAGTGGTCTAGATGATGCATCTATGTGAATCTCCTTACGAGCTGTCACTTCCTGCTGTTGTCATGCTTGTAGCTCTCACCTCCTCCTGCTGTAAAGGAAGCTGATTGGGCCGTGCCATTAATGATTATTGTTGATTGGAGCTTGGCAAGATGGTTCTGCCCTATTACAGACATTGAACCAGTTGGATCTTGCAGTGCAAGGTTACATTTTTACCTTTTTTTCCTGCAGGAAACACCACGGCTACGTGTCATGAGCCAAGCGTATCTTTACCAATTAATACAGTGTAAGCTTAAAGACATCTTGTATAATTGGCCTACTTTTCATCCATGTGCAGTGAACTGTGGGGCATTTGTGTCGCAGAAAACAATCTCTCTGCTGGTAGCCACAAATCATCACCAACAAAAGGTAGACAATGAAGAGGTATGTCAAAAAAGTCTGCGGAGTCAATGTTGAAGACCTAACTTCTGGTATACAGATGCCAAAATCTTTACAAAACAAAATACTCAACAACAAAAAAATAACTTTTTGTAGTTGGGTTTCCTCAATAAATCAAATTGGGCACAATGATTTATTCATTCAAGATAATTTAAGCAAAGGCACAGCTTTAAAGCACCTGTGCCATCACAGAGAGGAGGTTTTATGATTCATTTTGCCAGCTTTTTAAGACAATGATATAATCCACTCTTTGGAAATGAGGTTGTAAATAGTTTTTATTCACATCTGCATGCCTTTGTTATGGTTTTAACTACTTTAGAGGAGAAGATTATGTCCCGAACAAACTACTACCTTGAAATATACACAGTTTTTAGAAAGGATTAAACCATTTTTGCTTTTTGTGTGTGCAAACAGAGCCATTACAGTGAAATAAAAGGTAACAGGAGAGTCTTAGGCTAATACACTGGCTACTGCCCTTTTCTAATCTAGTTAAAAAGCACTGATCTCAATAACGCATAAATCCTTACCAGCCCATTTAGTACCAAAATGCTTTGAGAATTGTTTCAGTGCAGCTGAACAATGGCTTCAAACACTGCGTATCCTAAAATACGCAGCCCCTTGACTCAGAGGTTGAGGCCTGTTAATGAGTGTGGAGGCCTGTGAACGCTGTAATGAGTAATTATGCACATTTAAAGGTAGCAGAGGAGTAGAATGATAAAACAACTGGAAAAAAAACCAAGGTCCCTTCACTGTTTACCATTCCCCCTAATTTGATTCCTAATTGAGCGTACGTAACACGATGTTTACACCAAAATAATCTGGCAGAGATGAGCACCCATGCTGGAATCACACAGCTGAGCACTGTCTGCACTCTCTCCCTGCGATGAGGCTGTAATCACTGGCAGGTCTTTCCATAGAAGTGCGGTTACATTTCTTTTCTGACCTATCACCCACTGGTAAGCGCCTGCACCCTGTCGTGCTGATGCTGACATTTTCACACATGGCAAAGAGGGTGTCAGACAAAGTGGGAGGCCGGAGGTTAGTGGTGGAGTGGATTTGGAGGTGAGTGAAAAGAAAAGGAAAAACATGAGTCTGGCTTTTTAAAATCCAGCACTCAGCTCAGAGCCTATGTCTGGTTGAGACGGGGTCACTCATGGCAGGACAGGAGGTGGGAAGGGTGAGGTTGGACAACAGAGGGTGGGAGAAACACCTCCATGAAGGGGTCACCGGGAGAAGCGCTGCAACCTGAAATGGCGATGACATCAGCCATGCTAAAAACAGCTACATCAATGCAATTATGCATTCATCCTCCAGCTGCACCGGCACATCCGCCGCTCGTCGCCCCTGCTGCCATTACGCCTAATGGGAAATAATGATAAAATGCTCTGCATCAGAAGAGGAGGCACAAATTATGTGTGAAGCGTGGGAAGAGGAAAAGTGACCAGGATCAGGGAAACAGAGTGTGAGATACGGAGAGAAGTGGGAAAGTGAGAGCAAAACAGAGTGAGAAAGCACTCAGTAGTGCATCTTGTCACTCAGATGATTGGTGGCAGAGTCCAGCGTTAGATAAAAGCAGCCACTTCTCATTGCTTACAGAGGAGTAAGAGAAATTACATCCTGCAACATGGAGTCAAAATGAAAATGCTTCTGAACAAGGGATGGAGCCTTATTTAAATTATTTGACAAAATAAACAAGATTTCATTAAACCTTTATCTAATCTTAAAAAAAACACACTTCTTAATAATTGACAGTGACTGTAGTGTGGTACTGCCACTCATTCATTTCTCTCCTTTTCAACCTCTCTGTCTAAATGCTGATTCTGCCAAGACCTGTATCCCTCCACTTAGACTCCACAAAGAGTGAGTACCCTGCTGTTGGCCTCAGTACCCTTTGGAGTACATGAAGACACCAATAAAGAGTCTAAAATGCATCAAACATGACAATGGAAAAGATATTGTACATTATTAGACGGAAACGACATATTTTTAATGGCATCGGGAGACCTTTTATAAGTTTTTTAAGACATGATTCTAATGTTGGCAACTTGCTGCGGCAGGAGGAAGATCTGAGGAAGTAGAATGTCCATGTGGTGTGATATAATGTTCTGAAAAAATGCCCCTGCAATTCATCAGTTTTCTAACTGTTTTCAGTATTTGTCTATATAATGAAGTGACAGTGTGCATATATGTATATGTATCTGTGGGCTTACACATACTGTATACCATACCCAGTGTCTTATTTCTATTAACACTACTTTATCTTTTATTTCTTACTTTTATTTTTCTTAATTTCTTTTTCATCTTATTTTTATTGTTTAAACATGTTTTTCTTATACTTATTTGGTGAGGGGAAGAGGAGATGGGAGGGAGAACAGGGAAGAAAAGTTTGCTTTGTTGGATGTAATAGTATTTTACTGTTTGATCTGCTGTAATTTGCAAACAAAAAACAAATTAACACATGTATAAAAAAAAAAAAAAAAACATATACCTGTATCTTTTATTAAAACTTGTCAAAATAAATAATTATTCACTCAAATTTACATCCCTGCTGGTTGAGATGCCTCCCCAGTTGGGCAGGGCATTTGTTTAAAGAAGAAGATGAAGGAGAAGAAATACTACTTTTTAACCCCTCATGGGGAAATTCAATTAATTACACTCTATTGTTGAGACATGCCACAAATACACAGGCTGAAATACACATACACATGCACAAACCTGGCACATTTTGGCAGGGGCTACGCACAAGTTTAGCTGTGTTACTCATTCCATGAATACATGATCATTATATATGTTATACCTTGTTGTAAAGGTAGCTAATTAGGCTTTCCAACTATATAAAATACAACACCAATTGGTATTATTAAAGGGGAGAATTAATCAACCTAAGTAAAATTATGGGTATTATGGGTGGTGGCCCATTGGTGGAAACTTCCATGATGTTAGCATCAAGCTTACAAACAAAATTTAAACTGTGATCCATTTTATACTGCAGTGGAGTTAAGTTTTTGTTGTGTTATGCCATTATGTTGATTGTTCTTCTTAATCAGCCGGATTGCTTTGTCTCTTTTCTTGTCCCACCTAACTCTATTGTTGACAGTACTTTGTAAAATGTGAGTTACTTGGAACATTTTTCTTCCAGTATGTCTTCCTTCATGCTTTAAAGGATAATGTAAGTGAATGAGGCTCTGTATTTGTTGAATACAAAGCTTCATTCACTTACATTGGGAAGGCGGTTTTATTAGTGGAATTAGTAGTGAGTTTCAAAGGATGACTTTGTTTGAAGTTACCATTCCCAGTTTAAAGGCAGTCCTGCTTCATTCATGGAGCAGGATGGGTGTGCATTTACACCCACAAAGACATCCACTCTCTGAACATCAAGTCCAAGCATGACCAGAGAGCTACAATACATGAATGACGTGAGGGGAATCATATTTTGCTCATGCCATACAAAAAAAACAAACGGACATATTCTGCAATACGGCATGAATGAGCAAAAGGTCAAACTTGATTCTCTGGCACGCGATGCACCTGCAGCCGTGAAATCCTCTGAAAGTAAACGGGGCCCTCAGCGCATCAATATTCATGTCATATTTACATCTGCATGACCTCCACACAACCTTATCAGAAAGCTGTATTCCCTTCCAGACAAACAGACACGCGCTATCACACAGAAGCGGAGTGTGTGAACTGCAAAGCCCCTCCACAATCCCACCTGTCCAAAAGTGGACAGTGCTGACCTTTATCAGGCAGCCTCAGTCAATACGCCCTGAGCTATAGAGCTGGCACATGTACAGTATGTGTCCATGGTGTGTTAGTGCATGTTTGTGTGACGAAAGAAGACACAGCCATGTGAGACACACTTATGATGCATGAATATCGTTAAACATGATTGGATTGATGTAGAGCAGAACCTGCTCTCTGGGATAAAAAAAATGAAAAATGAATAAAACAGTTGGAAGAGAAAACAAGATTTTTACTGTCTCTGAAAGGCAACGGATGTAAGATTATCACCAGATATGATTTGACCACTGACTCCAACGTTTTCTGTAATGAAGATTTTACTTGATTTTTTATTAATCTCAAACTTTAAGAACAATATCAAAACTAAAAAGCATACATATGTTCACCAAACAATTGTACATATCCAGCAGAAAAAATGAAAACAAAACATACATGAACATTCATGTTAGGGGTGATAAATGAAATTGCTGTCTATTTGATGTAGATTTATTTAGAGATTCCCACTGCATGTCCATGTTAAAGCTTCCACCGAGCCAAGTCTGTTTTCCTGTGAGTTCAAACAGGCTAGCTATGGCGCTAGTTGCTAGCCTGAAGCTAGCAGCTAGCGCCATAGCTTTAGGGAATATGGAGAGGATATTTACTCCTCTCTTTGCTGTTTGACAAAACTTTGATCTTAGATAACACCAGGCAGGTGTTATAAGATCTATGTGCTGACCAACTTTACTTATAATTATTTACGGCTGATATTTGTTAAACCGACACAGAAAAAACTTTTTCCTCTTGGTTCAAAAATCACCCAGACACCATGTTTGATAAAAATGTATTTGATGTTATATTGATGTTATATCTTCATTTATGTTGCATTTACTGACATTTTGGAAGCAGAGCTTTAGGCCAAAATTTTTTTTTGTATGAGTAATGCACAATACAACCAGTTGACTGCAACAACGAGTGACCACATTTATCACAGAAATATGAACAACAAACTGATGTTTAACTAGCACTGCTAACACTAGGTAAGCCACACAACACTTTCCAAAACATCTTGACAAGCAAAATAGTGCCTTCCTGACCCTTTTCTGGGTGTTTTATCAATTTTGACAAGTTTATTTAGTTCATTTTATTTTAATGTGCATTAAGCAGGATTTAAAATGGGATTACCGCTTCTGCAGACAGTCAGAAGAGGGGGTTCCTTATGTTCTGACCTTACATTTGGGAGCTGTCAGGTCATCCCATCCGGACAGATTAAAAAAGGGTCATAAAGGCAGAGCCACATATCTAAAAAGTAATATCCCAAAAACTGTGGGTTCATTTTAAAATGAAGCCATGTCATTTGGCATCAGGAGGAGGATTAAAAAGCCACTCCAATACAGAATACTGTACTTAACTTTATCAAAAAATCTGAAAAAGAAAAAAAAATCTACAATAGATGGTGGTTTACTGTGAGATAAATAAACCCTGTAGAGAGTTGGTTTGATTGAGAATTACCAGTGCCCAACAGAGGTGGGCAGAGCAACTTGCAGGCTGTGGGACTGTACTTCACAACTAGTTTTGCAGATAGCAGGATTCAAACCCTGAGAGGTGAACTCAAAGGTGAATAAACAAGCTACAGTGCTGCACAGACAAAAGTTTAAACTTTCATTTCACTCTCGCAGAACCTCTGAAACAGACATACTGGGGTAAGTCATTATCCAGACTTTACGGTGATTACATCAAACTGCTCATGACGTACTATCCTATGATGTCTAGCTATTCCTCTAATCCTATTTTTTGAGCATTTGGAGTCCATTTTATCAAGATGAAGGCAGGATTGTTTTAAAAGACAGATCTGTTTTTCACAGGACTCAGCAGTCTAGAAAAGAGACGATTATTTGATGAGATTAAACTTGAATTAAGTTTTTGTATGACAAAGCCTGTACGTGTGTGGCTTTGAAAGTGTGTGTGACACACCCTCATAAGGTCCTTGTGACGTGGACTTGGTGAAAGACATCAACACCTTGTCCAGGAGAGAATTACAGAGAAAAACACATCACAGCCAACAGGAAAACTGGATTAGCTGTCTAACTGGCAGAAAGCCATTTGCCATGAGGATACTGTATGGACTAACAAGGTACAGAAGCACAACTGTGTGTGTGTCTGTGTGTGTAGGATTAAAAGTTTCCAGTAAGGCTCTGTTGCAGAGGTGTTCATAATTCATTAATGATTTCTTCTGTATTAGAAATCTGACAGGTTTATGGTGAGGTTGTCAAAATTGTCAATAGTTTTAATGGCACATTTTGATGTTTTTTTTACATCATGAAAACAAATCAAAGGCAACATAAAAATCATTTTATCCTGCTATTTCTTGGCACTCCTTTGGAAAAACTTATGCTCAAATAATATAATCCCGTAATATACATCCTCCATCAGACAGAAGACAATCCTGGAGTGAGAGTTTGATAAGCCCACAGCCACCTTCAGTGAAAGGACCATGTCTAAAGATGTTTGTGCAGCCATAATAAACATTTGAGCACAGTGCTGAGGCCAAAGCCACATCCAGCTTTGACAGGGGAATGTTCAGAAAAAGCTCATCAGCTCAGAATGACCTGTTCTGAGCAAAGCTGAAATGAAAAGCCAGGGCATGCCAAAACTCAATATTTGACAGAAAATTTTAGGAATTATTTTTTTGAAAAGCCCACGAAAAACCCCGATGAATGAACTTTTTCAATTTTTACAATTTTTTTTTTGCAGTTTAGACCACAAGCAGGAGTCTGACTGACATACTTGATCACTAAAAATTAGAGTTTAGGGTTATTTTCTATTTTACTAGCAGCAAACAAGTAATACTTGCATTTGATTTACTACTAATGAAAAAAGCTCTTTAGATAATACTACATTAAAAGTATGTAAATTCCTCATGTCAACCAACTTTTTAGATAGACAATATATATTAGGTAAAAAGACAATTTTGTTGTCACTATGCAAATTATTACCTCCACCGAAGAGGTTATGTTTTTGCCAGCATTTAGTTTGTTAGTTGGTAAGTTAGATAGTTATAAGATTTTGATGACATTTTCAGTAAATGTTAGTCAAGACACAAAAAAAATTCTTGATTAGATTTTAGAGGTAATCTAAATCTGGATGTGGGTCCAGAATTGCAAGATAAAGAGGCAGTTTTTCACATTTTTGCAAAAACTCAATACATTCTGAACAGATTTGATGACATTTTCAGGGAATGTTGGCCATGGTACAAGAATGTGTTTAAATTTTGGTGGTGATCGAAATCCAGGTGCAAGTGCAGGATTTTGTTAAATGCCTTAACAGTGCGAGAAAGGGCAGGCATTCAGCATTCTTGCTAATAACTCGAAATGTTTTCATGACACTTTAAGGGAATTTCATGGCATAAGGAAGAAGTGATACACTTTTGGTGGTGATCCAAATTTGGTTGTGGATCCAATAATTTTTTTAAAGATTTGCTGACACTGCCATATGGGCAATTTTCCACATTTTTGCTACTAACTCAATATGTTCCCAACAGATTTTGATGACATTTCCAGAGAATGTTCGTCATGTCACAAAGAAGACTTGAGAAGATTTTGGTGATGATCTGAATCCAGATGAATGATCTGTTTTGCAGATTTGTTAACATTGAGAGACAGGGCAGTTCCCCACATTTTTGCTGCACTTCAAGTTGTAAATGTGTCTCACCAAAGCAATATTCTTACTACGCATTAAAACTACAGCAACATTCCTTTTTATCTTTTCTTTTTTTTCCAAATGGTTTCATTCATTCCGTCTTTGGGCCGACAAAGTCAGAACAAAATATTTAAGTTCATATTAACTAATGAAACATAGAAAAACATATAACATTGTCCCACCCTTTATCTCCTTTTAAAATATATCAGTATATGCTAAAACCTTGCTAAGACCTACAGTATGTTAAGGCATACAAAGCAAGCTTCTGCTGGGTGTCTGTTTTCTGTCTTGCATTTACTGTTAATTCGACAACAAATGTCAAATGCTTTTTTACCGAGACAGTGCCTCTGCCAGTGATAGCCTGTAAACATTAATGGTCTTACATGTGCACAATTCACACAACTGGCACTTACATAAAGCACAATGCAGTTGACATGCTGCAAGCTCTACAACCCTGTAAATCCAAAGCAACAAATTACACATTTGAACGCACACAGCAGTGCATAAAAAGGTCATATAAATATGATATGCAATGACATCATATATGCATGAATACACACACTTGCCCATATAGAATAGCAGAAAAAAGCACAACCCATCTCTATTGATGCCATGTGTGTTCAAACATGTCAGCAGTCATGCACGCATCCCTGTTGTCACAATGTAAAAGCGCATTTCGCATGCAAATGTTATGCCAAGACCCCTCTACAGTCTGCAGCGTCCAAAAAAGCATCAACTTAACTTGACATGTGGTGAGTAGGAAGCCCTGAGGTGCACAGATGCACTGACAAACTTGACACACACATGTATACACACAATACACACAATATACCTTCCCTGGGCAGGACATATTGGATTAGGAGTGATTTTTTTTTTTTTTTCTTGGCTTCGTCTCAGAGGTGCTAGATTAAATGCCATTCCCACTTTACTACAGATGGCTGGAAAAATAAATCATACTATCCATACATACACACAAATACACAGTCATCCACACACACACACACAAGCAAACAGACATAAATCCAGAGAAAGGCTCACACTGGGAGATATATAACATGTTGGCACACTCAAACACTGAAGCACCTGTACGGTCCAGCGCGTCTGCTCTTTGTATTTCAATCACTGAATCGATGGGCCTAAATTGATTGTAGCTGAGCAGGGGCCAGAGATGTTCCCCCTGGCTCAATGCCCTGGCCCTCTATTGATTAGATCTGAGAGAGCCAATTGCTTTCACACTGGATTAAGGTGTTCCGGAGCAGTGAGCAGAGAGGGAGAGGGAAAACTGAGGGAGAGCGAGGTAAGAAGTCAGAAAGACGAGAGAGAAAATAGGATTTGCAGGTTGAAAGAAACACCTACAAAGCCCTAAGATCAGGCCCACAACAATGCTAATTAGTTAACAACTACTTTCTGTGGGGAAAGAACGTGTGTGCACCCTGACATCTAAGTCTGCTACCACATGGAAACAACAGGAAGGTGCATTAAGAGGAACGTGCATGGTGTTTGCAAGTATACTTCAAAACACAACATTTTTTAATCTTGAGAAAAAATATGAAAAATTTTGAAAGACCCCTGACACTACAACAAACAATGATCAATTTCACTGTTTTGTTGAAAAGAGCATAGTGTTCCCGTTGGGCCAAAAACTTTATCTCCATGTTTCTTGACTTTCTGTTATTTGTGATAAAACAGTGTTTTTGGTCACCTTCTGTTCTGGTGTGTGGGTTTTATAAATGTTTAACTAGTTAAAAGTCAGCAAAAAAAAGTTTGCAATAGCAACATCTATTCATCGGTAGAATGCTGTTTTTTGGGGTTTTTTTGTCCTTTCTAGAAAAACAGCAAATTTGGACATAAGGGGTTTGTGCCTGACAGCAACGACAGGCTTTTTTAATCATGGACATAGTCTCAGTGACATCACCCCTGGTTTCTGAATTGCATTTTTGAAGCACATCAGTGGTTGTCACTGGGGATGCAACAACATTTAAAGAGCCTATTTTGTGCTTTGTTTGAGTTTTATATTCCTTTCTGTGTCTTCTCTGCATGCTAGAGTACTTCTGTGTACAAGACAAAAAGTCCTCTGCATCAGGAGTCTTTTTCCCCCTTTTTACAGTACCAGTGGGAAAACATATCAAAGCATATGTGGCTCTTTATTTCAAATTTTCCTCGATGTTATGGCCGAAATATGTGACGCGCACACACCACAGATGTCACCCATGTAAAATGCATTCGCTGTTCAAGCATTGTTACACCTTGGGATGCTAAGTTTCTGACAGAGTAGCTTTGAAATATTGAGCCTCAAGTTACTGAGTACAAAAATGCATTGTAGGAAGAAAAGACTGTCTAAAATGGGAAGTGCACTGAAACCTCCACAAAGGCAAATCTGACATTAACAGCCGAGCTATTAGTGAAAATCAGGAAAGCTGCTCTATCTTGCGATGGTAACAATCCTTTAAAGTAATCCCTGATTGGCATCCATATTAGGGTCACCACTGAAAAACAACATTTCATGAAAAAAATTTAGCGAAGTCTATCAAGATCTTTTAAAGTTATCTTGCTTACAGAAACATAAACCATAGGGATATTTTTTAATTCATTATCACTGATACCGATATTTCTGGTCAAGAGCTCAAGCTCTGTACTTAACAAAAATGAACTTGTTTCTTTCAGTGTTACAGTGTATTTTTGCGAGGAACAGTGGTAAAACAAACAAAAAACACAGCATTTAACTCTTGCAAAAAGAAACCCTTGATTTTTGAATGTACCCATGCAGTGATGAGAAGGAGCATCAATATTGTACATTTGTGTAATTTGTCGATATTCCAGCTGATATATGGCCGATATGTGTGGCTGATATATTGGGTGTAAATATCTGCAAAAATTTCAATATCGGCTGATACCAATACTTAACTTATTAGGCTGATATCGGCTGATACCTATATCAAAAAAATGAAATCAGGCCAGAGGTCCACCTGCAGGTCTTATAGCCTGCTCTGGATGCAAATGCCTAAAATATCTAAAGTAATTTAAACATACAATGCCTTATAACAGAGACATAGCTCATATGCCTTCATGCACACACACTCGCACACACACCTCTGCGCTGCAATCCTTCAGATCAGAGGGCACTAACGCAGATCAAGGGTGTAAGCTCATTTGACCCTGGAGCTAAGTAGCCCAGGGCAACAGCATTACACTTCAAAGCTTCACTCAGAGTTTGTTACACATTCCAGCTCCAAAGTCTTATGCACTGAAACCTGGAGGAATCAAACCCAAACTTGACTATCAGCCCGCATCACAGGATCTCTTCTGACCTGGATCAAATGATAAATAAACTGCCAAAAACAAGTGCAGGGTTTTTTCATACGGGGTAGCTCTGCCTGTGTCTCTTATGACTGCATTTATCTTCCTGTTAGTCATATTCCACTGGGGGCACCATTAAGCCGGACATCCACTCCACACCCCATCACTCTTCCTCTCCACACAACAATTAGGCGCTCCTGCTGGGGTTCTATGAGGAAGAATTGGAAGGGAGGGACAGGCTCGCAAGCATCCCCCCACCTTTGTCTACCCCAAGATCTCCCCCCTACTCTCTCCCTCAAATAATTTCCACAATGGAGCCGCTTCCAATCCAGATTAAGCGCTTATGAAAATGAAGAACTGCGTGCTCTGAGATGGGGCCCGGCACGGAGGGTCACAAGAGCCGGTAAAAGGGCCCCTCACTCCGAGTGGCTTGGAGAGGCGGTTCTCAGGGAGCTGCAGCCCCATTCACACGGCATTAGGGGTGTAAAAAGCAGCACATTGACTGCGCGAGTCAGGCTGGCTCAATATACATTTGGTTAATACCTCTATTGTTGCTGGTCTTCTATGCAACTGCTCGGCTAGTGGAACACGAGAGATGGAGGACAGTAGTAGAGAGGGATTTAAGGAGTCAGAAAAGATGAGGTAGAGAGGAGAAACGAGGGAGGGAGGGGGAGAGGATTTGCAAGCCCATTCAAGTTGTGATGGGTGTGATGCCCACAGAGTTTTATATATGAGTGGACAAAGGGACACACAATAATACTTTTATAAAAACGGTGGTGTGGGGCGCTGGTTAAGCTCAGTGTTCAGAGAGCACGGCCCATTTACAGGGACAAAGTCTTTGCTGCACCGACATTCTCAAGGCTTTTCCCACTGAGCCCCTTTTTCTTTGTTTATCTAAAAAATGCTGCACGTCAGTAACGAAATATGATCCCATGTCATGCCAATCATGTTTGCACACTCCTGGGGTGATTTTGGAATATGGTTAGGTGGGAGTAAATGAAGTACGGTCCCTTGTAGGGGTTTGAGATTTGGGTGACACAGTTAACACGCCAATATTTAGGAATCTAAACTGTAAAACCAAAAACAAGTGTCGGTCTCTGGTGCAGAAAATGAAGCTAGCTTTTACACACTGTAAAATCAAAATCAATATCTCTGGCTTTGGAGGGATCATGAATTTGGTTTTGCTGGCATTTAGAAATAAGTAGGATTTATAAATGATTTCTGGTAACAGTTAAAAGCAAACAGTAACTCATTTAAAGCGAACCACAAAGCAGAATAATACAAATTGTTGTATAACTCCACTGGCCCCCCTCAAACAGACCTACCAGTCTGCCATTGTTTCATCAACAGTTCAAGAGTATTGGCTCATGGAAGCAAGCCCAACTCAGAGCAGAGATCTTAGAATAAATGCAGAGTTCTTGATAATATGACACCAGCAGCTACCCAAAACACGTTCCCTGGCCCTCCAAACAGACCTACTAGTGTGTTGTCCTACCATTGTTTCATCATCAGTTTAAGCCCGTTGGCTTTTTGTAACAAGCCTAGTTCAGAGCAGAAATGTTATGTAGAGTTGTTGACAGTATGGTGCTGTGCAGGGCTGAGCTGACCAATTACCACAGACTAGACCACTCAACCAATCAGAGCAGACTGGGCCCTAGGGGGAAGGGAGAAGTCTTAATGCTACTGATTTTTGTATTCAGTCTATCAATCTGTATTTCATTGCACTAAATCATCACAAATGTCGTCTGAAGACACTACACAGAAGAGCACATCAATGCCATACTCTTCGTTGAATCAACATTTTCTTCTGACTTATTTATTTCATTCAATACATTTGTTTTTTAAATATATGCCAACATGAATCCACCATGAGTACAGCTTTATTCCACAATCCACAACATTTCTAGTAGCAAGTAAAAACCTTTATTAAGCAGTAGGAAATCTTGAGCAGAACCAGATGAAGTCATGTTGCCAGCATATTTTGTGTCAAACGGAGATATGTTAAACACACTAAAGGGCATATAAAACTTGAAAAAGCACTATATGGACACATTTTAAATATGGCAACCACCACTGTTGGGCTTCACAACTCTATGAACTAGGGTGATATTATTTAGACCATGTCCACATTTATTAAAGTCTAAGGTCAAATAGAATAATAGGCTTATATTGCTAGCTACAGATACAAGATTCAGTTTATAGAAAAGAAGATAGAGTGAAGCAGAAAAGGAGAGAAGAGAGAGAGGCAGAAACATTGTGAAATTGACTAAGTGTAAGAGCATGTGTGCTTTTTTGTGTCCCTATCGCTCCGTGTTTCGTTCATTCCCCAAAGGGTCTTATTATGCTTGGCGCTGGCTCCGACACAAAGGCTGCATCTCTGTATCTCGGCCCATCCAGCTCCCCCAGAGAACATTCGAGACACAGCAAATCCATTTGTTTGTCAGCTTCTGCCTCTATTCGGACTTGGACTAATCAGATAGTATTCTCTTTGAGAATGAGAAGCATACCACTGTGCAGCCTAGCCTCGCACTACAGTAGCACTGGTCCAGCACTCAGATAGCATCTTTGCTCTTACAGAGAGGATATTTTTGAACTTTGAAGCACGGCACATAGAAATCATAAGGCAGAGTTAGAGGGCTACTCATAAAGGTTATAATCAGTATATTGTATCATTATATTTATTATAATGAAGGCATAAGCTTTATAAATGTTTCCTATGCCAATCGTTGGTTAATTAGTTGGCTGGAGAGTATGAAGCAGGTCACTATTGCCTTCTCTGTAAGGGTATTTTATGATGTTATATTACTGAATGCTATTGCTAATGGCAAAAAAATGTTTTGTTTATTACTATTAAGCCAAACTGAGATGAAAAACACGGAGTACCAAGGCTGACAATGTATTTAATTATAGAACCCATTTTGCCTTATTTTATACTCATTAACAAACCTTTGAGATTTTATTCAGTTTAAAAGAAAACACAAAAAGCAAAATCAATACAAACACATAAAGACAAAATACATCCACATACTGTAACTGTCAGGCAGATCAATAGAAGGTTAAATGCAAATAGTTCATCCAACATAAAGCTAGATATTAAGTCACCATTACTTTTTCAATGCTGTTACAATTGTGTCTAGATATCTGTGAGCTGTAGAAATCAATATTGATAATGTAATCTGGCTTTGAAAGATATCATTAGATAGATAAGACTGATCAATGATTTCTGGTATCAGTTAAAGGCAAATAGCAGCTCATTTAAAGCAAACTGCACAAGGCCAGCAGAACAATATAAAACAGCATCATCAGCATATAGATGGATATTACAGTCAGCTACAAGAGAAACAATATATTTAAAATTGAGTATTAATAAGACAGGGACCAGAGAAGATCCTTGTGGAACACTTTTTGTTGATGAACGAAACTCTGATTGAATACTTCGAGCTTTTACTCCCTGTGATCTACACGACAAGTAATTCTCAAACTGGCAGCAAGAGATGAGGTCAAACACAATGTAACAGGCTTATAAGCTCCAGCCCCTGACAACCTTGTACAGGATAATCAGTTGTTCTGATGAATGTATGCTCATGATCTGATATTTTTCAGCATGGCTAATATCAGCAGTTGCCTAAGTTCAAAGCCCCTGGGAGCGTGACTTTATTTTTAAACATTTTTACAGAATAACAAAGTTTAATGTGTCATTAGGCATCCTTAAATTTGAGAGAGAAAAGTCATCTCTAAATGATAGAAAATCTTTTCCTTGAACATCCAATTTAACAGTTAAGATCATTTCTAAAAACTGTGTGGGTGTGGTCGCCATCACGTTGATGTGAAGAGGCTGACTGGGTGGAAATTAAGTAGTTCTGCTGCCTTTGAGTGGATGGGATTTGGACTTGATTTTTTAATTAGCTGAGTTTTGTATTACATCATATATATATTAGTCTGAAGCCCACCCACTTTCCAGTTTCCGAACATCCTCAAAAACTTAGCTGCTGATATTTTTTAAAAAAAGATGAAAAGATCAGTCTGAAGATTTTTAGATAGTTGATAGAATGCTTGTACGATAATAAATATCTTGTAAAGTTTTTATTGATTTGTCTGCCTTTCAGCGTGAACAAAACAAGACCTCTGCAGCATCAAGATCCTCCCTTGTCCACTTCTTTATGGTAACGTGCATCTACACAAAACATATCCTTCCCCTGCCCTGCCCCCCCCCCAAACGGACCTACCAGTGTGAGGACCTACCATTGTTTCATCATCAGTTAAAGCTCATGAAAGTAAGTCCAACTCAGAGTAGAGACGTTAGAATAAATACAGACTTGCTCACAGTACAGCATTGAGCAACACTGAACTGAGCATTTACCACAGAGTAGACCAGCCAACCAATCAGAGTGGACTGGGCCCAGAGGAAAGGAAGAAGTCCTGATGTTGCTGACTTCTTATTGTTTTGCTTTTGTTTACTCTTAATGTGTAGGAGACATTTTAAACACACTAGAGGGGGCATGTAAAACGTGAAAAAACTTATTGGTAATATGGGCTCATTATAGATGAAATAAAAATGAAAGCACTTTTTGTCATCTTTGTTTGATTCAACCAATGATTCTTCTTGTCAAAAAAAAAATCAAGCACTTTCATTACCCATGATGCAACTGTAAAGCTCTTGCCAAAATAGTACTTTTCAGCTGGTATGCATGGCCTTGAGCTGCTAGATATAGAAGAGAGCTACAGTTTCATTATTTAAATCTCAACAGATATTTCCCCCACTTTTTTTTCTTGTAGTCCAAATCCACTGGAAAACATAGAATGATACGTTTTCAACTTTTCTGTGGAGCCGCATCACGCATTGATTTTTTTTCTCTCAAATGAATGACTTTCAAAGAACTAAAGAATTAAAACATATAATATCTGTAGAGAGATCTCCAGTAGAGCAGACATGTATGATATGCATAACACTCATTTGAGGATACACTCATATTCCTCTAAGATAACAGATGAATCCATATCTAGTCATTGCATAGTATGAGTCACTAAGCTGCCTCATTTCTGCTCTGAATCATACCCACTCGTCAAGGTAAAACATGTTTCTGATCCTTTGCTGTGAGAGATAAGAAGAAGGCTATCAAATTTAATTGGGAGCCTGACAATTTAGTCAGCCATCTTATTTCATGTACTGTTTGAACGTGGTTTGAGAACACTCCAGCTACTTTGATAATGGGAAGACACTAACTTTGAGCATAACAGAAATAGGCTCAGTCTACTTTATTCTTCTGATTCTTATTTTGAGGATTAAACTAAGAGCACTGATTAGAATTTTCTGCTTTTTGTACAATCTGCCCTTTCATTGCAATCTCCTCTCTGGACTTCAGCAAACTTTAGTGAACAATAAACCAAAAATCAGTCCCACCATCAAACAAAAGATTCTATTCACTTCAGCACGTAGGCAGCACTCAACCTGTTGACACAGACTCTGTTCCCACTTTGCCTCCAGTGAAAGCATGATGGCTGCCTGATGGGTTTTTATTACACAATGATGCCAAAAAGAGACGGAAGGGTTCGCGGCCTGATTGGACTTTGTAAAACCACACATTTTTAAAGTTGTTTTAAAGAGGAAACTCTGAGCACTCACCTCAACTAAACTGCACAAATGCACAAATATAAACAAAGAAATAAAAAACAGATGCGTGTGCATAAGCCGCCACACAGATCAGCCTACATACAAATCTGACTATGCTAATTCCGGTCTGGGAGAAAAGCTGCAGCCCCCCCAGCCAGTGTGGGAACTCGGTAAACAAATGGAGCACAAAGCACAAAGTGCTCAAAGAGAGGATTACCGAGTCACTCTCTTTTTTTCTCTTTCTCCTTTTTACACATTGCCTTCCCCAACGCACACACATGCATATATAAAGAAAGACGCACACTTCTCATCTACCCAATCTCAATTCAATATTCCCACATTGACTTCTCCAGAGGCCTGCTCTTTTCTTCTTCTCCTACTTCCTCATTTTTTGGGAAGACAGCCATAGCAGAGGACTGTTGGCACGAGGAGTGACAACAAAGCCAAGATCAATAATTTGTCACAGAGATGTGGCTCTCCCCGTCCCTCAGCTTGAAAAAGAGTCATTTCCACTTATTTTTTTCCAGCAGAATTACACAATCTAACCCTGAGAGGTACACACTATGTTTACTGTCAATACAAACATGCAATTAGCCATGCACGATGACACACTGCATTAAAGATTAAGGGAGTTGCCTAATTGGACACTAATTGCATACTGTGCAGGTTTTTGAGGTTGTCTTTGACCTGTCAGGTTACAGGGAGGCAAGTTGGTCTTGGATAATTCCTGGTGTCATAACACAGTTGTGATTCTTTCATTACATCTAACCAGAGACACGTAGAAAGGAGTTAAAGTGAAGCTGTAGTAATGTGTGACCAACGGTAAATGTAATTTGGTTATAGAGTTGGAGATGCAACATTCAGCCTGGAGTGATAACGACCGAGATTTAAACTTTGGTTTGCAACTAGAAGAGTAAACCACCGTTACATCATGATACAATACAATAACCTTTTTTTTTTTTTTTTTGAAATATGATATTTGCCGATATAACAAAACCTGCCATGATACAAAATTGATATGATATGATACGATTTAGCCTGGGATTGATATTAGACAACATTATGTACAAATTTAACACAGTTGTATTTGTAACTAGAAATGGTCAGAGAGCACAAACCTCTGCCAAGGCATTTCCAACACTGTCGGGTGAGTTATTGTCAAAAATGTGGAAATCTGCCCTATCTCACAATGTTAGCAAATCCTTGAAAAAATTAACAGATACAGATCACCCCACCAAAATCTAACCAATTCTCCCTTGTGCCAAAACTGACATTTCCAAAAGACGGCATCAAAATCTGTTTCTGACTGTTTGAGTTATTTGCGAAAATGTGGAAAACTGCCCTATCTTGTTATGCTAAGACTCCTTAAAAAATCCAGGAACCACATACAGATTTGATTTCTTTCTTGTGCCATGACCAACATTCCTAAAAAATTTCATCAAAACCTGTTCATCAGTTTTTAAGTTATCCATTTACAAACAAAGATGCTAACAAATGCCAGCAAAAGCATATCCTTCTTGGTGGAGGTAATAAGAAACCAAGCAGTTAAGACACTGCTGAAGTGTTTCAATTCTAATAAGAAAACAGATCGGTCTTCTTTCTTCAAAAAAATATGACTTTACCGCTCGGTAAAGCGACCACAAGTAACACGATAGTAAGCCAAGTTTTCATTTTTAAAGTTTATGCAGACAAGTGTTACCGCTCTCCCTCTGCATGTAAGTGTGTATCACAGTCACTGTCAGAGGGCTACAGTGAGCAATGAAGAACGTGAGGGCTTATAAAATACAAGCTAAAGATCCAATTTAAATTGTTGCACATGGGACGACACAGCATTTATCTGGAAAGTTCTTCAAAACTACAAAATATATCACAGGGGGAAAATATGGCAGCATCATTTATTCCTAACATCGTGCAGCCCCATAAGAAAAGACCAAAATCTAAGACTTCATATGTACATGCAGGCTCTCAGGAGGGTAAATGCCCATCTGCTTGTGTGCGCTAATTTGTCCATTTTTGTGCAGCTCCCTCACAAAACACAGAAACATCCTACTAGCTTTGACACAAAGTCCAGAGCTTTGCAGCTTTGGATTGATTCGGAGCAGCCATGCAGATTGACAGAGTCAACACAAAGCATGTGAGAAATGCTCTTTGGCTTACAGGATTGGCTCAGTGCAAAAACACAATCAAACCATGCTGACTGAAGGCTGAGCTGGTCCAACACTCTGTCCATTACACAAGCTGTGATCTATGCTAGTTTGACTACCATTAAAAAAAAAGCCCTGTGAGACTTCTGGAGACAACATGATAGGAAATACATGTATGCTGCTGGTCAGGTGAAGGGATCCTAAGCACTCAGTCTGTTTATCCAAGTAACAGGCAACATACATTACTCTCTTCCTTCAGAAGTCTACAGACCTTTGTTTTTCTTTGCCTGGTTTAAAATCAATAACATATCTCTACTGCTATCATGATTGAAACAAAAATGTTTAAAAGGTGCCAACGTGCTTAAAGTAAGATTTTAAGGCTGAAGTACCTTCATGATGATGTTTGCTGGGTCCATTTATACAAACTGCTGTCCTCTACAAAGACAGCTCTGTTCAATTCTGGCCTGTAGTTCCTTTCCTGTAACCCTGCACAGCAGCTGGATCTGCCTAATTTAACATCTGTAATCAGGCAGCTCCATCTTGCCAAGCGTCACTGACCACTTCTGTTTCCTGTCCACCATGATCATATCTTTGACTTCTTTGTTATTGTTTCTGCTGAGTGCCGTTGGTGTGAGCATGACCACCTTGATCTACAAGGCATGAAAAGTGAAATAAATTGATAACTGAATTTTTAGGCATAACGACAAATGATACTGATTCCTTGAGTAACTTGTTATTGATTCTTGACTGGAATTGTTTGTTTGATCCCTATCCGTACTCAGTTGTGGAAGAAGCCAAAAACAACTTGCTTGCCAGCGCTTGACGTATCAGGAGGATTGGTTTGCCTCAAGCTAAGCTCTGCTTACTGAAGAACAATACACTGTTTGCATGAAAAGGGTTTAAATATCAGAAACCATCAATTTACTTTAGTTAGGGGTTTTGGATCCAATTGCATTTTTTTTTTTTTTTTTTTTTTGCTTTGGCAGAGCTTATCACTTGAATTTGAGAGCAATGCCCACCAGCATTTATTACAGCAACATTACCAAAGTTGGCTCATGGCATCCCCACTCTCCTTTGTAGAGAGCAGAGGTTAACTTGCTCTGTTTGCTTAAAATGATCATTTAGTTACAGCTGGATAAAAGTGAGTAAACACGTTTTTCTTTTTGAAACAGGGGGAAGTAAACCTTTATTTTGCTCCAGTTGTCAAACATTTTTATTTTTTCAGAGACTGATTTTCTACCAAATTCATCTTGTCTGCTATGTAGCCTTGTTTCCACGTCATGTTGAGTGAATGAGATGTATTGGCCCTTCTGTAATTACAATTGAATTCTAATTAAATCGTCACTCCACAAGTTTCACAGCAAAACTGTAACAAATCTGTATCTATCATCCTTCTGCTGATAACCTCCAGTAGGGATGAAAACATTTCTTAGAAGTGAAACATGTCCCACTGAAGCCTAACAGAACAAACCTGACTGTGTCATTAGTGGAATGGCGACTATTGATGGACAGTGATGAGGGAGATGAGGATCAACAAATGAGAGGCGACTGTTTGTGTTCTCTAAAACCAAGGGGGGCACTCCCCAGGTCTCCTCATTACTGGCCGCTGCAGCAAACTTCAGAGAGAGAGAAAGTACTAACCTCGATTCTAAAATGAGTGAAGAAGTTGATTAAAATGTGAATAAAAGCACAGTAGAATGATTTGAAAATCATTCTCCACCTGAATTTCATTAAACACAGCAAAAGACCTGATTTTGATGCTCACAATGAGTTCCAAAAAACTGGGACAGGCAGCAAGTTCACCGCTGTGTTACATTACCTGTTCTAAAAACACTTTAGCTGTGTTTCCACTTGGCTCAGTACAGTTTGGTACAGTTTGCAACAGTAAGCCCTGATCACGCCTGTATTTCCACTGACGGCTGTACGCAAACCTGGGGGCAGGGGTGTAGGCTGGGAGATGAGGATCATGCCAGCTCCGTCCAACTCTTTTAGCACTTCCTGCTCTCCAACAATGGCAAGAAAGGTGTGCACCTCTGCAGCTGCCCATGCATCCGAGGGTAGTGGAAAAAGTCACTGACTTGCAACCACATGTGATCTAAATATGGCACAGTATGATGACTGACAAGTGATGATTCTTGCAGCCAATCAACAGAGTGCAGTGTTTGCCTGCTCCACCCTTTGGGGTCAGGTCGGCATGCTGGCACCCGAATAAAAGGGTGCAGAAAATGGGATAGCAGTGATCTGCTATTTGGGGACCTGCAAAACATGTCAGGCAGAACTCAACCAAACTGCCAAAACAAATATGCCCCTCTTCCCCTGTAAGAAAACCTACAGTTCCTCAGTAAAGCAAGGGAGAAGAACCGGTCTCCTTGGGGTGTTGTCTTCCTGGGACACCCACTTCCCAATCTGTCTTTGACTTCACCAGTCTCACAGAACTTCATCTTATGTTTGGCGATGTTATTTTGGTCATCTTTTCTCCCTCTTTACTGATACCAATTGGTGTTGTATTTCATGTCATTGGAAAGTAATTATCTTACAATGAGGTGCAACTTGTAGGGATCGTGCATTCATGGAATGAGCTACACAGCTAATTGTGTGGGTAGCCCCCTAAAGTGCCAAAATCCCCTGCAACTGGATGAAAGTTCCTCATTAAAGCAAGGGTCAGAAACCAGGTCTGTCTTTAAATTCACCAGTCTCACAGAACTTCATCTTATGTTTGGTAATGTTATTTTGGTCATCTTTTCTCCCTCTTTAATGATACCAACTGATACTGTATTTCATGTCATTGAAAAGCCCGGTTAATTACCTTAGAATGAGGCGCAACTTGTAAGGATCGCGTATGCATGGAATGAGCTACACAGATAAATGTGTGGGTAGCCCTCTAAAACTTGGCCCTAAATCTGGAGATGGTTCCAATGTTGCCACTCTGCATACTGGAACACCAGCTTGCAGGTGCAGGGGATTTAGGCACATTGCTTTTGGACACTACGCACACGTGTAGCTGTGTTGCTCATTCCACAAATGCACCATCCTGATAAGCTGTACCTTGTTGTAGGTGACTGAGGTGACTAATCAGGCTTTCCAGTTATATAAAATATACTATCAGTTGTTTTTAGGAGGGGAGCAATAATCAAGCAAAATAGCATTTCAAAACATTTTTGAGGAACATAAATTCAAAAAGATTTATGAATAATTTGTTTTGATTTCATTCTCATTTTGTACAATGTCCCATTTTTTTCAGATATGTAGTCTGAACAGGGAACTTCACGTTTGAGCAGAATTTTCTCTGGTCCACGGAGATAGTGACAGACACTTCTTTGCAGCATTATTGATGATGTCTGCTGTGTTTTCTTGCAATAACTTAAAAAGCATAAGGTGCATGGATTGATTGATGGGGGTCACAGTTGGGGTGAGGGGGTGAAGTGGTGCCCCAGTGTAGCACTGGGCTTTTGTGTTTTGCCAGCGAGGGTGACATGGGCAAATTAAGCAGAGCCCCAGCCATCTGCTGAATGTTAGGGGGTCCTTTGTGTGCCTCCCTGTGTCCCTCTGTGGCCTCTATGTCCATCACAGAGTGAGGAGAAGAGGGGAAATGTGAAGTATAAAGCAGAAAAAAACAGTGGCCTGTGACACAGGAAGAGATGTTGGGTCAAAGTGGAGCCTTTCTGAAAAAGTTCAGATGCAGACTCAAAGTAAGGACAAGGGGGAAAGCAATAATTTAAGGCATAGTCTGAAAAGAGAGTGAGGGTTAAAAAAGCGAAAAAAAAAAAAGAAGCTGGAGAAGAAAAGAAAAGGATAGAGAGAGTGGAAAATAATAGGAGAAGGAGTATGTGCGTCTCCATAGGGGAAGAGAAGAGCTCAGTGTGTGGTGGGTATTTCCATTATGTGCAAACAAACTCACAGAATTCCCCTTTCACATTATTAAAGACTGACTCTGTGGTCGCAGTGAGAGCAGCGCATCTGTGTTTGGGGTCATTACAAACACTCTGTTTGGGCCTTAAATTCAAAGAGTCTTTGTTTGGGTCACACTCTTTCACTGCTGCTCTCTGCCATCTCCTCCATTCAGCCCATTGAGAGCCATGGAAACAAGAAGTCTTTCACTCTCAGCTTTTTCTTCGTCTTGTCCTCCCACTACTCCATCTTTGTCTTCATCACACTGGTCCTCACCGCCATACGACTAATAGGAGCAGGATGAGTCGGGCGCTCACTTAATTGGGCTTCAAGGTGACTTAGTGGGTCTTGGCGTGTTTGTGTGTTTTGGCGTGTGTGTGCAGTATACACACGGATGTCTCTCTGCAAATGAAGTAAACTCTGCGGAACGGAGGTAGACAAGGCCAAATGGGCTGGAATTGGCTCTAATAGCTTAGCGGGCCTTCCTGGGTCCAACCTGCCACATCCTTTCTACTTAGATAGGACATTTAAAGAAGTAATCAAAGCCTCGGTGGGGCAGAAAACGGAAAAGTTTACAGTAAGAAGGCAAGAAATTTTAACTTTAAAGCTCTGAATAAAAAAAGAGATTCAGAGTTTAAGTATGTTTGGTAGAATGCAGATAAATCATACATAACATGATACCAGTGCTTAGTAGTTGATCCATTTTCACTTTCAAGTAGGATTTTGGCCTCTTAACTCAGCAAACGGAAACAAATCAATCAAGGTTCAACAAATATGGATTAAAAAAATCATAGCACAAGATGTGTTGTGCTCTTTTAATGAACAAGTTGTGTTTCTTTCCATCTCGTTGCTGATCTCCAAATTTGCTACTTGAGGAAATAAAAAAAATACCACCAGATAGACTTTTCAAAATATTTCATTAGTCCAACTCTGCAACACTCATAGAAAGTGTTTGGGAATGGGCAGAATCTTTCAAAAGTAAATCAGGCAGGGGACGGACAATCGTTTTATCAATCAAATTCATTACGGGCCACTCAAATATTGTAGCAGGTGGGTGCTACTGCTGTGGTGTAAAGTACAAAACATGAACTGCTTCACAGACTCACAAATTCTCTCCAAAACACGTCCGAAGTGGAGCCAAAATATCCTTTCTATTGACAAATGCTTGAGATGCCAGATGTGATTGAACTGCTACTAAAGATGCTAGCATCAGTGCTAATCTCTGTACAAGCAGTCACTTTCTGCTGTCTCCTCGTAGCTCCCACCTCTTTCTGATCTGAAGGGCGTTGATTGGGCTGTGTTGCTTCAGCTGTAGATCGGAGCTTGGCAAGATGGATCTGCCTGATTACAGACATTAAATCATGGCTGATCCAGCTGCTGTGCAAGGTTAGAAAAAAAGCTCTACTGCTGTTGTATTTTCCTGATAAGAAACTAGTTATTTTCACTATTCGTTGTTTGAAAATTTCAAAAATCCACTTACCAACATAGAAGGTGACCAAAAGCAAAATTTAATAACACAAAAAAGACAATCAGAAAAAACATGCAGATAAGAGGTTCCATCATTACATGCTAATAAACAACATACATCAGTGTATTTACGCATGTTTGTGTTTTCATTGTGTTTCTGTCTTCATGTGGACGTCGCCTGGAAACATCATCATGCTGGAAATAATGTGCACTGCTAAAATTCAAGTTTATCAACTTTTTATGCTTGTGGTGCAGATGTTGCAAAACCAGTGCATGACTGGGATTAATGGCTATGGTCAACATCATTCAAAATAACCTGCATAAGATTTTGGCCCTGGAAAGCAGCCTTAACACAGTGTTCACAACATGAATAAGAAAATTAAAAAATCTTTTAGGAGAAAGGGGCTTGGCAAGATTGCTAATACCATCAATATTTGTGTCTTTTTAAAATTGTATTCCAAGGAGATAATGAATTCCTATTTAAAAGTGATTCTCCTGTCTCTCTTAAAAAGTGAACTACACCTTTAATAAGTGGACTGGCTGGTGTCCTCAACAATGAACTCTATAAGGGTTTATTCTGGGCTTCACAAGGTTTAAGTCTGGGGTTAATAATGTGATTAATGTGTCTTGAACACTATATCCTACATTTTCAAAATGCACACATGGAAGACCTAATGCTGGTTTGCCGGAGACGAGCGTCTGTGTGTGAGTGGGTGCACGTGTGTGCCCGCGCCCCATGATGGCAGCCATTAGACAGGAGTAAGGCAGCCATGATGAATCGGCACTTAGCCCAGGGAAGCGCACTTGCTCAATGGGCTGTGAATCTCCCGCTGCCTCTGTCAGCCTGCGGAATGTTAAATAAAGTTATTTGAATATTTGTAATATTAATGTGCCAGCGTGTCAAAAGCCCACTGGAGCCTAACGGTGAGGGAAAATACGAGAGGATCTATGCTGGCGTGCAGGCCTATAGGGCCGGCGCTGTGAGGGATGGACGTAAATACTCCAACTAAATAAATACGTAATCATGGAGGGTGCGTTAGATTATAAGGATGGATGGGATTAAATGAGTTCTATGAATAAGTAAATGCAAAACATTGTGGACAACTCATACAAGCCAGTTTGTTCTCTAGTATCCAATTCATGCCTGTGAAAAACAATGCTCCTTACTTTTTAATGGCGCTATACCTCATCCTCAAATAAGTCTGCAAGTCAGTGCAATGAGCTTCTCACATTACTAACATTACAAACCCCAATTCCAGTGAAGTAAGGACGTTGTGTTAAACATTGATAAAAACAGAATATATTGATTTAAAAATCATTTTTGACCTAAAGTCAATCGAATACACGACAAAGACAAGATATTTACTGTTCAAACTGATAAACTTTATTGTTTTTGTAAATATTCACTAATTTTGAACTTAATGCCTGCAATGCAATCAAAAATAGCTGGGACAGGGGCAACAACACACTGGGGAAGTTGAGGAATGCTCAAAAAAACACCTGTTAGGAACATTTCACAGGTAAGTGTCATGATTGGGTGTAAAAGGAACATCCCTGAAAGGCTCAGTAGTTCATAAGCAAGGATGGGGAGAGGTTCACCACTTTGTGAATGGCTGCATGAGCAAATAGGTCAACAGTTTAGAACAATGTTTGTCGACATACAATTGCAGGGAATTTAGGGATTTCATCACCTACTGCTCATTATGTCCTTAACAGGCCAGAGAATCTGGAGAAATCCAAAAACCAACATTGAATGCCCATGACCTTCGATCCCTCAGGTGGCACTACATTAAAAGCCAATGTAATTCTGTAAAAAAATATTACCAGGTGGGCTCAGGAACACTTCAGAAAACCATTGTCAGTTTACACTGTTTGTTGCAACATCTGAAAGTGCAAGATAAAACCTTGCTTTGCAAATAAAAAGCCATACATCAACAACACCCAGAAACACTGTTAGCCTCTCTGAGCCCAAGCTCATCTGAGATGGACCAGCGCTAAAGAAACCGTGTGCTGTGGTCTGACAAGTCCACATTTTAAATTATTATTGGAAATCAGAACCATTGAGTCTGGGCTAAAGAGGAAGAGGACCATCCAGACTGTTAGCAGTTCAAAGTTCAACAGCCAGCATCTGTGATGGTATGGGGTTGTGTTAGTGCCCATGGCATGGGTAACTTGCACATTTGCGTAATGTTTTAAGGTAAATACAGGTTTTGGAACAAGATATGCTGTCATACAAGTGACATCTTTTTTAGATGTCCCTGCTTATTTCAACAAGACATTGCCAAGCCACATTCTGCGCATGTTACAACATTGTGACTTCATAGTGAAAGAGTGTGGGTTATAGACTGGCCTGCCTGCAGTCCTGGATTGCCTTGCACATCAAGCAAGAATGGGCAAGTAATCAACTGAAAAGCTTCAACAATTAGTTTCCTCATTTACCAAACTCTTTTTGAGTGTTGTTAACTGAAAAGGTGATGCAACACAGTAGTTATCACGTCTCTGTCTCAGCTTTTTGAAATGTATGTAAAATGTACGTTATACACGATATTACAACTTCATTGGATTTGGAATTTGGATAAATGGTGACAAAATTGGTAGAAAGCCTTAAAAAATAAACCTGAAGGTTTGGGCTGCCTAAAATCCCTCTGAGAAAATGAGGTATAAAGAAGCACTGATTCGCTTTGTCATTCAGCGGTGTTTACTCTGAAACAATTTAAGCCAAATCTCCACTTTTAGGAGTTTTACTGCTTGAATAATGAGCTTACCAAAGAGTTTTAATCACTTTGTATATTAGACTACAAAGGAACATTAAAATGAGCAATGATTATACAGGATTATTAAAAAAAGAAATGCAGAGACGAACGAGAAGGAAAAGCTAATCAAGGTGATTCGATCAATCACGCAGCATGGAGACCTCGGCATCGACCATGAGGGGATTCAGCTAAACCATCAAATCAGTCTTTCTGAGACACTTGAGCTAAGCAGGGCACACGCAAACACAAACACACACAAACAAACATACTCAAGATGAGCTTTTACATTGGTGGAGGTAGTGGGGAGTCTCTGCTCGATTTACCAGGGAGGTGATAAAATATTTAGCAGATTGCTTACATAGCCAACAGGGAAGGGGTTAAGGGCGGGGGAGAGAGAGAGAGAGAGAAGTCGAGTAAAGGATACCCAAATGGCTTGTGTGGGAGCAGGGGAGCTAGTAATGAGGATGGCATGCTGGCATCATCGTTACAGAGCACAACAACTCTACATGGTCTCTGTGCCCAACTGACAGCAGGGCCACACACACCAGCACACTCAGCGTACACACTAACACTGCTACCTGTCACTAATTAAAACATATAGATTAGAGAGCGCAATCAGGGAGCATGAGACTAACACACACTGACACAACACACAAACATGTACACACAGAAACACACTACACAGCAATTAGAGTTATTTCCCAAGTCAACAAACTAATCATGTAAATAAACAAGTTTGAGATGATTAATTTACGCTTTAAAACAACATTTATTTCAGAGCATTTGACATTCTAACTCTGCAGAAATACACACATAACATGAGAGGGTTTTGTTAAAATATTGAAATAGTTGCTGGTCTGCAGCAAAAAACAAAACAAAACAAAAACACATTTCTAATGAAGTTGGGATGTTGTTTAAACATAATAAAACATAATTTCATCATTCCAAAAAAACTAGGACAAGGGCATGTTTACCACCTTGTTACATCACCTCTCCTTTCAACAACACTCAGTAAGGGAACTAAGGACACAAATTATTAAAGCTTTGTAGATGATGTAAGTTTTTTTGTTATTAGTGGGAGACAGTTCTGGACTGCAGGCAGGTCAGACTAGTTTTTGGCGCTCTTTCACTACAATGTACTACAATGCAGAGTGTGACCTGTTATTGTCTTGCTGAAAAACGCAGGGACATCTCTGAAAACTATGTCATTTGGATGGCAGCATATGTTGCTCCAAAACCTGTATGTACCATTCAGCTTTGACGGTGCCTTCACAGATATGCAAGTTACCCATGCCGTGGGTACTAATACACCCCCATTTCATCATCGATGCTGACTTTTGAACTTTGCACTGCTAACAATCTGGATGGTCTTTTCCTCTTTAGCTGGAGGACATGAGGAAAGGATTTTCAAAAACAATTTGAAATGTGCTCTCATCAGCACATTTTACCACTTTATGTCAGTCCATCTCAGTGAAGAGAAGGTGGTGACATTTCTGAGGGGGTTTTTGCTTTGCATGGCAGAGTTGTAACTTGCATTTGTACATGTAACTATGACCTGTTTACCGACAATGACTTTCAGAAGACTTCCTGTGCCCAATTGGTAATATCCTTTACAGAATGGTTTTGGTGTTTAATGTGAGATCAAAGGTCATGGGCATTCAATGTTGGTGTTCAGCCTTCCAGCTTACATGCAACGATTTCTCTGGATTCTCTGAATTTTTAAATGATATTACAGACTGTAGATGATGCAATCCCTAAATTCTTTGCTATTGTACATTGAGAAACACTTTCATAAACTGTTGGATTATTTTCTAATGAAGGTTTTCACTAAAATGGTTAAGCTCACCCCATCCTTGCTTTTGAATGACTAAGCGCTTTGGGAATGCTCCTTTTACACCCAGCTATGACACTCACCTGTTTCCTGCCAAGAGCAAAAGTCCCCCATGATAAATCCATAAAGCAGGGGTAGTAAACTACATTTGAAGACGACAGCAAAAGAGCAGGTCGTGCTATGGTTAAACAAAGGCAAGTCTAAACAGACAGCTCTTTAACTTCTTCTCTTTTCTTGAGTTTGGGATCAACTGTGCCAAACAAACTGCCTCCTTTAGTTCTGAAGCCTGTTCAAGTAAAACCTGCAAATCCTGATCAAAGGACCTCAGAATTCTGCTCATGTTATGCAGATTCTCTAGAGGATGCTTGACTATGCAGTACTCTACAAATAACAACATGAAGTTTATACTGAATTCTGTACCTGTATCCTTATGCTAGAGCATACAGGTACTATAGAAGATGTATGAGACCTTCTCGAAGAGTTAGTGAGCAGCCTTGCATCAGCATTTTACAACCTGTAAGTGCTTCAGAGAAGATTTGTTAAGATATGTAAAGAGAGAGTTACACCATTAAAGCCTTGACCAAACAGAAGTAATGATCTCTAATATATTTCTTTATACCATGGGCCTAAGGTCATCAATATTCCTTAACTGCTAAAAAGAAGAGCACAACAAGCAATTGCATGCTCTAGAGTCTGACGCATACTGACACCAGGGTTATGCAATACAGGTTTCACAACAGAGGATAGAACATGACTGCTCATGACTGACAACGTATGTTCAGGAACATGAACAGAAATCACATATACAGTCAAGTTAGGGAGCAAAATTTGGAGGCATTCTCAGGTTAAAATGAACAACAGAATGTCAGCTGCATAAATCTGCATAGTATGTGTTCAAGTTCTACAGAGATGCCGAAAAAAGAGCAGATACAATAAAAAAACAGCAAGAAAGGGGCTAGGTCAGAGCCAATGGGATGCTGTTGTTCAGTGTGTGCCCATAAATCCTCAACAATCCAACAAAAACAATTATAGAAATTTGGCTGTAAACATGTTCATTTCTGCTATAAAAGCAGGCATCATAGCCACCATTGTTTTTGCTGACCTCAAGATGACATCTCGGGAACCTGGTTTATGCATTTCCCTGTTGACTTCCCTAGCCAATCAGAGTTTGCAGCTGGATGTAGAAAAAAAAATCAAAAGAGTTTTTTTTTTTTTTTTAAGACAACTGAATAAGTAGTTATTTATCTGATTTTAGCAGATGTTAAGTTTGAGCTTCATTACATAGCTCAAAAAACATAACCACTGTATCCAGACCTTCATCCAGTAGGTAAAAATGTATGCATGCTGTGATAGCCTCATTGTCTACATAAGATATGAATTTCTTGTTTCTTACAATCACTGCAGGGGTGTGACAACATTTTGATTCATTGCAAATGCTTCTCGCCATGAAATTGTGATGGAATGTGCTTGGGGGGTAATGTTGCTTTAATTGTTATTTCTTATATGGTAGTGCATCTTACACACAGTTAATGTACATTATACACAACATTATCTTTAGTCAGCCTAAATGATCACCTTATCAATAACTAAGTATATGATGATGTATAAATAGAGGCAGCTGGTGCTTTATTCTTGAGTAGTTTTTCACAGATGGACTGAGGTGTAGACTGTGGTTCATTACCTTGATGCAAACACAAAAGAGAAACTACTATTGAAAGGCAAACACAATCAGCAAGGTGGTTGTGGTTGTAGAGTTTTTCATATACAGTTCACATTAACATAGAAAGTTGTATTGTATGAACATATGTAGCAGTATAATGTAAAGGTGAAATACTGTGTTCTGAAGAGAAGTCACTGTACAAATGTAAGAACTATTAAAACTGGACGAGGGGTAGAATACAAAAAACATTCCTCTTCCTGCTCCTTTTCAAACAATGAAATTGAATAGCCTTATTAAGGATAGGTGTGTATAAGGGCTGTCACTTTTCCCAAAAATTAAATGCTGTCCTTGGGCTGAGCACTCCTTTGCTGTCGTAGTTGGGTGGAAGGCCAACAAATGTGCTTGCAGATTTGCCATGGATGAGGAGTAAGCCAGCTGCTTAGCACATAACCACACACAACCCTATCTTGTTTTTCATTTTACCATCAGGGGTGTGTAGCCAAAAGAGCTTCCACTGAGTGGCTTTTTCTTTCCTTCATTTTCTTGAGGTGTACTTCCTGTTGCTGAGGTCAATCAAGCAATGGAGGGTCGAGTTACACTGGAAGTGTCCTCTGTTGGATCGGGCGGTTCACAGCTCCAGGCTGCTGAGCTGTATATTTTCAATTTGAATGTATTTTTACAGTTTGAGTATGGATTTTTACTCACCCATGTGCTGGAAAGGATATTCAAATATCCAGTATAAGGTGACATGTATACATATGTAGATAAATGTGGACATATGTATTTATATGTATTATGTTAATTAGCATTACAACTGGTTTATCCATCTGTTTTTATCTTATCATTAAATTTAGTTGTTGAATCAATTTTACTTTTATTTTTATTAATTATTGAATAGAAGCACAACTTCTATTGATGGTCAAACATTGGTGGCTTGTGGATAAAATCAGCAAAAAAAAAGTGATTTGCCATTACGTTTGTCACTTATTTACATTATGAAGTGTAATGGGAAAGGTGCTACAATGCATGGGCTGTAAAAACACAAGCCCAATTGGAGATTTCTGTGTTTTCCTTGTAACTTTGTAACTATAAGGTTCTGCTGCTTCTCGAAGTTCGATTAGAATGAAAAAAAACACAGCTGAAAGTGATTTAAGGAAGAATTTCTCATCTTCTTGGTCTGAAAAACAAAGGCCTTAGCCGAGCCAAACCATTTATTCAAGCCGCCCCAACACTAAAGACTCACTGAAGCAGAAGTTAAGAAGCCATTTCCCCCCCCCAACACTTACTTTACCTAAATTACTTCTGGACAATACTGTATCACAATATCCCTCTTGTCAAGCACATTGTTTAATGAAAGCTTTTTCCTTTCTTTTGATTTCCCACTTTGCTTTCATGCTCTACAATGCCCAATCCAAGAGTAATGCCTTCCCTTCTCATGTTCCGCTCAACAATAGGAATTATTTCACCGTTAATCTGCATGGCCTCATTTTTTTGTTCCTGTTGCTTCATCTCTAATGGGCAATTACTTCAGACCCGATACTGAGGCCATGTTATTGCACAAACCTCCGATTGATTGGTTGCCTTAGTACATGGCTCTCCCGAGCACTTTAAGGTTAGATTTCCTTGTTTAAATAATGGATTGTAAAGCTTTGGGAAAAAAAAGGCTGCTTTGAAAATAAAAGGCTGCGATTGCTCTTATTGGAGGGGCCTTTCAGTAGAGCTAAGAGGGTAACAGATTCCATATGAGTCTCAGGAGAGGGAGAGAGATATGAGACACAGGAATTGCAGCATATTGTGTTTCTTGCTGTCTGTCTCTGCGTGCACGCTTTTGCAAACCATTATATTGTTCTTAGTTTTAAGTCCAACCTATGTAACATCTTAGAGGTTTATTCCTTTTTCTAAAGCCACACACCAGCAATTACCTTCCTCTTAAGCCTTTTTATATACCGCCCATAATGCTATTTAACCATCCTGAGGAGAAAGATCTCAAACTTAACACAGCAGGAAGTCTACTTGCTATGGGTACTTAGTTAGAGAAGTCGGTGGGGATTGTGGGAATTAGTGGAAATATACGTCTCTTTCTCTATTCAAAGAAGCTTTGTAGAGCACTGCCTATCGGGGGGGATGTGTATGTGCACGTGGTTGTTTGTGTATTTGTGGTGTTTACAGTGGTGCCAAGACCCCCCACCAACACAAGCCTCCGACGAACACTTGGGGATACCTAAGGCTCCAATTACTGTGCTGTGAGAGTGTAAGGTGGAGGTAAATAATGGAGGAAAAAAGGAAATTCTACGGAGGGAAAGAAAGACATGGAACAACATCAAGAAAAACTGCAGGACAAGAAATGTTTGTGTGGTAAAGCCTGGAGGTTTGTTTGCATGAGAGGACAGGGAAGGTTATTGAGCTTTGTTGTTGTAAATTTATGTTCCAAGCTTAACATATTAAATCTCCCCACTAGATACTTACCACGCATTGATCATCTGTGGTGAGATAGAGCCACACAATTAAAGCAGCACAAAGGGAGCTAAGAACAACAGGTTATTCAAAAATTGTTTGTGCAGTGAATGCTGAAAAGTAAAGTAGTGCAAATGCATTTTTTGTTGTATAAAAGCAAATTAAATGTGGATATAAACCTGCATCAGTCATCTACATCTGCATCCCATGGGCCACATGTGGCCGACCGTCTTAGTTAATGCATATATGTATGTGTCTCTATATATATAGAGAGACACATACATATATATGTTTATGTACAGTATCCCACAAAAGTGAGTACACCCCTCACATATCTGCAAATATTTTTATTCTTATTATGGGACAATAGTGAGGAAATGACACTTTGATACAATGTACAATAATGAGTTTACAGCTCGTATAACAGTGTTAATTACTGTCCCCTCAAAATAACTCAACATATAGCCATTAATGTCTAAACTGCTGGCGACAAAAGTGAAAGTGTCCAAACTGGGCCCAAAGTGTCAATATTTTGTAAGGCCACCACTATTTTCAAGCACTGCCTTAACCATCTCGGACATGGAGTTCACCAGAGCTTCACATTTTGCCACTGGAATCCTTTTCCACTCCCCCATGACAACATCACGGGGCTGGTGGATGTCAGAGACCTTGCACTCCTCCACCTTCCTTTTGAAGATGCCCCACAGATGTTCAATAGGGTTCAGGTCTGGAGACATGCTTGGCCAGTCCATCACCTTTACCCTCACCTTCTTTAACAAGGCAGTGGCCGTCTTGAAGGTGTACTGTACATTGTATCAAAGCGTCATTTCCTCACCGTTGTCCCATGAAAAGATATAATAAAATATTTGCAGAAATGTGAGGGGTGTGCTCACTTTTGTGAGATATTGTATGTATGTATTACAGCAACCCAAAAGTGAGTTGTCACTTGGAGTTCTGACTAATATACTGGAACAAAGGCTCATGGGACTCCTCCTGTCTGGCAAAAAAAAATTGTGTAACTAGCAAAATCAATGAGCAGTTATTTAAGTTAACAAGTGTGAACCATAAATGTGAGCTCTGGTTCAGTAGGAAAGTCCTGGTCAGTGTGACAGCCTGCTGAATGTAAGTACAGCTCTGCGCCTACATGTTGACACTTCAGCTGACTGTTAAATAGAGGTCTTTTTCATTGCCCTTACTGAAGTGGTACGGTAATTTCTTCAGTATAAGCATAATGTTGAGGTTAATGATACTATCAAGCAACTCATATTCTCTTTATATATGTGTTCAAATAAAGATTTACTCTTGGCAAGCTGAAGTCAGCAAAGTACAAATTAATATTTTGTGCATAATGTACTGATTTTCTGTGTGGGTTGCACAACAAAGGTTCTTTTAAAATATGTAAATTAAGTGCACCTTCTACTGAGACAAACTAAAATAACTGTGGAGAAAAACACACAAAATAAATGGAGCGTGAATAAAATAAAACAGCTGTGAGGAGGGGAAATTACAAAGTTTACCTCCACTAATGATTAAATGCAGCCAACCTTTGCTTTGTCATTCTCATCTGAACTCCATCCACCTCAGCCACAGACTGCCTGGGTGCGCATGCTGGAGTGTGGGTGTGATTTGTGCAGCACATAAAGCAATTCAAGAAGGATACAGTAGTCACAGTCCCACACTGAGCTTTGTAGATATGTGGCACTCTCATATCTGTTTATTGATCGGGGCAGATGTGCATCAATCAATCTTATCTGGGCTCCACACACTCTCCTGATCACCTCCAGAGGCAGGCTGACCAATGCTGTGCCACACTGAGAGCCCCGAGCCACTCGTATTATCTTCAGACACCTTGAGTCCATTTTTCTCTTTGTATGTGTGTGCGTGACTGAGTGAGAATAACAGCGTGCAGAGCGTAAAGGTGCATTAGAGGACAGCTAAAAAGAGAGGGAAAGGGACAGCTTGGACTTAAACCCCTGGTCTTTATGTACGTGTTATTATCTATCTCTAAGAACTTAGTCTTCCGCACATCACAGTGTGGCAGACTCAAAACTCTCGCCATCTGTAAAGTAGGCTGCACAGAAGGCTGGCATTTGCTACAGATTAAGAATCAATGCTAATGTGCCTCTCTTGTATGCTGGAGGTGGATGTGATCAAGGAAGAAGTACAGCACATCATGCTGGAGAAAAAAATCCTGAAACACAATCAGTTCAGCTGTTCCAGTGATGTAGAAAATGTTTGGACTGTGGTGCATTGGTGCATTGTTTTCAGCAAACTCAAAATATAAGATATTCATGTCTATACACAATTATGAGACTTGAATTCAAGACAAGCTGGACAACACATTGCAGAAAAGCAACAGAAGAATGGGAAAGTTGAGAAATGCAAATCAAAAGATTCAGAGAAATCTCTGCATGTAAGGGGCAAGACCAAAAACCAACATTGTTTTGACCTCTGAGCTCTCAGGCTGCACTACATTGAAAACCAGTATAATTAGGTAAAGATATTACTGTGTTGACTCAGGAACACATTGGAAAATCATTGTCAGTTAATACAGTTAACTGTAGTCAGTTCTCAATGTATAATTTCAAAGAATTTAGGGATTTCATCATCTACAGTTCAAAATATCGTCAAAAGATTCACAGAATATGGTAAAATTTCTGCACAATGCAAAGCAAAAGCCTTAAATCAACAACGCCCAGAAAAGCTGCCAGCTTCTCTGGGCCTGAGTTCATCTGAGATGGACTAACGCAAATTGGAAAAGTGTGCTGTGGTCTGCTGAGTCAATATTTCAAAATCATTTTGGAAATCATAGATGTCGAGTTCCCATATTCCACTTACAGAACTTCAACCACTAGTGTCTTCAGTTCCCAAACATGCATTGAGTGTTGCTGAAAGGAAAGGTGATAAAGTGGAAACCTGCCCCTGTCCCAGCTTTTTTGGAACATGTTGCAGGCATCGAAATCAAAATGAATGAATATTTACAAAAAAAAAAAAGTTTATTATTATGTATTTATTTTTTATTTATTTATTTAACAAAATAATTTATCAGTTTGGACATGAAATATCTTGTCTTTGTAGTGTATTTAACAATAATGATAGCCAAATCGTTGTATTCTGTTTTTATTTACATTTAACACAATGTCCAGCTTCATTGAAATTGGGGTTTGTGTTAACCAGGATATCACAGCTCTATAAGAAAGGCATATTACAAGCTACAAGTGTGAAAAGATGGTGCACAAGACACAATTCTTACTCAAGATCTCTGGGACAAGAACTTCACCACCCAGAATGTCAATGTCATGCCTCTGATTGGAGCCTGTCAATTTTGCTGTTAAAATTGAAGCTAACAGTTGTTCATTGTTTCTCCGTTCAAACAAGGAAACAATGACATATTCTCCTTGTAAAAGACACATGTGAGTTATAAATTATAATCTTTCAAGATCTCTCTGGCAAGAATATCACTATCCACAGTCCTGCAAGTATAGTCGTCTGTTACCACTGAATTACTCTGTCATTTTTACCACATAATATCAAAATGGGTACATCTAATTATGAAAACAGGGCTGCCAAAGAACGGAGCACTCATTTCTCTATTGCAACAGAGGACGGCTTCACATAACTCAACTTCCACCAGACTGATCAATAATATTACTTGATATAGATTTTAATCTTTAAAATGGGCTGGGAGTTTGATACTCCTACAGTGAGCTACTGAAAGCCAAACTAATGGTAAGACAGTTGATGGTGATTATCAGCGGCAACTCTAACATATAGTAAATAGGGCAACAGCTGCAAGTTAGTTCAGACAAACTGTTGAGGTGTGCTGATCTCACAGCTGACATGAATCATTATTCATTCACCTGGCAAACATCCTCACACTTGGGGTGCTGGTTTGGTGGAGTGGTAAGCAACCACACACGTCCCACATACATGCTTCTGGCGGCCCAGGTTCAAATCCAGCCTGTAGCCAGTTTGCAGAATGTCCTCCCCTACTCTCTCTCGCCCCCCTTCACAAATGTATCCACTGGCCCCTCTCTTCAATAAAGGCACAAAAATGTCCAAAAAATAATCTAAAAAAAAAAAAAACATCCTCACAATTGGAAAGCTATTATTCAAGCTTCAAAATTTCCTTTTTTATTTGCCTCTGCCAGCTCTGCCCTACATCAGAACTTCGCTCTTGTTTTCAGCCAACATGCCAGCATCCATCTGTAGGCTCAGATAGTGGTTTATGATGCTGTCTCTGTACTCCTCAAATTCTGCATGTAAACATACCCTCTAAGCTTCTCTCCATTCATGACAGCTGAAAGAACTTCTACGTTCCACTCACCTCGACACACGTTTCCATTGTCAGGTTCGAACCCAGCCTTGCATGTGCAGCTTCCAATAGGCACCATCCATTCTCCATCTCCATTGCAGTACAGCTTTATAGGGACATCCACTTCCTCTGAATTTGGTATGCAGATCCCTCTTGCAATAACCAAGGAGGTGCTCTCAGCCCCAGTCATCGTTTCTGGGAATATTGCGAAGTTCTGGACCACACTCGGGCACTTCTTATAAAAGACCCTGACTGACAGCAGAGACATGCAGGCACCATAGTCCTGAAAGGCCAGGTAGAAGCCATTTTTAGATAGTGGACCAAAGCTCCTCACTTCCGTGTTGACCTTCATGAGGCGTCCGCCAAAGTCAACCTGCGAGAAGCTTTCATCTGCAGCAATAGTGTCCACTTTGAGGTAGGGGGCCTCCATCCAGAAGGCGGTGCCTTTAGTGGCGATAACTGCATCAGTTTCATAGTAGTAGAGGTTAAACGTCTCCTTGCATGAGCCAGGGACATTGGGGATGGAGCTGCAGTCGCGCACTGTGAAGCGGATCTCCACATAGATGCGTTGCGCCCCACGCCGATCGATGAAGGTGGTGAGTAGCCAGTTGTTTTGACTGGGCTCAAAGACGTTGCACACCTGGTACGTCCTGATGGTGTTGAGGTTTTCATCGTAGCCGCTCACCTCCTCCCACTGCAGGAGAAGAAAGAAAGAAAAGAGTGGGTGATTGGTAATCATCTGTGATAAATTTTTGCTGCTCTTTTTATTTCTCCCAGACAGAATGCTAATATTGGCTGAGCTGCAGAGAATTTGTACACATATCAGTAATCTCCCCCGAGGCACCAAATTTCAAGTCTCCTTCCTGAATTAACAGAAAGAAATCCATCCGATGAGCTCTGAGGCTTATTTGTCCACTGAGAATACACAAATTTCCTTCATTTTCTGAATAATAAACAATTCCTCAAGTGCAGCAACAGCAAGCACACAACTCTGGCATCTTGTTCTCAAAAACACTCAACAGCTGTAATATTTGTACCGTCATATAAGCACAGATCAAGTAATTGCTTTGGGTGCACGGTGATTTGAAGTCTATGCAGAACGTTGCTGGGCACTGAGTCGACGCATTATAAAATATGATGTGTAACAAATTCAAGATTATGCCCTATTGAATAACAATTAGACTGATGGGGGCTGCTACATGGCAGCCAAGAGCTAGTTTGATTGAGAGGCATTTGTGTGCAAACTGAGCTGGAATCACACTGCAGGCTGTTTCCTACAGGTGTAACCAAGAGTGTGTCGGAAATATAGGATGTTCAAAGATGAACAGTTTGATACTTAGAGAAAAGAAAGTACATTTTGTAACCTGAACTTGTCTGAAGATAAGAAAACACCCAAAATCACCTACAACTAGCACTTTTTGAAAAGATATAAACAGCATCAACATGTAAATAATATGAAGTTGTTTTATCCTCATTTCCTGATTTTAAATACTGCCTATATGTACTGGTACAATAAGATGCTACTGAGGCTATTTATCTGACAGTGCTAAACAAATTTTTCGCATTAAAAACTACCTGTAATTGGCTGTAATTCTGTGTTTAGCTCAATAAATTTAGTTTTACAGTCTGCTTCTTAGCTTAAAGGGATAGTTTACATTTTTTTAAGCGGGGTTTCTAAAGGCCCATTGCAATAGTAAATATAATTCCCAATAAAGGAACATGCGAGCTTTGTCCCAGGGGGAAGACATCCGGGGTTGGGTAGCCAGTACATAGCAGTAAATGGGGCCACAGAAAGCCTCCTTATTAACCCACTTGCAGGTTAAAACTATGTTCGTGCCTCCATGGTAACAAAAGTTGACCATGCTTGATTTAGACAGAGCTTTTGACAGGACTGCAGGCATCACTTACAAGAAAATTTCAGAATGAGTTTAACTGGCTTGAAAACTGGTCTGAACTACTTAGCTGTCCAACTTTAACTGGCTTATCACATTAGCCTGCTTATCTTGTGCATCCCTAGTTGGATAAGCCAGAGAGGGTGCAACAAGGAAGGCTAAACACCACATAATATCCAAGTGAACAAGTAACTTTTAATGGAAAACTAGAAAAATAAATCATTGATCTAAAAAGTGAAGACAATTACTTTGCTGGGCGACTTTGTAATCCAGGCTAATACATTAAGGCTGTATGGAGTGTGACAGCTATTAAGGATTGACATGGATTTAATTCCAAAAGCGGGTGAGGAAGTTATTTGAAACTCTTTTGAAACTGTTCCTCTTTAAGATAAATTTCATTGTCGGCAACAATACCATCCCTTTAACTCCAGTTTGGAGCAACAGCTTGGCTTGCTGATATATTTCTCAGAGCCCCCCCCCACACACACACACTACCAATGATCCAAACCGCTGTAGGCGAAGAGGAGTTAATGAGGTCTACAGCGGAGTGAGTGGGTCTCCAGTCAGTTCATGTTTCTTGTGTGCATATATCTCCTGGTGCTTCCTCCTTCTTCTGACCTTTAAAGCCCTAGCTGCTCAATCAGACCTAATGGAGAGGGGTAAGACATGGACACTCCTTGCATAGTCCCGACAATGGGAAATGATGGAAAGGACTTGGAAGTTATTTGACATAAGTTTGGTTAATTAGATCAGCTTCGAATTAGTAAGACGAAAACACCAAACTTATTTGGGCAAGAAATTCGAGGCAGTGTCTTTTGGGAAAACATTTTTGGGTCAGGTTGGGGCATGAAGAAGCAGGGGGGAGAAGACACAAGAACTGTGGCACTGCTGACATGATTAACTAGTTTACAGAAATCCAAGGTGCAAATTAAACCCTTTTTTCACCGCCGCTCCCTGTGCGCCCACTCTGTCGTGCCCCTCTACCCCTCCTCTCTCTGCCCCGTCTGCTCCTCTCCTCTCTCGTCTCAGCTCTGTAATGACCATTCATCAGCATTACAGCAACCTGTCCCTTTCAGCGCTGCCTGTTCATTAATACAGCCAGCCCTAGGCTCCTCTGCACCCGTCTGCTCCAGGGCCGGGGGGGGGGGTCTTCACTGCCCCTCGTCTAGCCAAATGACCGCCATCTTTCATGTTGGCAAGAGGCCTGAGGCGTCTCCAATAATGCCCATCTGAAATCTGTCCAGGAATTCATCGGCTTCATGTAATAATGAAGCACAATTTCCTGCTCTGTAGATACCCGGTGTCACTATTGTGTCAAAGACAAACAAAACTATTACAAGTTGAATCAGCTCCTTTGCAGAAACAGAGCAACACAATTTCCTCATATCTTTCCAGCACTTTGCATTCATCTGCTGCTCATATCTGCGTGTTAGCTTGTGTGCTCAGAGGACGTGCTGTTTATAATTTGATGCTTTACCGACCACATATTGATTCGGTGGCTGTTGTTTTGCTGCCAAAGAGCTGGAGGCTACACAAGCCACATTTCTGCTTGTGTAGGTCTAAAACATTTGATTACTCCGAGTATTAACATTGGAATCCATTCTCAAGCATCTTTATCATTTTCTCCTTTTCTAACAACATTGAAATGCTGGTGACATATGCATCGAAGAGGCAAGGACACTATCTACTGCAGCAGCACATGCCCTACAGCCGTATCAATACTCTTCCTACATTTCCTATTTCTATTTCTTTGCTCTTGCAGACCTTTCTACATCATTTAAATCAAATCCATCTCCAGCACTTCTCTGTGACATCTCTTTGACCTTGCTCGAGAAGAGAGGAAAGAGAAAGTATCATCACCTGTCACCTAGCTGATAATGGAATTTCCTGGTCTTTGCATCCATTTCTGCCTCAAGGTTTTGTGTGCTAAAGAAAAAAAATGTTAGTCCTGCACTGTGTATATTTAGTCCAGGCACTATGGCGCTGAGTGGGTTTGTGTGTTCCAGGCATGTATCAGTCAAATCAGCTCAAGGTGAAGAAGGTGCAGGAGAGAGACTGAGGAGTCATTATTTTTATGTTCCTGAGTGTATCTCCTTTTGTGTACTAGTCTACCACATGTTCACCCTGCTGTGGATAACTCATAAGTTTAGGTAACAGCAGATGATTCTCCCTCTGTGGCATGAAAATATAAAATAGCAGATAATGTGGATTGCATATGGATGATACTGAAGTAAAAGGATGGGGACATTACCTTAGAGTTTGAAGAGATTGTCAAGCTAGGGTTGATCTAGCACAAAAACAAGACGCATCTAATACCAATGCAAGTATCAATTTAAGTATCTGATATTGACGACTGATGTCAATATCTGTGTCAAAGATTGGTACCAATACTCATATGCCATCAGATCCCAGTATTGATATTACTATTCAAGGCCAATCCAGTGCCAATATCAGTAACTGAGGCCATTACAAGTGTTGATATCAATACTTAAGACAATTGAGTATGTGATTCTATACCAAGGGTGGGCAACTTGCAGCCCGGGGCCCACATTCAGCCTTCCACCTCACTAGTTGTGCCTACTAGTCAATTTTAAGTTTCTGCTATGAGGTGTTTCAGTCTGATTTGACACTATATCACCACGTACAAAGGCAAAATGCATTACAACATGCAAAACAAAAAAACATATATTTAAAAATTGGTCAGCAAAAACTGGTTTGAGTTCATTATTTGCAGGAATTTACCAGATCTAATTGTCATAATGTTTTCTGTAAGGTTTTATATAAAATATTGCATGCATTGTGCATTGTGTATTTGGGAAAAAAAGTGAGTCAAGTAGTCACAACATCTACATTTGTATCTTGGGCAAATACTAGGGCCAATATCAGTAACCACGGTCACCTTCACATCTATATCTGGATTTGGTTCGGTTGGGGAATGAAGTTGTAATATTGTTTGTTTTTATTTTACTTGGTTTGTTTTTCTTTCACAATGCTCATAGTCTGGCATACCAAAGCATGTCAGATGTTGTGTATTCTAGCCTCCTGCCTCTAGTTGGGGCTGTAGGTGTTACCCAGCATTGAGTAATAACATTGTTGAGCTCAAAGCAGTTTGGACTGTCCCATAGAATAGAGATTAAGCTGCACTGGGTGGCATTTGCATATTGACTGGAAAGATGTGTAAACATATTCAGCAGGGATTTGTAGACGTTAACCCATTAATATAGCCACACCCATACTGACTGCTATGTGAGTTTGCTCATTACTGTGATATTTGTTTAAATCCAAGCTACAATTCTTTCCCTTTTGGTTTACTTGCCTTGTTTTGTTCTTGTTTGATTTGGATTTCTTTCACACCCACCATGAACAGAACTCTGGTCTGCTTGGAAGTGAACAAAGATCCCCATTTTTTGGTCTGAACCGGGTGAGATCAGCGTGAAAGTGCCATAATAAGAACATGACTTTTGTTGAGTCTTTTATGTTCCTCCACAATGTCATCTCTCTCACTTAGTTTTAATGGAGACATTTCTGCACCACTGTATCCACATTTTATTATAACCAATCTCACTGAACATAAACTTTTAGCCGTTAATACACCAGACAAATACTGGGAGCCTCTTTACACAACACTCATCTTTAATGCCAAGCGAATGCACCCATTGGCTTCACTGTAATGGCTTTCCTTTTGCCACTAATACAGGAGACACTCTTTCTCAGCCCCTGATTGTCAAGTGTGCCCATTGTGTGTGTCATTATGGCTGCTCTGTTTTATGGCCAGTAGCGAGGAGATGGAAGGGCTATGGATTCACAGAGCTTAATGTTTGTGTTAATGACCAGTCACAGCTAGCTGAGCCAGGGAAGAGAGGGCGGACGACAGAAAGAAAGAGACAGAGTGATGGATAAAAGAAAAATACAGGAGTACAGGGGAATCAAGGAGAGGAAGAGAGGGTGAGGAGGGGATGGTAATATATTCAGGCTGATGTTCCCCATCCCACTGCCTCAGCTCACCGCCATCAAGCCATCAATACTCTGCCCTCATAAAGGCCATTCATCACATTGATCTCCTGCCATTACCTTCAAAGGCTAAAATAACACAGAGCAGCTCAGATGGCCACAGTGTTGCTCCGGAGGATTGAAGCATCCATCCGTGAGTGGGGGACAAGCTGGACCCCAATCGCAAGGTTACCTGTAAGAACATGGATGTAACACCTGTGGACAATGAGAGCAGAAATGGACTGGACTAATGAGTCATTTAGAGCAGGCGTGATGGGAGCAGGACAGGAGACATTGTACACAGGCTGTAAGATTCCTGCCATAAAAAAGCCACTGATGTAACAAAAATACCAGAGACATTATTGTTCTTTTCTTTTTATTGAATTTTCAGGGTCCCATCTTGTGCACAATCCACTATTTGATGTTTTACACAAAATTCGTGACCATACTCTGTCTCCCAACCATTGCAAGAAGAGAAAAAATCCTCCTCTCCCTCTGTTTCTTGCTCCACCTTTCAGAAAATGGGTTCTTAAACAGTCTGTTTGTAAAGTTTCCCCATACGATGTCATTAGGGGATATGGGGTTATGGCAGGGGTTGGCATCCCTTGCCTCTTGAGCCTCAGGGTGTAAACTTCTTCACCGATAAATGAAGTAGGGTTAACTTTGCTCATGGTCATCAGGAATGATGTCACGGTGCAAGTGCTCCCATATGTGTTTGCCCCAGATGTTTGTTTGTCTAACAAGTGGCTCCAGAAGGTGGCTCCAGAAACAGATCTAGGCAAGTCTGTGCACCTACAGTAAACATTAGAGCACATCGCTGGACACTATAGGCTGCATCCACTTTTTTGGAGGGGCACTGTAAGGCAACGGTCATGAGGGAAAGTTGCAACAGAATTGTCTGTTTTAAGCAAAACTGAAACTAAGGGATCTCTAGGCATGTCAGAATCCAAAATTCGAATAGATGTAAGTCAGGAAATTTCAAAAGTACGTTTTTGCCGTACTTTCTTGTCGTTTTGTAAACTTGTCAAAGACATAACATTTTGGACTCTAGAGGATCTTTAACTGTACTGATACCTTTGAAAACACAACTTTTCTCTTTTAAAGTGATAGTTCAACACTGTAGAAGTGGTGTTATAATAAGTATACATATTGCCTGCTAACAGTAAACTCATGTACACTAAGTGTACACTCACTGTGACACTAAATACTAAACTACACAGTTTTCCTTCAAATTGGCTGAACTACATTGAGCAAATAATCCTAGATTCATAGACATATAGCCTAGTTGACACCAAATAATGCTGCCTCCCTGCATACCAAAAGACCAGCTCCCAGTTGCAGGGGATTTTAGTTCACTCCACAAATGCACAAACCTTACAAGTTGTACCTCATTATAAAGGTGACTGAATTTTCCCAATGATATAAAATACCATACCAATTTGTTTTACTAAAGGGGAGAAATAATCCACCAAAATAACATTTCCAAATGTTTTTGAGGAGTCTATAATCACCATAGTGATTAGTTTGTGCAGCCACTGATATTAAGCACAACAACCACCATACAAAATACTGGATGACCCCAGAAATTATCCAACTACGATTTGCTTAATAACAGGGGTTTGCTGAATGGTGATTGATTGGGTTATTATGGAAAAAGTAGGCAATAAAGAGACCTATGTCCTCATATGGCTCCTGAATTCAAATCTTCTGTGACTGTTTAGTGGATGCGGAGGAAATGTTGCCACAAAATGAGCATTCCAACTTCTGTCCTGATGTACTGTAACTCTACCCTCAATCATACTAAACCGGCCAAGTCGCTTGGCATCAATCACTCTGGTTGTGGCTCAGGCTTCGCTACACACAAAACTGGATCAAGATCACTTTTGGCTCATTATTCAATACCAGTCAATCCACACAAGAATGGAGAAGCGTGCATCGAGGCTGATCTTTAACCTCCGCTCTGCCATCTGATTCTCTGCAGAGTCAAACTCATAAACTGCTTTTTCCAGATCCATCAGCACCAGTTAATACAGCTTCATGCTCAGACATACTGAACACTGATGGATGATGAGCAGCTCTGAGTACACCGAAGCCCCTCAACCTTGAAAGGTCTACAAAACGCCATTACCGTTTCTTGAATGCCAGTCAAAACTCCCATTTCTCAGTTTCAGGATTGGCTTTTCGAGCAGAAACTGATGCAAGAGACAAAATGAATAGTAGACTGTAGTGGCCAAATGGAATCACTTCATTGCTATGATGTTTTCCTCGATGTTATGCCACATTATGAGGTCATAACTTAAGGTCACAGGGTCTCATGTTCACCCTGTGCTGTAAACATGATACATATATTCTTAAAACTGCACGAACATCCACTTTGACCCATGGACAAAGTAATTAGGTTTTAAAGGTTGTAGGTCAGAGGTCAAAAGCATTGGGCCCATGTCCATCCATTCTTTGAAAATGTTAGACTCCAAAAACACACAAATGTCCATTCTGATGAATATTAAGTGATAATATTTTGGAGGTCACAGGTCATAGATCAATGTCTTAGAATTGAACATCGTGCTAATTTTTGCTTGAACACAAAGTATTTCAAGAAAGCTTTACACTTCACAGAATTCCAACATTTTTCAAAATAATTCCAAACCTTTGTCTTGGACTCCTGACTTGGTCTAAGAATTCTGACTTAAATCCTAAAATTCCACCCTTGTTTTCCCACAGACTTTTGACTTTTTTCTCAGAGGTCAGAAATTTAAGCAAGAAATCTGATCTTTATATCAGAATTCTTCTGAGAATTTTTCACTTAAATCCAAGAATTTCAACTTTTTTTGTCACCAAATTCCAACTTCTGTCTCAGAATTCTGACTTTAATCCAAGAATTCAGACTTTTTTTCTTTCGAATTATGACTTTATTCTCAAAATTCTAACTTCTTTGACAGCCTTAAAAAAATGTAGCCTCTGAAAGACAGTTTATTCAGAGGCCCTAAACCTTTTCCGTACTTGCTAGTTTAACAGCAGTTGGAGAGGTCCATTTTTAAAGTCGCCCAAAGTATTTCAGGTCTTGTTTGTGTTTAATTTTTCTCTTCACCAACAGTATTTCTAGGTTATTGTGTTTATACCTGTAACCCCAAGAGGACTGGCTGGCACATTTGAGAGCGCTCTCTACCCATGAGTTGTCCATTCATCTATCATTGCAGGGCTAAAACATGTGGGTGTAGGCAAGCAGGAGATTGCTTTTCATACTACAGGCTAAGGATGGACATTTCAATAATGAGCCTATTTGTTATTCCTGACAACACAACATTGTACTGAGGCATAGGGAGTAATACCATCATAGGATCTGCTTTTGTTGTTTAGGAATTAGGCAGAATACATCTGATTTTACAATCCTGGCATTTCCCTTTGGATAAGAAGGGAAGAGGGAAGGAAAAAAGCAATGCATGCAGGTGGAATTCGCATCGGCAGATTTGTAAAGGCCAAGGTCTCAGAAGGACAGTGGATTATACCTGGACATGAAAAGCTGAGATAGGGATTGAACTCCTAGTGCCCCTGCTGAAAGATGCTCCCTCTCATTTTGCAAAGCTCACTGCCGAGAGTAATCACAAGCCCGATCGCTTTCTTTTTCTCTCTTTCTCTCTAAAGGCAGCTTTGAATCCCTTTGAATTAATGAGTACATTTGCATTTCAACCTTTGGGGTCTGTTCCTTGATGTCAATAGAATGGACATGTCAAATGAAGCAACTGCTGGTTTGCTTTTCCAACAATAACCGCAGCTACATTTACTTTTTGAGACACATGCTCATTGCCACCTTATAAAATTCACAAATTCTGAACGCTACGCCTCATCTCCCGGCTCGCACACAAACACATGCACACTCACTAGACTGCAGCCTCTAAAATATGCGGCGGCATGATTGCTATTATCATTTCTGATCAGCTGTGTTATTGAATGAGGGTACGCCGTCGGACCAGTTGCATGGGAATGATTATTTTGCGGGGCATCTGCGGCCTAGTTCCGCCTGGCTGAATGTGATGGATGGGGAGGAAATGGCGATGTCTGAAACACTCCCAGTCCTGCCAGGTCCCAGCCACTCCATAATTACAGTTGCACAGTTTTACAGATCCCAAAGAGAAGAGAGTTTGTCGCTCCGAAAGCCGCATTGAAGAGCTGCTCCCCTGATCACGCCCATACTCCACGATCAATGTTTTTATTGAGCTGAGGTGAGCAGGAAAGTTGAAGTTTATGCTGTTGAGTGTCTCCAAAAACTAACTGAGCTTTTTCATCTGCTGCGGTGGCTTTCATGCTAAAATTAACATGCTTTTACTCCATGTGAGATGCTGCGTTGGCACATTATTTGAAATTTGGTCTCATTATATCCTCCCAAATCTCTTTGATATGCCTTTCCCTCAGATCCTAAAAGGGACGCATATAAAGGCATCACGCTGCGCTTCTCAGCTGAACAATCCACGCCTCGCTCACCCACTCTACTCCATGCAACTTTTGTTATATCATTATTAACATACGCGTTTTCAATTATGCGCCGCTTGCTTTGAAGAGGTAGCTGAAGATGTTTGCAGATTGATGTGCTGGTAAACACATCTCTCCAAGACACTGTGGGAGTTACTAAATGCACTTTCTACTGTGTACACTGGAGATAGTAGGCTGTAGATCAAGAGTGATGCTTTTTTCATCCATGAAGAATAAAATGTGTTAACTGCAGGCAGTTTATCAACTTCTTTTTTTCAAGGAAGGTTTTAAAACTCAAAACCTTAATACAAACATAATTCAAAGGGATTGGTGGGTGGTGGAGCTTTCACAAGGCTGCTTGACGTAGGTGGAGAAACAGAAAGCATTGAATTATCAAAAAAAAATAGAAGATGATGCTGGAGAGATTAATAAAAGGCACTTTTCCAGAATACTTTGGATTAATAAAGAAAGCATTAAAAAATTGGAATGTGGCATTTTTAAAGAGTAATCATGTAAGGCTTAAAACATTACATACTTCATATTAGTGATGATAAGGGATGGGAATCAAAAACCAGTCCAAGTTAAGAATGGATAACTCCCTCAAGGATCATTTCTCTTTCTGCTTATCAATTCTCTTATGAGTTCCTTCCACTTTGTTCTGCATGTCTTACAAATGAAGGACATCACGTTCTCATCAGAGGCAGTCAGCAGAGATGACAAAGAAATCAAAAAACATGGCAGGCAAGGGGAGGAAGTGCTCATAATTGTGTCTTAATTTTCAACAAAAATATGCTTACTGCACTGTCTTGTGTTTGACATTGCTGCTAGTGAAAACCTATGTAGGCCAACTCTTTTCCACAGAGAAAATTAACAGGAATCAATTAAAGAACCGGATTGATAAGCATAATCGTGAATGGAATTGGTATCAATAATCTTATCAATTCCCATCCTTGAGACGATTATGGTTATGCTATGATTACCTTTTCAATCAGAGCCATAAATGTTGCAAATGCAATAGTCAGCTTCGATTAGTCATCAAAAGTCAGTATTGTCAAGCTTCAACTTGAAAATATGAAATAATCTTTTATGTGCACCAAAAATAAAACATCGGAAGAATCAAATTTATACGCTATATTAATGTTTCACTTTTTTATTATTTTGTTTATTTCTAATTCAGCACTAGGTTGCATGAGCAAAGTTCAATATCAGTTTAGCTCACTGTAACCTTGGGCTGAACAAAATATCGCAATGTGCAGATGCGCAGTAGTCAAATTCTAGGCCTTGCAACATTAGACATGTGCCCTGAAGCACCATGTAGCCAGTTCTGTGTTGGTTAAAGGGATATTTCAGTATGTCTGAAGTTGTGTTGTGTGAGGTATTTGACAATAGTCAGTGAAGTGGCTAAAAGGGCTCCCAGCAGCACTGTACCTTTAAGAAGAATGAGCCTGGACTACCGGTAAGGTAAATTGTCATTGGTGGGTGCATGTTTTCTTGCATGTAGGCTATAATTGGGCAAAAAAAATTCAGAGCTCTTTGTGTTTCCTCCAGGAAGTCTCTGATTTTGGCACTATTTTAGCATTAATTTAGGAAATGGGTATGTGTTCTTCTGCTCAAACCAACGCATATACTGAAGTTCAAGTTTCAACATCCATTTTACAACTAGCTTGTTAAAAGTGTTAAGTGACCTATCTAGTTTAAATTGGAACATCTTTGTAATGCTTGATGATGAAAGCAACAAAGAGGAGAAAAGAGAGTAACCAACAAGAGGGCAAAGAAGAAGCCACAATCCAACTGCCCCTGATTGTATTATTCATAGCAGATACGGAGTCGCTAACATCTCATGTTTAGCTGCTTTGTAGGGTTCAAAAAGTCTTCTATACTTCATGTTATATCTAATGCTTGCACATAAAAAAGGAAATATCTACTTTGTGAAGCCAGTTGACACTTGCAATGTCATGTTTGCATAGAATATAAAAATATTAATGAACCTTGTCTGCCAATATGTTTCTTTGGCTTCTCACATCTTTACCAGCAATGTTGCCCTTATCAGCATGAAGTCCATATTTAACTTAACACGGCCCTTAACATAAATCAGAGACCAAACGATGATTAAAATAAAAGATGTATTAAAACACAGGACTGTCTCCTGTATACTTCTGTATTTGAGTGCATTTAGTAACCTTCAGGAAAACTGCACTCAGAGTGCCTCAGCATGGCTTTCAGTTTCCAGTGGCAACATTACCTTAAGTCAACCTGAGTGAAAGGCGTAAGATGTGCATTGTATTGAAATATGACAGCCTCTGTGACCTCATACATCTATTGTGGAGGAAGATAAGGGGGAGGACTAAATGATTAAACAGCACCGTGCATGGGTGGAGATGGGCTTTGTTGCACCAGCAGGTCTGTTAAGAGAGGAACATCAGGGCTGTATAGGACATCTAAACAAAGTGCATGCAGAATGTAAAGAGTAAGGTTTTAAATAATTCAGAGCAGACGATGGGTAAGAAAGAGTGATTTGGATTGCTGTGAAAGAAGCTGTTACTCTGCAGGCCTCCTACAGGACTATATCCCAAAAAGGAGGAAGAGTGGACAAATGAGAGGGGTAAAGAAAAACTGGGTAAAAAAGACAATTGCAACAGAATCAGTGAGAAATGATGGATGTAGGATCTAATGCTTTTTCCATCCGCTCAAACAGTAGGTATTTTAACAGGTAGAGGGTTAGACACACAATAACGCCAACACACATAATCCACACCCACTTCCAGCTGCTCACCCAACTATAAGCCAAATAACAGGAATACTCTTTCTTCATTCTGTTTTTAACTGTGGATTTATCACTTTGTTCCTTTATTTAGCCCTTGACAAAAAGTAGTCCCTTGTTGCTCATACATCCAAGAGAATTCTTACATGTGAAATAGCAGAGAGGGGAGAAGATCAATTATGAGGGAAGCCACATGTTATTATGTTCCAAAGGAGAGAAAACAATGGAAAAAAAGAAATATTATTGTGGGAAAAATGGCCCCAAAAAAGCAGAAACAGACTGATTTGGTATGTAAAAAAAACAATTCCAATGGAGTTGGGACATTTTGTAAAATTTAAATAAAAAGCAATGCAATGATTTGCAAATCAATTTAGGCCTGTATTTAATTAAATATGCTACAATGACAAAGTATTTATTAAATTTTACTGTTTTGTTGCAAATATTCAATCATTTTGAATTTGATGCCTGCATCAAGGTCCAAAAAAGCTGGGGCAGGGGCATTTTTACCACTGTGTTACATCACCTTTCCTTTTAATAACACTCAATGAGAATTTGGAAACTGAGGACAATAATTGAAGCTTTGTAGGTGGAATTCTCTCCCGTTCTTACTTGATGTATAACTTCAGTTGCTAAACAGTTTGGGGTCTCCATTGTTGTGTTTTCTGCTTCACAATGCGCCACAATGCGAGAAAGGTCTTTCAGGCAGGCCAGTCTAGAACCTGCATTTTTCTCTATGAAGCCACGCTGTTGTAACATGTGCAGAATGTGACTTGGAATTGATATAAGCAGGGATGTTCCTGTAAAAGACGTGGCTTGGATGGCAGCATATGTTGCTCCAAAACTTGCATGTACATTTCAACATTTATGGTGCCTTCACAGATGTGCAAGTAACCCATGCCATGGGCACCAACACACCCCCAGACTATCATAGGCTGGCTTCTGAACCTTCCTGTTCATCTAGCCTGGAGGGCCATGATTTCCAAAAACAATATGAAATGTGGCCATTGGTAGTTCTCGGTGTTGTTTATATTTGGCCTTCACTTTGCATGGTAGAGTTTTTACTTGCACTTACGATGTAATGGCAAACTGAGTTAACTAACGTTGTCTTACTGAAGTGTTCCTACGCTCACGTGGTAACATCCTTTATAGAATAATGTAGTTTTTTTTTCTGTTTTTGTTAACTTTTTACACAAAGTCCCAACCTCATAGGAATCAGGGTTTGTATTTGTACTTTTTATCATTCGAGAATGTTCTGCTGACGGCAACTACATACTGATCCTTTCACAGATATACAATTTGGAATGTAAGCAACCTGACAAAAACAAATATTTCTGCTGATATTTGATGTGGGAGTGACAGAGAGAGAAGAAAGTCCAAAACATAAAGCCACACTCAGAGGCATTGAGACTTTTTCAAAAAAGTGATTGATTTTCTGACATTCCTACTCTTCATGCTGCTTCTTATTTATCTGTTTCTAAGGTCGGAACATATTCAGCTGCCTGCTGCACAACTAAATCACACGCAATTCCCACAGGGGCAAGACGAAGCAAGGCCTCCCACGGGTATGACAATGTCAGCCATACATTCTAAAAGTCATTACTGAAGAGTTTATGAAGAGTTATATGTGTGCAATGAGCATGTGGTGGTAAATTCCTGTACATGTGTGCAGCTTTAAGTCAGTTTGTGCATGCATGCATGTGTGTGTGTGTGTGTGTGTATGCATGCATGTAATGAGGACACTTTTCCCACTTGGCTGCTGAGTATGACTCACTGCTGTTTGTCGCCACTCATTGCATTTCCAACGAGGCTCGGCAGGTTCAGACTTTACCTCCAGCCCTGTCTCTTTCTCCCTATCCTCTCTCCTTTTTTCATCTGTTAAAGTTTGAGTAGGACTATTTTTAGAGCGTTGAATACTGAACCCTAATTCCAGTGAAGTTGGTACATTGTATATTACATATAAAAGAAAACAATGCAATGATTTTCAAATCAGTTTGACCTATATTTAATTGAATGCACTACAAAGACAAGATATAAAAGTTCAAACCAATTAACCTTGTTGTCTTTTTATAAATATTCACTTGTTTTGAATTTCTTGAATTTTCATCAAATTTCTTAATGTAAATTCTACGGAATTTAGGGATTTCATCATCCGCAGTCAATAATATTATCAAAACTTTCAGAGAATCCAAAGACATCTCTGAATTTCTTTGGACATGACCTTTGATCCCTCAGGCAGCACGGCATTAAAAACCAACATCATTCTGTAAACGACATTATCACACTGACTCTGGGACACTTACAAAAACCATTGTCAGTAAACAGTTCATAGCTATATCTACAAGTGCAAGTTAAAACTTCACCATGCAAAACAAAGGCCACATATCAACAACATCCAGAAACGTCGCCAGTTTCTCTTGGCCCGAGCTCATCTGAGATGTACTGACAAAAAGTGGAAAAGTGTGCTGTGGTCCGAGGAGTCTACATTTCAAATTGTTTTTGGAAATAATGGAACCACGATGAATCATGTCCTCTAAAGAGTAAAAGGACCAACCAAATTTTTATCAGCACAAAGTTCAAAAAAGCCAGCATCTGTGATGGTATGTGGGGGTGTTAGTGCCATGTTATGGGTAACTTGTACATCTTTGAAGGCACCATCAATGCTAAAAGGTACATACAGGTTTTGGACATCATGTGCTGTCATCCAAGTGACATCTTTTTCAGGGTCACATTCTGAATGTATTACAACAGTGTGGTTTTGTAGCAAAATAGTGAAGGTACTAGACTCACCTGTCTAGACCTGTCCCCCATTTAAAATCAACATAAGATTGAATCACAGAGAAATTATGAAAAACATCTGCATATAAAGCAAGGGAAAGAGGGCTCAAAAACTCAGTAGCTATCTAGCTCATAATAGATTAGCAAATTTGGTATTGGATAATCCCAAATTATTCAATTAAGATTGACGTGATTCTCCTCTAACTTTTGTTATTGTCAGCTGAAGTTACATGTTCTCTCCATCTCTTATTGTGGACACTGAACAATTCTCTTCCTCCCCCTCTCTATTTTTGCTCCTGTCTTTTATTCTTTACTCTTCCCTCCTGTGTTCCCTTCTGCGGCTTGAGCCACTGCCGTCTTGCCTGTCTGTCAGGGAATGAATTATTGAGGTGTATTGAGTCTGGTCAGCAGATGGTGTGATGGCTGTTATGGATCTATCTGCGCTCTTTAGGAACCGCTGAGTGTATGTGGACACCTGTCCAGTTAAGGCCCGCAGGAGCTTTGGTGAAGCCCTCGGGTGCAGCGGGAGGAGCTCGGTGGTGGATTGGCCTAAACCTGTTCTTCTCCAGCACTCACACATGCTCATACAGGCAAGCGCACATTTGCAAAGGCCTATTTAGGCTCTTTAAAATATGCCTGAGCACACAGAAGACCTACAGAAGGGAAATGCAGCGGAGTGTAAATATGAACGAACAAGTCGGGGCGAGATCTGTTCTGTCTGCGCCATTACACACCTGCTACACCCAAAGGGGAAGGGGATTTTCCTCAAATCTCTTCCTTATCTTTCTGCATCCGTCCCACTCCCCACACCTTTTTGTCCACATCCTTCACTTTTCCGCTCTGCAAGCTCTTCATCCTCACCTCCTCCCCAAGCCCCCTATCAGCCTGCTCTGTTTATCCACGCTCAACAGCACCCACAGCCTCCGCCAGCGCAGCCACAGCCACAGCCACCCCACTGACCCCATAACCCCCCCTCCAAGGATCTCACCTCCAAGCTGGGACCCTGTCTGTGACCTCTGATGGTCACATGAGACAAGCCAAGCTCTCCTCCACACGCACAGCCATGGCCTAACGTCTCAGTCCCTTTCCCCCCCCTCTCTCACACAATTGATCTCTTGCCCTTTCTCACTCAGGTTGCTCCTAATCCCCCCTTCCCGCCCCCCTGACCCCCCTATTCCTGATTGTATAACCCCTTTTCAGCCCCTCCTTTAAGCGAACACATTTGGTCCTTCCATCCCCTGGACTGGACCCCTTCCTCTCCCCCTCCCTCCCTCTAAGCTAGCCTAATCCCATCCGCCTCCTCCATATTTAGTTTTTTTTCTTGTCTGTTGCTCTTTTACTTTAATCAGTCAAGGATAATGAATCAAACAATGAAGAGGGAGAAATTCTGTTTAGGTTCCCAAAATGTTTCATAATTCTCTGACTTTTAGAAAGAGTCTGCATTTTCTTCTTTCTCAGTCCAATCATGCTTTGAAGAAACATCCAGAACTTCAGTTCCTTTTAGTTTTAATTTCATCCCATCTTGGCTACATTCAGATGTCGATTATATCATTGATTTGAACTCACTGACACTATTCTTAAGGAGAAAGTATGTAAAATGTTTGTCCATATGCGCAAAAATGCAAAAAAAAACTGTAAGAGCACATGGGCCAATGACCTGGTTAGGCTGTTTATGATGTTTATATTTCCCTGTGGTAACATAGTGCTTCAGCCTTATTAACATTATGAGCCCCTAAACATCTCTAAACACATTTAAGCAGCCAAGCCACCATCTTGCTTTTAAAACACCTACCGTTCGATCGTCTTAATTTCACTTTGCTTCTCTCAACTCAGTACAATCCTGCACTAAAATGTTTGTTTAACAAAGTCATAACTTGCCACCGTCTTTTCTGTTTCTCTGCAAAAGCTCCAATCTTAAAAGTCATACAAAAGAAAAGGGAAACCAGATTACACCGGAGGAGGAAGGAGGTAATCAGATAACATGACAAATCTTAAAAAGCAGCTCACATTGTATGGTGTAATTCAATTTATGCCTGTCCTGGTAAGTATTGTATTTTTAAACTGGGATTGACATTTCAGGAAGCAAATCAGCTTAACAAGAAGGACTTTTCTTTATGTGGCCACGTGGTTTTAAAATTCACTGTTTGACATTGAATGAATTCATAATGGGATTGCAATTAAACTGGAAAATAATGATATAAAATTAATGTGATATCATAGGCAGGAATGTGTTTTTACATAGGGAATATGCCCTCTGCAAAATCACCATGTTGCTGCTCTATTGGTCCTATCCCGAGCATTTAGAATCAGAAGGGGTTTCATAGACTACCACAATTTCTCAAATACAACACACCCTTGTTCATAACACACACCCCATTTTTTCATGCTATTTTACAGGAATAACGCTGTACTCAAATATAACATGCACCCACAATTTGCCCAAACCTTACTCTCTCAGACAACTCAAAAATAACCTTTATTCATAGTTTTAATCAATGAAATTTCAGTTTTTTCACAACAAATACTGTACACGATTTTCTCTCTCAACCGGATGTGGAAACACCTTTTGCTTCTCACATGCGCAGTTACTTAATTTCTGCCCAAGCATGCTCAGTCTTAGTGTACCGACCAATCAGAGAGCGGCTATCAACATGCCAATATCTTCGACCAATCACAGCGCAGCTACTTTGGTCCCCTTGCTCACAAGATGTCAGCGTCCTGTGTTTGCAAGTGAGTGGTACAGTAACACTTGAGAATTACACGGTCATTACACAAAGGCAAACTAATTAAGATCCGAAATATTAGATTAGAACAGTTTAACAGTCAGTTTAAAAAGAATTACGTAAGTTTGGCGGTTATGTTTTGCAGAGACATAGAATATATATTTCGGCTTCTCGTGTCAGATGTGTTGTAATCGCGATGTTGGGACGAAGTATTTTACATATTTTGCTTGTGCTTGTGTATAATACATACCCGAAAATTCAGCTTTGCTGCGTGATGACTCCGTTTGTTTGAAGTTAGCTAGTTGCATATCTCAACGATGACACATTTACTGCTGCCAAGGAGGTTATGTTTTTGCTGCCATTTATGAGTTTGTTTGTTTGCTTGTGAACAGGAGAACTCAAAAATTATTTTTTTTTAAATGACTTGATAACATTGAGCTAGATAGAGCTGTTTTCCACATTTTGAAATGAAATGTTAGTCAAGGCACAAAAAAGCAACCACATTTTGGTGGTGATCTAAATCCAAAAACCTCCAAGGTTTTTATAAACATTTGTTAACATTGCGGGATTGGGCAGTTTCCACATTTTCGCAAATACCTCAATAATTTCTCAAATGATTAAAACAGATAAAATTTTAAGAACTCAAAATGTTCTCAATGGATTTTCATGACATTTTCAAGGAATGTTGGTCATGACACAAGGAAAGAGTAGATACATTTTGGTGGTGATCCAAATCCAGATGCAGAACCAAATTTGTTAACAGTGCAGGATAGGGCAGTTTTCCACATTTTCAGTGATAACCCAATAAGTTCTCAAAATATTTTTGTGACTTTTTCAGATAATATTAGCGGCACGAGGAAAGAGTGATTCCATTTTGGTGTTGGCCTGAATCTGGATACATCTTTGCTTATAACTCAAAAAGTTCTGAATAGGTTTTCATGACTTTTTTAGAACATGTAAGTCAAGGCACAAGGAAAAAATAACTCAATTTCGGTGGTATCTAAATCCATGTGGAGATCCAGGATTTTTTTTAGGATATGTTTACATTGAGATAGAGGGCGGCTTTCCACATTTTGGCTAATGGGCTCATTGTATATTTTCCTATCCCGATGACAATGGAAATGCAGCAGATCTTTTACCCACTTGGAATGTGAAGTACTAGTGAGAAGCACTCAGGAAAAAAAAAAAAAAACAAGCAACGCCAGGGGAGAGAAAACAGTTAACAGGTACAAAGCTTTGTCCTGAAAGTGAAACCCTATACACAAGTCTCATATATGGTTCTCTGTTTAAAATATTTGAGGCATCTATGCTAAACAAATTTCCGGTACGAGATCATGATTCTCTAATGTACATCACTCTTAAAAAGCCTGTGTGTTTATGTGGCCATATATTTTTCTCCTTCAAATATAATTAGGCTATGTAAAGTGATTTACTGCAAACCTGGCGTATCAAAAATTGGTTCACTTCTGAAAGCTCAGATTGCATATATAAACTGTAAGTGTTGTTAATGTACGTTATGGGGGCCAGTTTACGCTCTGTATGTGTATGCTTATGTGAGTCATCATCCTTCATATACACACAGTCACGTAACCACATGCAAAGGTCAGGGGTGATATGTTGAACTTACTGTGTCTGTCAGAGGAAGACAGATAGCAAGAGAGTGACAGTGAGAGGAAACTGACTCATGGTGACGGAGGTGAGTAAGAAACAGAAAAATTAGATGTGAAAGGGGAGAATCCACAGAGAGAAGAGAGAAATATATCCAGCTAAAATGAAACAATAGACAAACGTTGGCTCAAGAACGCACATTATGGAGAAATAATGTCATATTGTTTTTTCATGCACACATCTGTCTGCCTCCTGAGCTCTCCTTCTCTCCAGCAGATGCTAATGCAGGAGTGTGCGCCCGCATCCCAATGCTTAATTTTACACTCACACTGCCAGCCCTGATATGTCCTTGTGTTTACATCAGTGGAACTAATGATGCTGCCTCTGTAATCCTTCAAAATTAACCCTTCAGGTCAGCCGACCACAAGCAGACACACTTCTTTACTTCTTATGAACTCCTGAAGGAGAAGCCACTGAGGAAAGTTGATGAGATGTATCAAATGGCTCAGGGACAATACAGGCCTGTGCGTGTATGCGTGTGCATGTATGTGTGTGCATGTTGTGTCTGTTGTGTGATAGCAGGGGAGCTATCAGGGTCACACAGTAAGAAAAACTGATCCGGTAGCAAGAAAATAAAAGCACAAACCCCGATTCCAAAAGAGTTGGGACGTTGTGTACAATGCAAATAAAACAGAATGCAGTGATTTTGCAATTATTTTTAAACTTCTATTTATATGAATACTGTAAGAAGATGAGATATTTCATGTTAACACTTTCTAATCATATTGCAACAATCACTTATTCTGAATCTGATGCCTGCTAGAAATTCAAACGTTGCTGGGACAGGGGCAAGAAATGGCTGGTAATGTTCAGAAACAGCCAGGATATTACAGATGTAAGTGGTATATCTGTCAACAGGTAAGAGTAACATGATGGGTAGAAAGAAGCACACCTGCAAGGCTCAGTAACTTACAATTAACAATAGTGCAAGGTTCTCCTCTTTGTGAAAGACAAAATAGCCCATTGGTTTATTGACAATATTCCTCAATAAACAATAGCAAGGAATTTTGGGCGTATTTTTTAACCATCTTAAATCTATTATCTCAAAAGCATTTCAGGATCTGGAGGAATTTAAAGATTGACATTGATTGTCCCATAACCTTTGACCTCTAAAGTTGCACTGCATAAAAATGACATCGTTCTTGATGCATTATATTACATACCAACCACCAACCATCCATAGCCCAACCACCAGGCCATAGATGGGTCATTTGGTTCCGAGCCATAGAGAAATAAAAATTATTGAATTCATAACCCTTTATGAAATAACCAAAGGGTGTTTTATTTTGAAAGGATGATCGGATCCTAACATCCATCAGAGTAGCTTGAGTAGCTTGACTGCAAAGACTTTACACACAGGCTCTCTGTCCCTGTCTCCGTCATGATGAACAAAAAGTACAACCTGAGATAATCTCATATTAAGTGCTGTGCTGTGAACGTTGTTGTAAATAAATTTGACTCTGCACAATTTGTGTTGCTGGAGGACAGCTGAGTGCTCAACTCCCTGGTGTGGAAGGATTCAATTCAGAGGCCTGAACTAATAAATTCCTATCTTTCATTAAAAAAAAAAACACAGCAGATCAATGGATATAACACACCTTGGCAGCACCGTATGAATGCTGTTTTTACAGCATTTTCCTCAGCACTCAGACGGTGTAGTGGTTTTAATGGTTACAGAGTCAACTGGTGACTTCCATCATATACGTTCTTAAATGTCACTGTTTGGCAGCTGAAAAAGACAGAGTGAGTCTTTGGAATCTCTATTTATTTGGGTTTAGAAAACAAGTCCATGGACCCCTTTGATCCTGTGTTAAAGAGATTCATACCATGCACAAGAAGTTTGTTTGCTGGTCACCAAATTGAGCTATTAATTCAGCTGATGCTGAGGGTGTTTTTCCTCTCAGAGCGCTGAGAACACTGGTTTTGAATAGAAAAAAATGTGCACTGCCAGCACAAAATAAGTTGCCTGTGGACAGGGTCTAAACCTACACCTTAACATACTGTGCATTTTCTGTGCTGTAATGGTACATGGTCATTTCTAACTTGGGCCAGTATTTTAGCGCAGTATCTGTAATGAATGTCGAGACACTTTTAAATGTATAAATGCCAATACTTGAGCCTTATGTAATGTTTCAGAGAGCAAGAAGTGTGAATTTCTTTGAGATTTACCCTGTATATTTTTAGATTATTACACCCATTCCACAAAATGTAGCACATTAAAAATGACAGAAATCATTACAAAAGTTCTGTAAAAAAATGGCAAAACCATACTTGTTTAGTATTTGGAAATTAAATTTCTCATATTTACTGTCTTTGTAAGCCTTGAAGTAAGAATCTTACTTCTTTTTATCAGCTGGATGTGGCTTACAAAAGTGTGATTGGATGTTTTTAATGAGATATCTCGGAGGCATGCTGGCTTGTAGTTTTTTTTCATTTCCACTGATGCATGTCTGACTTTTGGCATTTAAATTCTTTGAACAAGACTTTATTTTGACTTTTCAGTTGATGCAGCCTAATATAAGTGTGGTGGATACACTTGCTAAGACATACTTTTATGACGGTGATGTTTTTTTGTTTGATAAAGTTCAGACCCACATCAGTCTTAAAGCATAGAAACTTGTAGCAACTGCACAAAAGTATAAACTTAAGATAGATTCATATTTTTTTATTTTAGGGAAAGTCTTTAAATTTTTTCCAAAACAACCGCATTTAGGGTTAATCTCATGGCTGTCAAATGTCATAGGTGTTAAGAACTGACAGATTTATAGGTTAAAGCCAGTATGTGTAATTACACCTGTCAGAATGTGTTGTACAGTCTGTATTGACATAACTGTAGCCCCTTCAGGCTACTTCAGGGTTGTGGGAGTTCCCATGGGTTCACAAAAATCAGATATGGCACATACAAATGGAATAGAAATATGCATAGTAAGATATTAAACACTGTGTTTTAAATTCATTTGCATGATACACAAATAAACAGGTGCATGGAACCCTCTGAGAAAAGCGTCTTACACTTGCAAATCATCCAAAATCAACCAAATTTCATGTGATTACGTCTTTAGCTCTCATACAACAGAATTCCACTAAACCCTGTTAATTTGGGGGATTTGTATCTATTTACCTATGTGGGCGACTGCAAGTGAGAGTGCATATTTTGTATACCACATTGCTCACATACTAGAAGAAGGTCAAGTAAGCAGTGAGTGAGGTGAGTTCTTAAAGTGAGGGTTATGAGTGTTTTCTCCCTGAAGCAGGTTCCCGCCTGTCTGAACTTTTACACCAGGAGCAGCTTAAAAAACTCTGCTCAACACAGTCGAGGGGCTCTGTGTGCCTGGGGGCTCACTGAAATGAACAGCCTTGGATGAAAACAGAGCTCTTAATGTCGACACTCAGTGGGTCTTAGTGGATATTTCCACCACACACAGAGGGAGAATGTGACAATGTGAGGCCGAAAATCAATTCTTTTCTTATTCTATACATTATGTACGGGTCAAAAAATGTCATTTATTGACCAAAGTTGTCCTTTTTAAACTGAAAAGTTTATGTATTGTTTATGTCTCGAAGCACTCAGGGTGAGAGACAGCTGGTGAAGAAGCTTCTTGGATGAGAAGTGAAACGTCTTCCCAACAAACTCAACACAGTCCAGTTGCCTTGTTTTTGAATCTTCAAGATGACCATGACCTGGATGAATGAGAATCTACACAGACGTAGTGGTAGAAGAAAACATGTCTGATCCCCAAAGAAAAAGTCAGCCCTAGATTTTTTGAAAAGTTACAAGCTTTGCAAAAGAGTACAGTAAAATATTGAAACAACCCCACCCAACTGCTGGGATCATACATATTCAAAGAAAATGTGCCAAACAGGGAATGTATTGGAACAACTTGGTAGTAACTTATCTGTTCTGAATCAAGTGACTATCTTGTTACTTAGATTATTTGAGATCCTTCAGCTGCTGATATCTACATAACATATGAGCAAAAAAATAAATAGTGTCCCTTTATATGGCCAGTTTTGCAACATGTGTCTGATATTTGTCACGTGTCGTCAGCTTGAGCCCATATTGGATGCATGTTATCTTCGTGACTACAGTAGTCGGTGCATGTTTTTATTTCAGCATGCATGTTCTCAGAGTTCTCGGACTGTCATCATGAGTCTGCCATCTCACACATGTCTCTTTGAAATCTTGAGAGTAGGAGGCTCACATATTTTTACTACTAGCTGCACACTTATCCCAGCCAAAATAGAAGCAGGTATGCCATTACTTATAACAAAAGGTAGCTCAAGTATAGTACAGTATCGTATTAGTATAGCTCATGTATAGCCCTTAAAAAAGTTTGGAAACATTAAGTCAATAAATTATTTCTCACTTTTAATTATACCAATTGGTATTTTATATCGTTGGAGAGCCCGATTACTCACCTTTACAACAAGGTATAACCTGTAGCAATCACGTATTCATGTAATGAGAAACACAGCTAAAAATATGGATAGCACCTAAAAACTATCTGACAAAATACCTTTCTGCTGGAAGCTGGTGTTCGGTAACACAGAGTGGCAGCATTATTTGGTGTCAGCCCTGGTACCATTTCCAAACTTAGGACCAAGTTTTATGAGACTGGTGAAGTCAAAGACAGGTCACAAGGTCTGCGGCCCAGGAGGGCTACTCCTCAGGAAGACAGGTTCTTCATTCTTGCTTCACTGCAGAACCATAAGCTTCTCGGGGAAGAGGGCCAAATATTATTTTGGCGCTATCCACATATTTATCTGTGTTGCTCCTTTCCAAAATGCACAATCCTTACAAGTTAAATCTTGTGGTGAAGTTGACTAACCAGGCTGTCCTGTGATGTTAAATACAATGCCAATTGGTAATATCAAAGTGGAGGAATGTAGGAATAACCAACAGAAATATGTTTCCAAATCGTTTTTTGAGGAGTTGATATAAAAACCCTTTAATAAATTACTTTGCATGATGTAAAAGTGCCTTTTTACTCTATATTTTCATTTTTACTTTCTAAGAATGAATGTAAGTTAAAGAAAAACAAACAGATGTAAAGAAATCACAATGTTGAAGACTGTGTATGTGCACAAACAAGCACACCGCCAAAACCCCACATGGACACACACAAACAAATCCAAATCAGAATAAACACATAAATAAACCCACAAAATTACACCATGTTCCAGGTTGTTTTAGTAACTGCTCCTTTGGGTGGACCAAAAAAGGGGGGCTGCAACACTTTCCAGAGTTAAACCAGAGCCAAAGCTCTGACCAAGAGTAATAAAAGCTCCCTTTACACGAGTGTAAAACGCCTCATAAAAGACCCAAAGACCTAGAAAATGTGAGAAACACTCTTTGTCTGTCCTGGATTGCTCCTGAAAGATCCCTGCCATCAGTGTTGGTCTGTGGAGCTTTTCATTAAGATATTAAATTACAGCAGAGAGGACATGGCTTTTAAATTCTCTTAAGGTCCATTTGTGTAATTGGGCAATCACGCTTTAATACTGTGATTCTTTATGGACATAAAAATAACCCTTTCTGATGACTTGGCACTTTCTTCCTGCATTTATAAGCATGAAACTACCTGGAAGTTTAAAACAGTTCCCCCTTTTAGCTCCTCCTCCCTCGTTTTATCCTAATACCTCCACTTCCCTGCATAAATGTATCATTACAGTATCATTATGTCTATGGTATCCCCCCAGCTTCCATTTACAGGGACTTAGGTACTGTGTTCAGGGGCTTACGTGAGCCCATTATGTCATTAAGTCATTAGGAGCCGGGACAGAGAGAAAATAATACCCATAATAGAGGCCACATTGGGCACTACTTAAGTCTATACTCCCATCCTGCCTGCCTTCCTGCCTATTTGTCTGTCTGGCTGATCTCTACGTGCGCTGTGTTTCATATTACGTTTAAAAACTCTTGCAGCGAGCATGAAAACTTGTGGCACAGTTCCTTTTTACATGTTCTACTACTCACCCCAGAATTTGGATATGCTGTCCAGCCCAGTTCAGCTGTGGCCACCCGAGTGTCCATCACGGTCTCTGCAGCACAAGAACAAGAGAGAGGAAAGCGGTTAGCCTCAAAAAGAGCTATTTTGAGTATCATTTTGCAGAGTTGAACCGCATTCAAGCCCCAGTGATCACTTGACACTATCATCGGCAAGCAGAGAGGAGATGAATCCTTCAAGGCGTCTCATCCATCTCTGCTCGACTTTCTGCTACGACAAGAGGCACAGAAACAAAAGCCTCGGCGCTGTGCTGGAAGGAGCGTCTTAGCGTCTCTGTCATGCTGTTAAATGTTCAGCTTTGTATCGTGTTCTGTCTGTGCGAGCATGACACTACAGTTTGTACACCAGGCTTTGTTTGTAGGCCTGCGTGAGTGCATGTATTTATGAGATATCAGTGGGAAAATTAGAGGATATATTTGTATTTGTGCATGTTTTTTCCATATTTGAATTCCTGAATGGGATCATGTTGCTTTTCTTGCAGGCCTCATAGAATTGGGTAGATAAATTATGGGTGTGTGAGTCCTGTTTAATCACGGGAAAAACTGATACATGAGATGTTGGTTGTTTTTATATATTTACTATACAGAACCACTTCATTTTTTTGTTAGAATTTTGTAGGGTTAAAGTCATGTGTAGGATTAACCAATTATGTACAGTATGTATGTTGAAACATAGTCACTGACTGAAACCGAAACTGCTGTGTATAAGGCTTAAAACTGGGTGAGGAATGGCCAAACTCTGCGATACAATGGGAGGTTGTGGACATACACCATGGTAGGGCTGTAATGTGTTAGTCGACTGGTCGACTCATTGGTCGATAAGTGCTGGGGCAACCAGAACTCTGATTGGTCGACCAATCGTATTTTTTTTTCCGCTTCAATTTATTTTTTCCCGTGGCGATTTACAGTCATCGGGAGGAACATACCAAGTGCTAATGGGGGTGTTTTCAGACCACCCTGGTTTCACAGGTAACTTGCCTCTCTCAGAACACCCCCTTGTTTTCACCACTTTGGATTCGCCCACCATCTGGAGAACTGGCTGGAGACAGGAGGATTGAAGAGCGTCTATGTTAGCCTATTCAATGTCTGGTGGTCTGCTGAGTATTTATTCTTATTTTGAGCATCCTCCTCTACCCCCCGCCAAGACAGGCTCCGCCGAGCCAAGCCGAGCCGTCCCCGCGCAGGAGGGGTTCCCGTCAGAGTAACCCCCCCCCCCGATTAGTCAATTTTTGGTCGACAATTTCAGTGTGTCAGTCGACCAACAAATTCTTTGGTTGATTACAGCCCTACACCATGGCAAGACTGAGCACCTCAAAAAGACACAAGGTACTTATACTACATCAGCAAGGTCTCTCCCTTTCAAGATGTGCCATTTAAGCTTTTTTGAGGAGGAACAAAGAAAAACGTAACTACGAGGAGTGCGGTTGCAGTGATCATTCTAGAAAACTTGGTGCAGCAGGTATGCAAGACACATCATCATTCTTTCCTTAAATATCAGAGGATGTCCAGCAATGCCATCAGCTCAGAACTGGCAGAAAACAGTAGGACCTATGCCAGAAGTGGTCTTCATGAGGAACTGTAGCCAAAATGCCATATGTCCAGAAACAAGGTCAAGCAACTCAACTATCCAATGAAAGTAAAATATAAGTATTTTGATCATTTCTACATTCCCAAAATGTGACCACAAAACAACACACTATCGAGAGCAAGTGAGCATGAATAACAAGCAGCATCTAAGAGCATGACTTGCTGTTATATGTGGTACATAAAATCACAAGCAAAAACCGAGGCTGTACCCTCCATTGCTTCATTGTGAAGTGTTTTAAGTATTGTATCAAAACTACCAATCAGTAGTTTATATGTAAGAAAATTCAGCCAAAGAAACTAAGCTAACACAAACTCACCCATGGACAATTTGAATAATGGTGTCAATTCAAAGTCACCAATTTACAGTCACTTGTTGAAGTAATACACTAAACATATTTTCCTATTTCCTGAATTCTAAAAGAGAATTTATCTGTAATCAGCTATTAACAGTCATATTTGTGTCTGTGCAGTCTTACACATTGTTTGCATGTTAATGATTGTAGACTTGATTCATCAGTTTGTCTTTTAATCTCTCTGTTAGACTTGTTCCTTCTGCAGTGTTGACTCAGCTGCCGTCACTACACAACATTTAAATAATTTTCTCTATTTTCCACAGACTTTTTCCAAACAACCGTCAGCTTCATGCACACATAACACTAGGGTAAAGGTAGTCTGTTTGTGGGAATATTCCCTAAACCTAGCAGTGTATAAAAAGCTGAAAAATGCCTATCTCTGAGTTCTGTACATTTCACACATAGTTTCAAGATGCACTCTTAATAACTTGCTGCTTCACTGGTCGCACATAAAACCTGCATCATGAAAAGTTATAACCTGAGATGGAAAAACCTGTCATGAGGAGGAGTGGATGACACACCTGGACTCATATCTATGAAATATTAGAGCATAAAGATTATTCAGTCTACTATTGCTAACCCACAGTGACACATCCTAGACAAATATGTCGGGAGGCTCACCCAAGAAGTTTGTTCGACCTGTTTTGATTAATATCTACCTTGTTCGCACGCTGGAAACTAAAACCTGATACAGCTCTGGGAAGGAAGAGAGAAGTTTGGCAGCTATCATGAAGCGCCTGTCTCTCTTGTTTCTCTCCTCTCATGCATGGATTTATAGCAGACTGGATGACATGTTGGCTTTAGTGGAGTAATACTAGATTCATAACTTCCCCCTGTGACAGACAGTTTATTCTCTGGGCTACCCTTTCAATCTTTCAGTGAGTAAAGACAGGCATATTTCACCTTTTTCCAATGCCAAGACAAGTGATCAGTTGTGTATTTTATGGCCTAAGTGATAAAAAGTAGGAGACAGAGGAGTGAAGGGTATGTCAGGGTGATGATTTCAGATAAAAGCTTGTGTTGGTAGTTTCTGTGTTATGTTTTGGACATCATCCACTGTGCAAGCGGTTGGCTAGCGACGCCCACACGTGTTGTTGATACGGGAGAGAATCTCACTCGAAACACAAGCAGCAGACAGGCTTGATCAAGAAGGCTCCAGCACCCCTCAGCGCCCTCATCCTGCAAAGCACACACCTGCAGCTGTTGCTTACTTTGGGAAATCTCATTGAACTCGTAGTGATTTCAGAAATCATTCCAAATGATGCCGCACTTGAAGCGCGTTATCTGCAGTTCAAGTGGGTGAAAAAATAAAAAATAAAACAAGAAGGATGAGCGACAAGCTGCCTGTAGGAAGGAAAGCAGCCTTTCATTCACAGTCTCCACTTACTGGGAGAAACTGTCCTCAGACATGAAACCAATTAGCCTAGGTAATTCAAGCTGAAACACACAGATACACAATGAGACACACAAATGAAGCGCACACACACTTTAAGAGCCAACTCAGAGTGCAATTTTCTGTGTACACCTACAGTGACAGCCTTGTTCACACTCGGCTTCCGTCAGAGTGTTTCAATTTCCCTAAGATCAGCCTTGCCTTGTCTAGTTTTCCACAGCCAGCCAGCCAGCCAGCCTGCTCGATACGCTGTCAGCTGGGGAGATAGAAGCACAAAACAGCCCTCAGCGGCGGCCAGCGATGTGGGGACTGCCAATGCATTCTCAGGGGAAATCACAGGAGCTTTAGTCAAATCACACAGGCACTTGGTAGGCCATTTTCCATTTCCTTTTAAAAGCAAAGGACAAGGGAGAAGGGGGGTGGGGGAAGGCGGCGTAGGATTCTGAAGGTAGGAGACAACAACAAAAAAAAAAGGTCAAAGGCCCGCGGGAGGAGTGGCTGAGCCTTGTCGTGTAACCTAATGTCTGCCATTAAGAGAGAAAGCAGAGCAGAAGAAGAGTAAATGGAGTATGCTAAGTGGTTATTAGCAACAGGGTGGAGCCCACCGAGCCGTCACGCCACAGCTCACACACCTGTGCACCAGCGCCAGGGATTTGGAAATGTCCCATGTGTGCTCGTGAGTTTTAAATGGGCTGTTGTTTGGACCATTCATCCAGTTAAACCTAAGTGGATACAAGAGTTTCATTTTCAAATGAGCGTCCCACATTAATTAGAGAGGCCAGCTCTTTTCGAATTACAAGAGGTACTTTTTGGTTTATTGCTGTTATTATAAGAACACCGACCTGAGCTTACAAAAAAATTCAGAGGAATATTAAAAAGACAATCTACTGTAAGAAGCTGTTTGTGCTTTTTTATGAGAAACATCTTCTAGATAACGGAACAAATTAAGAAGCATACGTGTTGGGGTCAGATGTTACTCCTGAGAGTGTGAGTGATGCAGTAATTTGCCTTTATGAACATTTTAATGTTAGAGCCGAGACACATTTCCTCTGTGCTATCTCTGTTGTGTGGTTTAAGTAGTTTTTAAACCTCAGCTTACACCAGAACACCCTCCTAAAACAGGAAGTCCCTCTTTCCCACTCATATTATTGTATCAACATTAAATGGCCTAGTATCATACCATAACTGCCACCAGTGTTAATTTTGACAGTACTTTTATTTAGTTTTAGTTTTAGTTTTTTTCCTGAAATATCTTTTAGTTTTAGACATAATTTAGTCATCTAAATTGTTGTTAGTCTAATTTTAGCTGATGAAATTTCAATTTTTAGTTGACTTAAATATGAAATGTAAAGTGTAAGGCATTTTTACGTTTCCTTGAATTTCTGAAGTCATGTTTTACACTTGGATCCCACCACCGAGAAGCTAAGGCAGTTGTGATTGGATGTCCCTCTCAACTGATTCAACCTTTCCACACAACCAAAGTAGCTGTGATTCCTAACTTGTCCCTCCTTCTACAGGACAAAATTAGGTCTGATTGGATTTAGTCTCTGTCAAACATTTTAGCCTAGTTTTTATTTGTTGACAAAAATGTTGGTTAATTTAGTTTTAGTTTTTGTCAATGTACACTTGTTTTTATCAGTTACTGTCTCGTTTTCGTCAGGGGAGAAAAGGTTGTTGAAGAAAACTATGATGAAAATAATTAGTCAACAAAATTAACACTGACTGCCACATAATGTCTGATGATGTTCTGTGGCAGTCAGTGATTGATTACCATATAATACCTCATATGTTTAAGCACCACAAAAGCAACAGCATCATTTGGGCAAACAATTACATCATGTTATGTAAAGAGGGATGATTAAAATCCATTTTCCTGGATGATGATGATGAAAATAGTTAGCATGTAGCCCTGGTTCTCTCTCATACAGTATCTCATGCAAGGGCCTCATCATGAAGTCATATACACACATTTCCATTTAAGATTTTTTAAAGATGTTTTTTTCTTCCAACTTTCCTGTCAAACCAGATCTACTCTGACTTCAACATAATTGATAACACAATACTACATTGTTCTGCTGATGACATACTCCCCTTTCTGCCGATCAAAGTATTTGAAAGCAAAAATCTGTCCATTGTAAAAATATGTAACTTTCTTTGAAATACTGGATGTCTCTCATGAAGGAAAACTTTAATGAAGCAGGAGTTCTTATCCGCAGCCTTGAAAGCTCCCAAATCTAGGATCTGCCAATGCCTGGAAGGCCATTAAACATTTACAAGACGAGCAGCCCAGGCCATTATTTTCCATGGCAGAAGCAATGTCTCACAGATGGACTGGGGATAAAAATGAAACTTGGATAATATGATTCCAAAACAAAACACAAAACACAAGTTTTCACGTTCAGGCTCACAGAATCACAATCTTTTTGATTCTACCTTAACACAGGATCTTTGTTATGTGACAGAGTTACGGTCCATGAAATGTTAACAGCAAAGTTAGTTTTACATTCTTAACAGAGTCTGCGATGCTTCAGTATGTCTTCAATTTATCAAAAGTGGCGAACCAGTGGGCTGCATGATTCAGCCCAAATGGTGAGCAAATTAATGGGAACAATGCCTGTTACTGGCTTTACAAACATTAGCCCATTCTGAGATGTTACATGTTTTGTTTGTTTTTTGGTATCTTTTAGGTTTGGCTGTTACTCCAGCTGGAGAAAAAAAAAACATTAAAAGTCACCTTAGGTTAAACAAAAGGTCACATATTGTGCAAATACACTTGTTTATGAATTTTTACAAAACACATGCCCATATCAGCAGGCTCCAACAGACAGAACATGTCATGTTTGTGAGGCCAGTGTAGACATTAGAGCATAGCCTAGAAAAGAAAGCCACATCCACTTTTTGGCAGGGTTGTGGACAAACAGCTCATCAGGACTTTCACAGAAACAGCAAAATAGAGGGGTGTATAGAGATGTCAGAATACAATATCTGAGTACATTTTTATGCTTGAAACTTCATAAATATGTTCAGATACTTGTTAAAAAGGATTAAGATCTTTTAGTATGATATTGTTGTCATACTGTTAATAAAAGTACAGGTTTTTGACTACGGTTGGATATCTAAAGCCTTCACTGATGGGTCATAGTTAACTGAAGCCCAAGTACACCACATACATCCAATACCCACTAAACCAAATAGAAACACCTATTTGGTGCTTTATTTTGGTACCACTAACACAATGATAGAGCCAAAGATGTTGAACCTTCTTTTCCTTCCCCCCCAGAGAGCTTTCCAGAATTTTCTTTTGGCCTATAAAATGGACATGACAGGTAACAGAGGCATTAACTGATGGTCGCTGACAAGGGAAACATGCTCTTCTCTCCCAAGTATTGGTTCAGGAACCATTTAAGCACTGGAACTGTTTACAGGGACTGATGAGTTACTTAACTCAACACATCCCCTCTGAATGCACACAGGCAAGCCAGTGATATATCAGGATAATGAAGCAGAATCTTCAGTTCTCATCAAATTTCAGGTGGGGACCATGCCACACCTGACTACCCACTCTAAATCCCACCTGCACATGTTCCTTTATGCACTGTCTCTCTTTTAATTTGCACCGTTTCATTTTGAAGACAACAGCTACCTACAGTCCTGCATGTTTGGAGGGAAGCCCAGAGTGTTTTCTCCCCGCATTCATATTCTGCTATGTCAGCTCCACCTGCAAGCTCCAATAAATTAAAGCATGCCAGGTTCACTAGCAGTTCAGTGTGTGGGAAAATTATTAACATAGAAAGCTTAATGTTGACTATGTCACAGTGGTTCATAAATCTACAGGAAAACAATAGCTTGTAGGTGTCAGGGAAGCCGGCATCAAATGGTTTCAAAGAGCTGCAAGGCAGGGGGACGTATTGTGACTACATCAGAGATTATTAGTTACTCCGAAATGTACAGAGAATGTGGGCTGGCTCATTGTGTAAGGCTCAGTCAAGCTGATACACTGCCAGCGTGCAAGTCAAAACCAAGGAGTCTCATGGTGTAAGCCAAAAAACCGAGGGGCCTGCAGCTTGCAATCCCTGCGAGGGAGCACAGCGCCTTCTCATTAGTACCAAGTAGGGATCAATACCAAATGGTGGGCTGTTTCCACAGATAGAGAGAGGCAAGAAGGGCGAGAGAGACTGCATTAAACATTGATGGGGCCTCGCGTTAGGGATCAATAAGGCAGCCCTCTTCACGCAATTACACGTCAGCAAGGAGTCGCATGATACATCACATGGATACGCATGATTACATATTGCTCACACTCGAGCAAAAAGAACATCTATAAAAGACAAGATCAGGGAAGAAAAGAACCAGGAATGGATTGTGTCATCTCTACAGCCTCTTTGAGTCTGAATGTATAGTTTTGATTCTCCAGTTTGCATGTCAGAATGACAACATGTCGGCATAGTTCCCCTCCTTTGTGCTCGGCGTTGTGTGATTGTATGGCTGCCGGTCGATACAACACGTGCTCAAGTGCCTCTCCGCGGCTCCTCGGCTCCGTGGTCAATATGGCAGACAATTCTCTGTGGATTTGCCTTCCCATCCCATAACACATCTTTTCCATTCATCTGTCTTTTAGCCACCACCCCCTTTTTTCCCAATATGCCCTCTCGCTCAAGGATGCTGGTACACTTTGTAATTCAATGAGACAATCATGTCCAGATGCTGGATGCAGGGCTGCGAGGGGCCTTCTCTTTGCAATTGTAGAAACAAACTGGAATAAGATCCAAGAGGCCTTGACTGACATTACTTCAGAGGAGGGGGGGTTATCTCCTCTCAGAAATGGAATCAAGATGGTCAGACAAAGAAAAAGAGCGAAGGGGATCGAAGGGGAGAGGCAGGCGGGACGGAAAAACCAAGGGGAGAAATCAGTGGGATTGAAATGAGCACTTAACAATGATGAAGCCCCATGGTGGCCTGCTGAGCCTGGCATCTTAATATGAGGCTAGAAACAAAAGTGCCAAACAAACCAGTGCAAAAGCTGCAGCGTCTCCCAAACTAATCAGCCGTCCACTTAGGGAGGGGGGATTTGTGAATGAAAAAAGGAAGCTTTTTTTTTGCTATTTTTATTATGATCAAATCATGTGGAAGAGAAAGTTTGTCAAACAGACAGGACACTATTCACTCACAGCATCCTGGGAAATCACACACTCACAAAAAGATTGTTTAGTGGACTGGAAGGTACAACCAGCTGAAGTCCAGCACGGTTGAAAGCGTTGAGCTGATTTGAAAGCCGTGACAGGGTTTTGAGGCGCAGTCAGCGCTGCTTCAGGGTAGAAAAGAAGTATGAAAGGAGTGATATCTTTGATTGAGTCACCGTGTTTGACAGAGAAGACAATCCACGCAAACACAGATGTGAGACTTCTCTAATCTGCACCACACTAAGGCTGTGTCACTCACACTGAAGCCTTTTTTTTTTTTGCTTTAAATAGACATTACAGGCGCGTCAAAGAAGAACTACATCTAAAGAAATATGTTGCTTCTATGTCTCCCTGAAGACAGAGATGACAATGTGGCTGATTTGAAAATTGAACAGAAAATTATCTGCCATCCTCAGAGACTCTGGCACCGAGTGATGGGATACACAAGTCCCCTGTCACCGAGCCGCTGACTAAATTAAATGAACAGGCTCATGGCTCAAAAACGTCACACTCCAATGTATTAATAGTGTTCTGGGTGTGCAGTCACCTACTCTGGTTGAGTGGAAATATCATTCACTGTATGAAAGAAGATCAGGTCAGCAGGGGCTGTTTGAGCACTGTAAAGGGGTCCAGGCAAAGACCATCTAAGGTCCTGCTGCAGTTGTCGACATTTACAATACTTTGATACTTTTGATGTCACAAGCTTTAACATTACAATGTCATTTATTTCTATGTTGCAGTGGTATTCAATTATAACAAAATCATAATTGCAGTTATTTTGGTATATTGAGATCAGGTTTATAAAACATGATTACTCACTTATTTTACAGGACGCGCATGCCATCATTGAACATAATGCTTTAATACTATATTCAGAACTTCAAAGAAAAGCAGTCCATTAAAGGGACAGTTCAGTTTTTTTAAGTTGAGTTGTATCAGGTACTTGACAATAGTCAGTGAAGTGGCAGAAAAGGCTCCCACCCACGCTGTACCCTTAAGACAAATGAGCCGAGACTACCGGTAAGGTACACTGCTGTTAACAGGTACAGTTATTAGTGTATTTGTGCGTTTTACGTCAAAGTCAGCCATAAAACTTTGTTGGGTTGAATGAACAATTAGGCAAAATTTTTCAGAGCACTTAATTTTTCCTCCAAGAAGTCCATATGTTTTAGCAGAAGAGAAACTTGCATTGCAAAAAAAAAGGCCACCTGTTCTTCTGCCTGTACACTCTGCCCACTAAAACTTGTTCTGAAGAATTTATTCTTCTGTACACCCCGGTTCAGAACGAAGAGCCTCATCGTAGCTTGACACAAAATCACTCATGTCTGGTTCAGCATTAGTGTCCTCTGCTCTTGATGTGTCTTCCTAAGTTCATAGCTCCACTGACTTTTTTTTAAGTATTTTTGTGTATTCTTCTTTTTAAGTATTAAAAAACTTTTTAAAGTATGTCTATATTGTTTCTGAAGTATTGAAAAAAGTTGAAGTATTTTTGTGGGGGGGGGGGTTTGAGCATGGTTGCTAACAAACCGCTAACAAGGAATGCAAACATGGCTGGGGACCCAATGCAGTAATTTTTTATTGTTTTTTAATAAACAACAATACCTACCATGCCCACAGCCCTAGAGACCTACTTTATCAGTTCATTAGATTAAGAGGTTACAGTGTGGTGTTATTCAGTGGAAGTGGGAAAGCTGCCTCAAAGGTGAACCGCCATGTTGCAGTTCCATATAACTCTGTAGTAGCTTTTTACTCTTGCCAATTACATTTAAGCCTAAACACTCACCAAAAGTAAGGTTCATTATTGTGACGACGATTATTGTGATGAACAAAACATGTTAGTTTCATAAAATTTTTCTTCACCACAGCAATGATCCCAGAACACAGCGAAGAATCCCAGTAGGGTTTAAGGTAAGGGAAAGACCATGATGCTGACTTCCTTGATTTTACTTTCTTTTCTTTTTTTCAATTTCAGTGGTTTGTTTGTATTTGGTCTGTCTCATAAGTACATTGCAAGATTAAAAAAACATTTACATTAAGAAGAAATAGTGATAAAACTGTACAAACACATTGGACACATTAGTAAAAAAATGTGTGCAACTGGTGAGGAGTGAGGGAGAAGTGGAGGAAACCTCTGCTTCTTATCAGTTCCACCCAGTTTTCCAAATTTTGTCAACATGACTGTACAATTGTGGTAAAGTCCACACATAGGCAGGTATTTATAAAAGTAAAAAAAAATATTTTGAAAATATACAGGTTTCTTAAAAAGGCAAAAACACATAAGTGTTCTGTTACACACTGTTTATTACTCTGTAACTACATTCATATATGCACTTTTTTTGCAACTTCAATGCAAAAGAAGCTTTATTTTCACATCTCTTCCAACCACAATGTCCTACTGGTTTTATGGCTTACTTATGGCTGTGTTAGCTGGTGAATGCAGGTGTGTTAAATATTTTTTGTTTCAATTGGAGACATATTAGATAATCCTGATCAGATCCTGTCATTAAACACTTTCGTGGGTACTTCCGTTGATTTCAACATCTATTATAACCACGACATCACAGACCCAAGGGGCCATGGGTCACCAGTCAACACGGTGACTTGTGAAACAATAACACTGGTTCTCATCCAAAATGTCTGCTGTGTTTGTATCATCGGAGTGTTTTTAATCCAGCATCATAGTGAAGGATTGACAAAAAGTCTGTGTTGGAATGTAAATAGTCCAGTTATCGACACTTTAAAACAACAACCACTTAACAACATCCACTGTAACAGATCTAAACAGCTGTGAGAACATCGCATAGAGTGACATTATCTGGTGGAGATGTCGGTGCAGAGTGTGATGTTTCAGGCCCAAAACACTGTTTTACCTGCCGAGAGGGAGACACTCAAAATGGCCTTTATAAAAATCTATGCATTACCTTAAACGTTGTTCACATGTGGACAGAAGGCCAAAATACACAGAAAAACCTTTGTTTCTAAAACTATAGTAGTATGTTTAAAATGCATGAATCACTGACAGCAATTTCAGATACATATGGTTTCTATTGTCAAGCTCAATTAAAAGCTATAAGGACTGTAAAATGAGGCTACTTGGAACATGAATTTGCATATGCCTCATAGTAAAGCAGCCTTCAGGTCAAAGGCATGAGCCAAAGCCAAAAGAGATGAGAGAGAGCAGAGCTACAGGAGCCAAAAGGAGACCAGTGAGCAGATGTTAGAAATAGGAAAATTAATCTACATGCAATATGTGCAGAACCTGATGAAATTATCCTATCATCAGAGCAAGGTGACATTCTCTTGGCCTTGCACATCTGGCTTGCCACGTCACACAAAACTTGAGATTCAACCTTGAGGCACACAAACGCTCTTTCCCCACTATTACCGGTTTGTAATGTGGTAACAGTAGAAAAGGAAGCAGGAAAACACAGCACATAAACACCCTCTGAGGTGAGGCTAGTCAATCCACACCCAGATGCTGGTGACAACAGATGTATGCATGTAATCATGTCCTGGTGGTCAAGATAGAAGAACAGTTCTAATTCACACTTCCTTTCCTTTCCCTCTCCTTTTCCTTCCCTCTCTCCTTCCCCTCCCTGGTCAGAGGAGAGAGGTTAGGAACATCATTTGCATTCATTAACATTACATTAGCAGACAGAGTGATCTTTAGAAACCAGGCTGCTGAAGAGTGTCATCTTTAATTCATCATAACCCCACCAACCACCAGCCAAGCACCCACCCCTCTTTTTCAATCCACCTCTCTTTACCTTCTCCCTCATCTTCATCTTTCTCCTCCTAATCCAAGTGCATCCTTTCTCTTTCTGCCTTTCTTCACTCCCCATTTACTCGTCTTTCATCTTCTCCACTTTACTCTCTTCTCTCTCTCCTTGGCCCTGATCCGTCTTTCCAACCTCTGCTTTCTTTTAATGACAAGCTACGAAGGGGGTTTGATTTTTCTTCCTGCATCAGCTTTATGCAGGATAGGAAGGGGGGGAGAGGGGACACACCCAAAGAAAACACACACGTCAGCCTTCGGGCTGCACCGTAAACACCTTCTAAGCATCCATCTGAGAGTGGAGACTGAGCCGAGGATCTCCGGGCTTTACAAAGAGCTCTCCTGCTTTACCCTTTGACTCCTGCCTATTACCAAAAAAATCCAATTAAATGACTCATCCTTACTACTCATAAACTGGAGACATGTTTGCCTCTTATCTCTTCTTTTAAAGATTGTAGATGGCATCCCATTTTCTGGCTGAATTCACACCTACAGCTGATGCAGAAACAAGTATTCATGTATTTATGCATCAGGTTCAGACTTTAAAGGCTTGTATCACTCAACTTCTGCATGTGTAGCTTTGATCTTATCTGAAGACAATGTGTGCTGGTGAACTGTTAATGTGCTAATTATTCTGATACATTAAACAGGCATTGACAGAATGTCAACGCAGTAAATAAATGCTCTTCCATTTTTAAACTTACACCAGAGCCAGTCAAAAATAACATCGAACAGGAGTCTGGTTTGGCAGAGAGGTAAGCAACCAGGCACGAACCACATATGCTTCTGCCGGCCCAGGTCTCGTCCCCTTTCACAAGCCTATCCACTGTCGGAAAACCAATGTGCTGAACACTATTCAGAGATTTTGATTACTTAGGGAGACTTTTTCTTCCTCTTTGGATCCCCCAAATAAACTGAATTTTATCTGCCGGTGTGACTTATATTCTTGATTTAACTGTATATACTCCTAGCAACATCTGATTAATTTTGGCTAACAATGCCTTTTACAAGGAGGTGGACAGTAATGAAGTAGATTTACTTGAGTACTGTACTGAAGTGCAATTTTTGAGTATCTGTTCTTTACTTGAGTATTATTTTTTTTTTTTTGGAAACGTATGACTTTTACTCCACTACATTTGAAAGACAATTTTTGTACTTTTAACTCCATTACATTGGTATGAAGGGTCTTGTTACTCGTTACTTCAAGTATAGCATTAAAGTCAGCGGATGAAATTTCTTTTCTCTTCTAAAATGCAATTTGTGTTGGATTTTTTTCCAGTGGCAATGCTGTATGTGTACCTCAGATAGGGCAGATATTCCTATCGTTTTAAATGCAGCAATGACTGTCCTTTTGTCAATTCAAGTGTTTTTCAATTGGCATTACTATGGGCTTCATAGCATATTTTATAAGCTTTTTATTCTACAGGTTCTATAAGCAGGTCAATGCATTCAGTAGGTTGTTTAAGTCATTAGGTTCTGTAAATTCATTCTGGCAATAATACAATAACGCGTTGACATTAAAATGAAAATGTACTTTAGTTACTTTTTACTTCAGTAAAAAATTGACTGAACAACTTTCACTTGTATTGGAGTAGTTTTTGACCAGGAGTGTCTATACTTTAACTCAAGTGATGGAGTTAAGTACTTTGTCCACCACTGCCTTTTACTCATTTAAGATGAGTAAAAAAAGAAATAGAAAATAAGCATTTGCATCCCGGTTAAGTTTTTTTAAGTGCTTTGCTCCAAATTTCTAGTATCATTTTGCAAAATTGAACCTCATCACTTAGAAGTAATAACAAAAAAGTTCCTCTGAATTCCCATAAAAAAAAGGCTGTCCAGGGCCAACATGGGTTAAATCCAAATCACATAATGGAGGGGTCATAAAGTTTATGAGCACAACACCCAAATCAATGTAAGCTGAGCAAATCTTGAAAATATCTCATAACATATGTATCCTTTTCAGCACCAACAGCGGGGGGATCTTAACATTTGCATGAAAAGGTTAAATTATACAAACATAGTGTGCTGAAACACAGCGCTCAGCAGTCTGACAAAGGATATGTCATTTCATATGTCCTATTTTCACTCTGCTCCTGACGCACACAGCGGAAACACGATCCACCTTCAGGCAGAATTTTTGGAGGGAGTCTGGCATTGATGACACCGCTCTGGGAATTTCTGCTGTTACTTTAGGAGTCAGTCGTTTCATGGATTCTTGAGGGGACCAATCAGGAGGCAGCATTTTTGCTGGTTTTCTCCCCCATTTCTCCATAATGCTTGGCACTACAGATGTAAAAATGAAAACACAAAAGGCATTTTCTCTCATGCTTGCAGAGACATGAGTGAATTAACTCTCATAAAATTCATCTCTTGGACATATGACTTCAAAACAGACTGACTTTAAATGTATTTTGGGCAGTTTTCCATCCATCCATCCATCATTAATACTGCTTATCCCTTTCAGCGTCACTGAGGTTGGAGCCTATTCCAGCATACTCTGGGCGAGAGATGGACGCTCTGAACGCTAGTCGCTAGTCAATCAAAGGGCCACATAAAGAGACAAACAACCATTCATGCTCAGGCTAACATCTATGAGCAATTCAGAGACACCAATTAACAAAAATAGCATGTTTTGATATGTTGAAGGAAACTGGAGTGCCAGGAGAAAACCCACACAGGCATGGGGAGAACATGCATCTTTCACACAGAAAGACCCTGGTCGACATGTGGGTCGAACCAGCAACCACCCTTTGTTTTTCATGTACATGTAAAATGTCTTTTATAGTGGGAGATGGCAGACCTTCACAGTATGTATTCATTGTAATTACATGCACTCTCATCTAGCTCCTGAAACTTATTGTAAAAAAGCCCCACGTTAAACCTTCCTCTAGCTTTTAATAATGGACCAACACTGTGCTAAGGTTTGCTGTAACAGCAGAGCAGCAGCAGTGACCAAGCAATAATCCAGATGGAAGCAGCGGCAGCCTCCCACAACCGTCACAATACTCATTACTGCTGATATTACCACAGCCAGCCTGTCTGCTTTTAAGAAACCTGGCAATTTGCAGCACTAAAATGAGGTAATTACAACTCTTATCGGGCCGCTCACCTCACAAAACAGCATTTAGAGAGAGAGAGAGAAAGAGAGGAAGAGGAGACGACTCCCCCGATGGTGCGCCGGCTTTGGCTGGCTTCCCAAATCACTCAGCCACACCCACCCACTTGTCATGTACCCTCCTTCCCCACCTCCCCTTCCCCCTTTCTTTTCCAATGAAAACAATAAAACGAGAAATTTGATCACTTTAATGACACAGCTAAATAAATTCCTTCATGGCTGCCCTGGATTAAAAGAGCAGAGCGGCTGATGCGGACTGTGAGGGTCGGAGGAATATCGCTTTACAGAACAACAACTGCAACAAGAAACGTTCTCCTGCTGCCAAAAAAAGAAGGAAAATGACCCTCTTAGTGTAAAACTCTGTGTTTGTGTTGGAGAGAGAGCATGAAGCAATGTAATTCAACCCTTTCCCATAAGGAGAATGGCTTTACAACGAAAGCATATCCACTACGGCTCTGACATTTCTACACTTTGAATATAAAAGTTAGAGGTCGGCCTCAACTTGGCCCTTGAATCACTTCTCCTGGCAACAGACACAAGAGCACTGACAGAGCAGAAGCAGGTCCAGGCCACACTGGGATTGAGCTTGACATTGAGCGGTAAAAGATAAAGCTAGTGGGCTGTAGGGCTGGGGAATATATGCCAAAAATACCACAAAATTGCATTTTATGTTTTTTTTTTCTACAAATCAGAACAAATGGTTCTCACAACATCGGAACAATAAACTTTGATAAAGGGCTACTAAAAAATAATACTATTGTTAGTACCCTTCTGATATCACAGTGACAAAAATAAAGGTCCTAGAAACCCATATTATGCAGTTTTTTAGTTTCCCAATAATCAGGAATTGCAGACAAACTCATACACATATTTGAACACAAACTTTATAAAGATTTTGAAAGTGTATAAAGACTACTTCTCTCTTGAGGCTATTAGCATTAAATTTAGTAAATTTGCCCTGACTTGTCCTTCTTTTTATGATACAATAGCGAGAAGAAGTCAAATTAGAAGAAAGAAAATTGCTGTAACCATCTAAATCCCTGCGTATTATGCTACTGCTAGCTAGCCAAGGAGCCAATCACTGTCCTTAATGGAGCTGTGATAACTATTTGACATATCACCTAACCTACATTTTGGCTAAGTAAATCACCTTCCAAACATTTGTATGAGTGGGTTAGATTTGGAGAAAGTACTTAAAACAAGATTTTTATGACTGAAAATAGCAATCTTTAGCAGATATTGTTAGCTCAAGACTGTTGTTAGCTCTTAAGCTAGCTCACCATACACATTGATGTTGACTGTTGTTTTTCTGAAACTTCTCTATTGCTTTTTAAATAAAAGGACATTTCAAACTTGCTTTCCCTACAAATCTGACAGTTTATCCCTACGGATGCTTCCTGGTGAGATCACCTAATAGGAATAGTTCAGTATTTTTGAAGTGCAACTGTATTAAGGTCATGTCAGTAGTTAACACATTAGTGATTCTGATGAGGTCTACACTGAGAGAGCTTGCAAGGGAGTAAGACTACAAGTGGTGGCAGATGGGGCCAAGAGCACTGAGAAAGTTACATTATTTTCTATAAAAAAAAAAAAAGAACTAAACAAACCATGTTTGGGTGATTGGAAACTGTATTGATCACATTTACAATGCTTTACTTTTCTAGTAGCAAGCCACTTAGTTTCCTGTGTGACATGGCTAGCCGGTAAGCTATGCGTCCGTGTGAATAACACAAGGTAAAACCAAAACAAAAGGCTCACTGGCAGAACAGTAAAGCATTACAAATGTGTTCAGTACAGTGAAGAATCACCCTAACACTTTTTCTTTAGTTCATATTTACCTTCAGTAAAGTAAATTGATTTGCGCTCTTGGCCCCATCTGCAGCAGTACGTAGTCTAATTTCAAGCGGGCTCTCCCCTTGGGGCAGAGCCAATGTATTAACAACTCAAATTAACTGAATACACCACCTCTTTAAAAATATTGAACTATTCCTCTAAAAACTGCAACAACTAAGTCTAAAGACCACCTAACACATAACAACTCAGACAACGGGAGACCAAGACTTCAACAAAACTCAGGATTCTCTCCTGACTTGGAAATTTGCCAGCAACTTTAAAATCAGTTAAAAATGGTAAGGTTTCAGGCCAGCAATAAATGTGTAAAAACATAATAAGCATTTTCATAACTTCAAGCTTTTAGCATTTTTTATTGTCTATAATAACAAGTCATTTTACCATTAAAAAAAATCACCATTATTCTAAATCATATGCAACAAAGAGACATGAACTTATTAATCTCCAGTCAGGCAGCAGGGACTAAACACTTTATGTAAATTGCACCAATTCATTGGTAGCACTTGAACAAGTGGGTGTAACTGGCCTAGAGTGTAGGAAATCCTTGGCACTTGCCAGGTTCACCCACTCTCTCATTGTGTTTGTAACAGTGTGCATGAGTATGCCTGCAGTTTTGATAATAATAACCAATTAATTACCTAATAATGGGTGTTTAGGACTTTATTGTTGTCAGCATGGATTCAGTGCAATGTCATCTGATATAAGCCATAATAAAAAACATTTTTCAATTAAATAAATAAAATGATAACCCTCCATTAGGACTAAGCATTTTAAAACAGATAGCTTGGATCAATTAGTGGTTCTTCCCGTAAACAGTCTTTTTACTACATGGGGCCTGGCATATTTTTGTCTTTTAATAAGCATCAACATAAATTAAAACAATGTAAGCAATGTTTTCCTACCCATACAGACCTAATATGTATCGATGTATTACCAAGCCCTTGGCTGCATCATTGTTTTCCAATCAGATCAAGAATAGTGCTGAATGTGCAAAAGCATGCCAATCAATTATTTGGCCCTGCAGTCCATCCCTCTGACTGACAGAGCCTCACTTCAGTCCTGCATGTGTACCAGTTTGTGTGCATTTAACAGAAAGACTCATAAAAATAGGACAGATCAGTAAATGTCAAATATGCAGACAAGGGCTGTCACGTTATTTGATTTTATTCTCATGATTATTGTGGAAAACAAATATCATGAAAACAATATTATCACAATATTCATAGAACATTTAAAAAAAATAAAAAAATATACAGGTGTCAAATTAATCTACAGCAAAGTTTTTTTTGCCTCTGGTTTGGTAAACTGTTTTCAGAATGGTGCATAGGGAGGTGAAGAGACTACTGCAACAATAAATGTATGAAAAATGTACTAGAAAACAAGAAAATAACTAAATAATGAAGAAAAATGCCAACTAAATGACAGTGTGGAGTGAAATGAGCTACATTTCATAACAGGGAGTTTTTAATTTGTTCAGTTACTCATTTATTTTGCTTTATCTCAGTGCAGTACTGAAAGAGACAGAAAAATATGTATTTTCAAGATCCCCAGCCCCCTCTGACCCCAAAAATCAAGCTCATTATTTCACAAACAACTTGTGTCTGTGTGAAAAGATCACTCACTGCTTTCAAAATAAAATTATTTGCCCATATTTAAGGATGAGGACTTTTATTTCACATGAAAATATCCCCAGAAGTCTCTTTTAACATAGATAAAGCTATACTTTGCTGAAGTTGCAGCCAGACTGTGGACATGCAGTGTTTTTAGCAGCTTCTTTTGATTATTTTGGACTTCAACAACAGAGACATCAGTTTAAACTCACATCTTAGCTGTAGCCTAATGGGCACTGTGTCTCAGATGACACTTCACAGAGCTGTGCCTGGCTGAATTTTATTTCACATGGGGTTAAGAGGACAAAAAAAAAAGGAACTGACTGTCCTTTTCTGTCACACACTTGAACCCAGATAACCATCGGGTAATATGTGGAACCAGCAAGGAGGGCAAAGGGGAGCCAAGAGAGACAGAGTAATACAGAAGGAGAGGGAGCGAGCAGAAAGGCAGGACTGAGAGCGGAGGAGGATACAGTTCATATAAAGAGAGATACTCAACAAGATATGGAATCAGTAATCGGAGAGATGGAGCCATGGTGGAGAGGGCATCATGTGGCAGGGTAGGGCGTTATCTTATCCAGAAAAGGATCTAACCCTGTAGCCGAACATCATTTCTTGGAAGCCATCTGACCTCATTTCTGTCCTGCTGCCCGAACATACAAGGACAAGCTCTGCTGTTATGTGGTGTGTGCAATATTTATGAACACTGAGAAGAAAACTCAAGAACAGAACTGTCTCGCCTCTGCCCCAGCACTGATGTCAGACTCAGGAACATGGAATGTATAAAGGGGACAAAGAAAGTCAGATGCAATAAAAATAGATATTAAAGTATCATTACAACACATTTTAAAACACATCAGAGCCTTCATTGGTGCACCTTTAGAGTTGGATTTGTGGCACTTTTAATTAAAACTACATACTCATCCATCCATTATCTATTCTGCTGTCTGGGTTGTCAGGGACTGCAGTCTGCACCAGGTGTCACTGGCTGAACTGATCTCCACTTAATCACAGGGATAACATGCAGAGACAAACAAATGGTTGAGTTTACCACACTTAAGCACCTCTCTAACAAAATGCTCCCTATAGAGACTATATTTTTTTTCAATGAACCCCTTCCTTTTCTTCAGTAAGCCCTGCCAGACTTGGGGAAAGGGATTTGGTTTAGCCTGTACAGAACTGTCTTAAAACCCATCTCATTGCTCTACAAGCAAGCCCTGTAAGTTCTGGTCAGGAAACGACAACAGAGCATTTTAATATACTTGGTAGATATAAAGTGCTAGTTCTGATAATATAACTTCATAATCAACTAGAAAAGCATTCAGAGAGTGCAGATCTCCGGCAAGATACAATTCTGGATCACCATGTGCTCTAATATGACGAGTCTCCTCTCATGTCTGTCTAATGTAGTGACAAAGGCTTGAAAAACATTGACATGAGTTTGCAAATGAACTACAATTCACTTGATGATGTAAAGGGGGCAGAACCCTCAGAAATAAATGGGATCTGCCATTATAAAATTCAATGTTCTTTTGTGACGTCAATCTGGATCGGATCCAGTTAAAACCGACTGTAATGATAGAGTAATATGATACATATTATCCTGTAAATTTTGAAGCCAATCCATCAAGTGATGTCAGAGACATGATTTTTTAAAATATGGCCCAATGTTAAGTGGGATTTTTCGCAAATTTTGGGAATTTTTTCATCCAGAAAAATACACAGATCACCACCAAAAAATATAATGGCTTCTTCCTTGGACAAAGCCACACCTCTGGTAAAATTTTCATCTAAATCCATCCAGTAGTTTTTGTGTAATCTTGTGAACAGACAAACAAACAAACAGACAAACAAACACACAGACAGACCCTGGCGAAAACGTAACCCCCTTGGCGGAGGTAATGACACACCTAGCATATAAGATAATTTATGATGCTGCTCTCCTACTTGTGTACCTCAGGGTACTCTAATCTCTTTTCACTTGATTGGCTAATTAATGACTCTAAGGTTGCTCTCACAACTAAAGTTCGGCAGAGTCGGATTGATTCAGGGGTGATGTGGCAACACTGTTTCAGTTTTCTCTTGGTTTAGTTTTCTGCACTTTGTCAGACGGTCTAAAGCCTGTCAAATGCTGTATAATATAGCCTCCTGTCACTAGTAGGGGCAGCTGTGGTGATTGTTCGTGCCATCCGGCCAATTGTTGCACTATGACCTGGAAATACACAACATTATAGTTTAAATGTGACTGTCATCAGACTGAAGTATGAACCATATACGGCCCTGAAGTGACCAGTGTGCACAGAAGAAGATGTGACATATCTGATTCAGGACCACATATGAAAGTGGCCTGGATCTGATTTAAATAAATCTTATTTTGTGTTGTTCAGACTAAAAAAAATAAATAAATAAGAAACAGATATGGATCACATATGGGCAAATATGTGGGATCTGAGACACTTTTGCCTGCAGTGTGAACGTAGCTTAAGCTGCTCAGATGAAAATGGTACCGTAATGTCTCGATTATAACACCCACTCGATTATAACACCCACCCCATATTTTCATGGTTTTTGCCTTGAAAAACACTGTACTCAAATATTACATGCACCCAAATTTTGCCCAAACCTTACTCCCCCAGACAACTCAAAAATTACCTTTATTCAAAGTTTTAATCAATGGAATTTTTTGTATTTTCACAACAAATACAGTACACGATTTTCTCTTTCAAACAGATGCGGAAACACCTTTCGCTTCACACATGCACAATTACTCAGTTTCTGCCTGGGCATGCTCAGTCTTAGTGAACCGACCAATCAGAGAGCAGCTATCAACATGCCAATGTCTTCGACCAATCACAGTGCAGCTATTTTGCGTCCCCTTGCTCACAAGATGGCAGCACCCTGTGTTTGCATGTGTTTTCACAGAGAAAGAGAATATTTCGGCTTTTTGTATCAGATGTGTTGCAATCGCGATGTTGGCGAGACGAAATATGGTACGTTTTTTGCTTGCACTCATGTATAATACGCACCCAAAAAATTAGAGCTTATTTAAAAGCAAAAGACACATGTTATAATCAAGAAATTACGGTATACTTACCAGAATAATTTGTAACTGCATTGCACATGGACTTGTAGATTTTAACCTGGGAAGAGAACTGGAGGCTGGTGGTGCTAGCAATGCTAAGCTTAACTACTCCCAGCTTGTTACTGTCACTGAATGCTACATTAGCCCAACTGTTCTTATATTTGGCCAAATTCAGGCCACAATTCACTGCTTTTAGGTTTGTTGCCTTTTTTAGTCCTTATTTGGTTTGGATGAATTTCACACACACAGCGAACTGAACTCTGGTCTGCTTGAAGTGAACTTAGACCCCCATATTTTTTGGTAGATCAGAGTTGGGTTCTGTGGTCCAGTCCAGAGTCCATGGAAGCTTTTACACCACCCCGAATTAACCAAAATGCTTAAAAAAGTGAACCAGAATTTGCTTGGTTCATTGGTTCATAAAAGTGTTAGAAGTGCAAGTATCCTTAATTTCCCTGAGGTGTGATTGTGAGCATAAAATGGTTGTCTTTCTCTATATGTCAGCAGATAGAAATAAGCTGTATGGACAATGGATGCATGGATGATAATTCCTGATGAAAAGAAGGCAGGGTAGGGGTCAAAAACCTTAGTTAGAAATGTTCAAATAAAATTCAGTGAGAGGTTGTGTGCCCTTTTTTAACATGAAGCAAAAGACTACACAAACTAAAAGTTCCTCACAGGAGCTTTAAATTATTAAAAAAAAAAGTCACCAGAGTCCCATAAGGGCCCTCTCAATGTTTAGAAGCCTTGCTTTTATAGTACATTTTAATAAAGCCAGGTCTGTTTTTACTTTTACAGATATAAAAAAGCTTATTATTAGGATATCCAGATGAATTAAGTTTTGGACGGGAAAGACAGAATGCTCTCTTACTGCAACTTTTATGAACACGTAAAAGAAATAGAGAGGAAGACCTTGGTGATCTGGAACATAAAATAAAAGAGGATCTCTGATGTAAGGTGGAGCGAGGTCATTGAAAGCTTCATAAAAAAACTGTAGAAAAGCAACTCCTTGAAAAACACATACCTTGAGCAGTTTGCCCTGAAAGCTCTGAGGAATACTTAAACATTTCCTAACTTCTGCTACAGCCACTATAAAATCACATTTAACAGCAATGTTGACCATGTTCGGATGCTCCACAAAATCGACGTCTGGAAACTTCCCCCATCGGTTGAGATGCAGGAGAGGGTTGAAGAGAGTCGGGGAGAGATAGGGCCTTGAGAATTTGATGCCGTACTCTCCCGCCATCTCATCTGTGGCAGTAAAAAGAACGACCTTCAACCACCTTGAACCCGCTGGAGCTGAATTTCAATAAAAGTCAAATTATTGCCGGCACCCATGGGGCTCGGGAAAAGGCACTAAGCGGGGAATTGACTGTGCATAGAAGACGATTTACCAGTCATATGGAGGTGTGAGTGAGTCAGTCTTATGATGCACTCATTTCTCACTGCGAGGAGTCTCGGCGGTGACGCGGTGGTTACTGTACCCTGTCGGGAGAGGGTGCAACTGGGATGGATCACTGATTATGTAGGCCTGTGGTGGGTGTTTGTGTGTATATGTGTGTGCAGCAGGTGTTTGCGCACATGCACTAAACATGCGATTGGGGAAGTGTTATTCAATTTAGTTGCGTTCTCCCTTGACCGATGTAGTGAGATGCAGGTAATTGATGCCTCAGTTTGGTATTCCCCAGCCGTCCGGTCCTCACTGCCGAGACCACGCTGGCTAAGACGGTGTGAATGAGCGGAAACACACGGTGTGATCTCACCCCCTTAACTGCGAGTGAGGTGTTCTTCGGGGATCTCGTTAGTGCAGCTCCAGTGCACACACACACACAACTTCACCAGCTACACACTTGCATAAGCAGTGAATGCATCCCAAGAGTCCGACTGAACCAGCGGCGACCACAGGCATCTTCAGGTTGAGATCACCTCTCATTCTCTCCAACACTCCTCACTTTTTAATCTCCATAAAAAACGCCAATAGCCCTCTCCAGTGCCCTCAAGCAAACACAATGCTATCCATTAAAAGCAAACACTAAATCTTAGGTTCTTTTGCAGGATATGCTGACATGCCTGCGGGGGTCTATATATTTTTTGGGGTGGGGAGATGGGCTGTGTTTTTCCCTCAGGGAGCTCTGCTGAAGTCTGCATTCAGCAGTCAGGGAATAAGAGATAGAAAATAGTCCCGGGGCTAGAAATAAAAAACTTTCTGCAGAGGATCCTGACCTCGGAGCATGAGGCTGACAGAGGCAGCAGAGATTCTCCAATGAGAGTCTATAACAAGGGAAAAAGGGAGGAAAAGAGGTATGATTTTTACCTCTGGGGGTGAGTGTGAGACAGACCTTTTTGATTGTTTTCGTCTAGAGGTTTCTTATGCTGCTGCGGAGAAAAGAAAAAACCTTCTATATGCTTTTTAGGATTTCTTAAAAGTTGGGGAATTGAGGAGAAAAAGCTTGTTCTTAAAGGGATTTTGGGTTTGATGTTGCTGCTGTTTGTATTCAGGCATCAACTTGCCTTCCCCTTTCTTTTTTATCAGCTGCATCAAGGTCTTTGTACAATGAGGCTGCTACTTTGAGGTGCATTTTTTTGGATCCAAAATCCATTAAAAGTTTTAAAAAGTTTGACCAATAAACTAATGAAAATAATGTTTTCTTTTTAGACAATGAAAGAGCTAGGAGTTACAAGAGCTGAACCTCTGCCAAGGCATTTCCAACATTGTTGATCAGGTTATTGCTAAAAAATTAAAAAAAAACATGGAAAGCTGTCCTATTTTGCAACTTTGACAAATCCTTGAAAAAAATCCAAGATGAACACCAAATCCAGATCAAATCCAGATCAAATCCCCACCAAAAATCTAATCACTTCTTTCTCATGCCATACCCAACATTCCCTGAAAATGTTACCAGAATAATCAAGAACTTAGATATTAGCCAAAATGTGGAAAACTTCATTTTCTTGCAGCGTTTAACATAATTATTATTGTTATCGCTGAGTTTTCAAATTTACTGTTTAAAAAAAAAAAAAAACAGAAATATAGTATAGCACATTGTTGTTTCTTGATTAAGATGACAAATTATAGTTATTTACTTGCATTCCTGAAGAGAAAATGTAGTTTTAGTTGTTGAATGTTATTCTTTATTAATTTCTGACTTTTACAGAGAAGCCCAGTGAGCCGGCTCAAATTTGTGTTGAAAATTTGGATACAGTTTAAAAATCCTCATTCCTGTTCAAAATGTATGTCCAAAAATAATAACATTTAAGTTTTGAACAGGTTTATTTTTTAAGATTTCTAAAATATTTGTGCATTCTCTTTTTTTTGGGATTTGTTAAGCTCTGTATGTAATCCAAATTTTGGCTATCTCAAAGCTGACATAGCGACATAGCCTCACCCTACCCCTCCTCTGGTGAGACCCTCTGGTATTCGCCCCAGGGTGAGAACCAAGGATCTAGATAAATCTCACTACCACAAAAAACAACTTAGCCCTTCTTTACAACCCATCCCGATACACACACACAAATACATCTACCATAATAAAGGATGGCACAGCTGTATTGTCACTGCTTACATCATAGATGCATTAAACTGCCGAGCATCAGTTCTAGTGAAACATTTTAGGCCTTCATTTTCTTATCTATCGCTCTCACTCTCTTTCTCCAAGCAACTCTGCATGCAAAGCCTGAGCTCAGGGAAACTCTTCTGGGAGAGCAAAATGCCATTTTACACACATTACATTCAGTCTGTTTTGCCACAAGGAGGGTAATTTTGATCCCGTGCCACCCGCCCACACTTACAGACACATACACACACACAAAGACACACACACACACTGTATTTGACCTCATCTGATTTGGCATCCAGGGTGCCCTGGCGCTTGAGCTCTGGCCCAGAACGCAGCCCCAAATGTCACAGCTGTCCGGTGACAGTAGTGAAGAGCGCAAACATCAGCCTTCCCTCTGGCACTTTCTGCTCTCTCAACAGAAGCTTTGCCAGTGCGAGCTGTCATCTTTTAGGGAAAATCTACAGACACCATCAACATTTTTATTTTTCACTGCCATTTTCAATCTTTTTTTTAAGCCTTTTTGTTGGTTTTGGGGTTTATCAGAGGGGATGTTCTAAATGCAAGAAGACAGTCTGCGGTTATTTTCTCCTTTAAAGATGTGCCTGCTCCACTGAATGGAGAGTTTTCATCCAGCATTGTACTTGGCAGCTTTTGGGAGTACACCTTGAGTCAAAGAGCGACACTAGCTGCTACGGCGGCGCGGCTAAAGAGCCGAGACGCCTTGTTAAATAAGTAGCGCCACCGACTCACTTCAAGCTGTTCTTTTCACCTCACACTTTAAGAGCAGTGGCAAGCAAACACTCCCTCGCTCACAGCTTGATTCTGCACACTTTAAACACACACTGGCTCAGTCACATGCACATGTAAATACGGGAAACACAAGCAGCTTGCACAGCTGTAAAAGCTGCTCCTCGCTGTTAAATTATTCCTCCAGTTGTGTGTCACTGGGTTAGAAGACATGCAGGTGTCCGTCCAGCGTGGGTGTGAGTATCTGCTGCTGCTGCTGCTGGTGTGAACAGCTCTGCTGGCAGACACGAGTGCTTTGCAGGTGTTTGGAGAGAACAGCAGCCCGTCAGGACCCGCTGTATTTTAGATGAAATGGCAGCAGTGTTTGTGGTTTGTGGGAGTAAGTGCACCTCTGGGTGTGTTGCGCTTGTAGGAGAAAGTGGATAATGCTTAACATTTGTTTGAAGCTTTCTCAAAAGGCAGGGCTGGGATTTACTGCTTACATCTGTGCTACAACAGCTGTGCTAATAGAAAGTGCAGAAAAGTCAAGCTCAAAGTTCAAGTTAATCACTTTCCTGCTACTAATGTTTTAAAGATTAAATGTTGCATTACAACTAATTGCCTGATTTCAATCTTTAGACAATTAACTGCAGTTTTAGTTGAATGTTTTATTTTGCATGGAAAAAAGCTTTAAAAAACAGTGTGTAAAGTTTGTCCACCAGGGTACTAAACAAAGAAACAGCCGATGAAATGACAGATGTACTGACCCATTAACCCCGCCCACACTGTTCTTAAAATGGAGGTCTCCATTAGGGGTTGAAATGATTTGGGAACTTCCAACGTTCAAAGCTTTCCATGGGAAGTTAAAGGAGTTCACAGGAATGTATTGGAATAAAAAAATTAAGTCCCTTTACAGGAATTTTAAATATAGATGGGAAAATGTATTCTAGCATTATCTTGACTAAAACAACCAGATTTCATGCATTTATACTTTAGAATATCTATGCTATTCCTCAACCACATGCAAATACAACACTGCTCGCTGCAGGAGGCCCCCAATTTCCAACTAATTCCCATACATTCCAGAAATTTCCATGGAAAGTTTCCTATTTTGAATATTTCCAAATTTCCCCAGCTTAACTTCCTATGGAAAATTTCTGAAAAGTTTCTAGAAATTTCCAGACAATCTCTGCCCCTTTGTAACCTTAGTCTCCATTTAGCATAAATGTCACTCTGTCAGGTGTAATTACCAAAGAAAGCCCCCATTTCCTTTTTGTGTAAAAAAACTTTGCATATAAGAGAGATACAAGTCCAATTTCAGAGGTATGTTTTCCCTCATTATATTAAATTTACCCATGAAACACAAACATTGGTCTGCTATGTAGTGAATACACCTGATGGAGTGACAACTTTCTTGACCAGAGTCCTCCATTCTAAAAACGAAATAATACCGAAGGTAGTCGTAGGAGTCAGCAGATCTCCATTCACCTTGGATGAAAATACAGGAGGAAGTTTGGGTGACAGAACGAACAACAGGCTGAGATTAAAGGGGGGCCACCATAAGTAATCAGCACAAAAAAATGAATGAGACATGGAAACAGAACCGCAGCAGTACCAGGTTCTGCTAACTTGCTAGGCAGCGTGTTCTTATGGCAACAATGAACAAACAGTCTCCATTATCAGGCCTGCGTTTTCTATAAAATTAAGAATTTCTCTGACTTTTAATACTTCAGCAAATATCTGAGGGAATCTGATGGTTTTCTACAAATAAACATACTGGAATAGCATAGATTCAGTTAATTTAGTACAAAAATAAATGTCAAATTTTACATACTGTACATTTACGTCTGTACTGCATGTATGACAATTTAATTGTTTTGTTTTCTATAGCAATAGTCAAGATCTGCCTGATTCAATATCTGTAATCAGACAGATCTATCTTGCCAAGCCCCAACCTACAACAACCGTGAGCGGCCAGAACTGTGACGACAGCAGGAAGTCAATGCTTGTTCAGAGATTCGTACAGATGTTAACAGTTTCAGTAACAGTTTTATCAGATCTAGACCACATTCTTTTATTAAATGAAAAATGAACAACACTGAATGCACCTCTAGACTAATAGGATACTTGAACTCACCTTCTAATTCTCATAGTGAATGTGACTGACAGAACGATTGTCCAACCACCTGCCAGAAAGTGGTTGCCCATTTCCAAACACTTTCTATGGGCTCTTTCGCAGATGGACTAGTGAAATATATTGAACGGCCCATCTGCTTTGTCAGGTTAATACTTAAGGCAGAGGGCATGTGTTGACAAGGTGGGTGCCCTCACTATAAAACACTGGTGTATACTGGAGATCATTTAAAAATTAAAACATAAAAGAAACACACCCTTTCTCCTAAGTTCAGTGTACACAGCAGTTGTTTCAATAAGATAAAAGTAGAAGACAACTGGTGTGCCGGCGCAGCAAGAACAAAGATTTCACTCTCTTATAAAAAGCTTTTTATCCAAATGTTTGCCAGAGTACAAAGTACATTTCATGAAATGCTTAAGTGTCTGAGCAAACAACTGCTACCATTTCATCCAGTGTTTGTTATGTGCTGGTGTGCAGTTATTAATGTAGATGGGATGCTGGAAGGACTCCCAGAGTTTTCACGCGCTACTACTTCCTTTTCTCCCCCCTCTTCTCCCCAGGGGTGCTGTTAGCCTGGGTGTCCCCTGTCAGCTCGCTGCACATAATGAGGCTGACAGACCGAAACAAACACAGGTACAGAACACGGAGAGAAGAGGAAGAAACACAGTTATGGGGAAAAGGTAAGCAGCTCAGTTTATTAAGCAAAAGCTTGTGTCTGGAGCTGAAGTGGCAGTGTTATGGCATTTATTTCTCCCATTTAGATTTTCTCCTCTCAGTCTTTCTCTGTTGTGCCCATATGCAGCTGGTCACAGCCTCTGTAAAAGCATAGGGGCTATAACTGATGGCTAGATAATGCACTGTGTTATCTCTGCTTCCTTTATTCCCTCTCTCTATCTCTTTCAGCATGTTACTGTCCCTCTATCTCTCGCTCTCTCTTTCACTCCCCAGGTGTGCTAGTGGCTGGGGCTAAATGATGAACAGAGCCACAGTGTCTGCTGTCTCTAATGGGGACATTATGCAGGAGGATGGGAGAAGTGCTCGCACCACGCTCGTAAATCACGCACTCCTGGAGAGAGTCGCACGGCAAGGCCTCACTGCTCCACTAACCCTGCAATAGATGCACACGGAAATGGGGGAAAAGGCCACTCAGGCATGCACACACACAAAGGCGCATATGCAAACTGGCTGTAGGTATTTGCATACATAGACTGCATGAATATAGATAAACACACTTCAGGAAAAGTACACACGATAGTGCCGAACAGCCCATCTGCCTGACCTCCAGTGCCTTGTTTGGCATGTTATCACGGCGACACAATTCACTTACATCTGTCCGGTGACATCCCCACTGCAAACAGGACAGTGCGCTACACCCGGGCTAGTGTCAGCATGATTGAAGCTTGACAGAGCACTTAAAGCATTATTAGTGCTCTCTGTCACAGCCCGGCACACACCGAGGCCCGGCGGTGGCACAGGTGAGGTAAACACGGGCCCCATTTAGCATATTACCCATCAGTCAACACGACAGGCAAAGAAGATAAAGAAATGCACACCCACAGCGAGTGGGAACACAAGCAATCCAGGCCGCCCTGTCTCACCAGGAGAGACTATATGGAGGTATTTTGGCAGGTGTGCGCACAGAAAACCCACAGACATCCAGACTGTGCATGCAACACAAAACCACACACATGCACACAAGCTGATGACAGCAGAGGCATTATCCGAAGTGAAATATCTCCAGGAGAAGCCTCACATAGCTAATTGACTGTGATGAGGCGGCTCTGGCTTGCCGTCATGCCTTTTTTTTTTTCTCTTTTCCATTTATTTATCCCTCGATTTCCACTTTATCTGCACAAAGATTAATCTGGAAATCCGCAGAATTGGGTGTTTCTTCTGTGTGATTTACAAGGCGCAAATCCTTTGGAAATATCCCCGGCTGTTGATGCATGGCTTATTGCTCCAACAAATTTGCTAATCTCGCAAATCCAAGGTGAGGAATTGGATTTATTATCTGCAGCAATATAACCATCGCTTCACGGCAACATACCCCGTTTGACACCTGCAATGATGGAAGGGAGGAGAAACGTCAACTCCACCCTTTCAAGAGCATTTAAGGGGAAAAAATCAACACCAGTTAGGGTTGGAGTGATACTCCTGGGAGTCAGCGTGCACTAACAATGGTGAGCTTTTAACAGTAAGCATGTTGCCAAAAGGCAGGGGGCCATGATGTGGCAACAGGGGCTTAGCCAACAGAGCTGTTTGGACTAGAAACAGACAGCTGGCACAGTGGTGGGGAGGCAGGTTTAAAAGCTCTCTCCTCAGGAGGCTATGAACCTGGTTGACCTTTGCATGTAGACATGCAAATAAAAATGCATACACTGTGGCTGGATAAACACTAGACCAGCCCTTCTCAAACAGAAGAATACCACAGTCCAACTAAAAACAGAAGAAATATCCGGGGGGCACCAAAATCCTTTTCTATTTATGACAAAAGACTTAACATAATATTTTCACTCAATACAATACATGGATTAAAATGTAGCTTTCAGTGTGTACAATAAATATTTTAATACACTCACAATGATTTTTTACTTCTTTGACATTCTAAAGGGGTTTCAAGTGTCTACAAACATCATTAAATGATACATTTGTTAAATTCCAAGATTCTTTTCAACACCAAATTTTGGTCATTTACTGTGTTTCCTTGAAATGGTCCTTTTGTTGGCTCCCTTATCGGTTCACCAACCAACCAATCGGAATCAGAGAACACACTTCAACACTGAAAATCTACCCTAAAAGGTAAGAAAAAATTATTTTAATACTGACAATATTTGGTGTTCTTTGAAGATT